>JARFIY010000096.1:0-334341 GCA_036346155.1 Sinelater perroti
GCTATACATGTGCATAATTCGGTCGGTATAGACCTACGGTTGCCAGCTATGGGGCCGTGCAAGTCGATAAAACACTGATATCATCCAGCGCTTCCAATCAAAATCCATCCGCACTGTAGCAGCGGCTCCTTGGAATGTATCCAACCAAACTCTCCATATGGACCTTGATATCCCTTACGTAACTGAGATAATCAACCAACACGGTGCAAAGCACTAAACGACATTGAATCTTAACCCCAACGAACTTGTGACACCTGTCATAGAAGACTCCTCTCTTAGACGCCTTAAGAAGAAATGGCCAAAAGATTTCGCAGATATATCTGCTCATAAAAAACTGCAACATTCATAAGCGGGGCATATATTGTAAAAGTAGAGTAAAGTTAGGTAGGCATATTTTGAAAGAAAATACTTATTGTAACGAACTCAAATTCTGAATTCGATTATTTGTATCTTGGCAATTATTTAACTATGTAAAAGCACAATTTACTTCTACAGTGTGTTATTCCATATTTAACTGCCGCTGATGTGATTCCCGGTAAACAAAAATCATCTCAAAAAATGCGCCTACCGCAATTGTGCATGTTTAAATATATATATTTGATACGTCCATTGATTCTAAACTCTCCTCGCCAGTGTCAGATCGGTAAGCGAACTACTAGAACTTTTCTTCGTAACTACACTAGAACTACTTAAAATTATTGTATTTTTTATCTAATACCATTTAACTAATCAAGCCCCGAAAGTCAATGAAGTACAAGAAAGTTATGCCGACTATATGATCACAAGAGCAAATGTTTGAAGTCTGCCAGTCGAAGATAGACGTCATCCTCATAATTACAACTTCTCACATAGCTTGTACTTTATTCATTTTAAGCATAATTACATACAATATACTTTAATTATTGTATGATTCTGAATTATTGAAAGGAAGATGGAGCCAAATAATTATAAATTGCTAATTCACTAATATAAAAATAAATCATCATTTGCAGTTTTTGGAAAAATTATAATTAAGGAAACCAAACTTATTACAGTGTATTGTGAGTAATAATATGAGATATATGTTAGTGACCTCATTAAACATAACAAGTTAGTATTTTAGTGCTCATATTTAATGCTTGGTGCAACCAATACCAATAATGTTATTCTAGAAACGATACACTCTGTTGTTAAAATATAGTCCTATCTAAAACTTTAACCGTACATTTCCCAACTTATAACGCTAGTTACAATACTTAAGATTTGCATTATTAACTGACTAAAAAAGTACTTCAAATAAGACCTGTATCTAAACAATATATTTTTTTTTATTTTATCTAACCTAAGTGGATAAAAAGCAACTAAATATTAGATAAGTAATATCCAAGTAATGCTTGCACATTTTGTCATCTGCATTAGTATATTAGAACCATATGCCATGTAATACAACATTTCGTTGCTTAAAGGTAATTGTAATAAACAACATAGGATCCCCAAATCTGCTATAAAATGTTTGAAAATATCGAAACATTAATGCTAGAGCTTAAATATTTAAAAGGTTTTGTGCAAACGAGTGATTGCGGCTAAATTATAATAAAATATTATTTCTATAAACTGTAACGATACACCGTGCATTAAGTATAGAATAATTCTTACGCATAACAATTGTAATATATTTACCTAAATAATGTATTTAATCTAAATTAGTGCAAACGATAACATGAAGTAATTCTTAAATTACTCAAAGTGCTGTAATTATCACTACCTATGTTGACGCCAGCATAATTATATTATTCTACTTATAGCCATAATAAAACCTAACAAAGTACTAACTACAGTTTCGCATTAAAAAAACTATGCAATCTATAGAACTACAGATGCAATGCAGTTCTAATAATGCTCAAGTGTACAGATCAGAAGCGCGCGTTTATAATACTAAAAAAATATTCAATCGCATACAGCTAAGTACTCATAATTGTAGCATTTAAAATTCGTTCAGCTAAAAATTTGATTTTAAATTAGCCACATCTCCAGTCAAAAATATTTCCTTTTTTGGCCCGCAGAACCATTTAAAATAGCGCAAATAAATTTGTTAATAACAGCTTATGAGAACGCCTAAAGTATGTTGCTAAGTGTGACATCATCCGTTTAAATAATGTATACCTTAGTTACAATAAATGCAATTTATATTATTTCTATGTTTGTGCCACTAGTAAAGTTGAGTATATATATGTATGTATACATAGTCACCACATTAACAGTACTAACGTAATAAGATTAAAATAAAAAGTAAACTAGATATATAGATATATAAATATATAGATCCACTGTATACTAATTTTCCTTTCGAAGAAGATGCAATTTATCCTACAGCTACGGTTTTTGAAAAATATTATCTTCTTATTGTTGGAGATATGAATGTCCTAAACTGGATGCTGGCAGTTGTCTACATGGCATATCCCTAGTTAAAAAGAAAGAATATATAAATATCTGTAAACATTTTTCTATTGGTAATTTAAAATGCAAACAATTTCAAACACAAGAAATACGAACAAATAGAACACTTTCGCTTGTACAGCCAAATATGTCGTATATTGCGACAATGATCCATTTAATATTTGATTTTAGAAGTAGAATGCGAATTTGGGAACTCACAGAGTTAATTCATGAGTAAATAGATACCTTAAATTCCCCAAAACTTGAGCGAATTCTGAAAGTTATAGGCATGCCTAGAACTTCTGAAGATGGAAAATTTTAGGATAGGGCGTATTATTAGACAATATGAAGGTGGTATAAACCAACTGTAAATTGCCTTAAATCTAATATTCTGCTGCCCACCGTTAATCAGATCGACAACTGAGCGATCCATGACAAGTTATTGAAGCAAATATTCATTCGAAGGCTCAAAATTAGTCGTAACACAGCTATTCAGCCATCTTTAAAACGTCAACTATCATATCGGAGCTGTTAGGTAAATATCATTTTTCTTGGCATCTAATATTGTAAAACAAAAACAGTGGATAACCTAAATCGTTCACCATACATTATGCTTCTTCTGTTATAGTCAGTTAATATCTAGCTCACACGTGTGAGTCTAAACAACGGCAACCAAAAATTAACCATTGACCAATTGCAATCAATCGAAAGGCATAATGGAATTTTATTGGTGATATATGGTGTCATTTGGAACCCAAGACGGCTAGAGCTTGCAGAATTTGCACAGAACATTAAGGCTCCACCTTGTTTGTGGAAAATGGCGTTCGTCACCGTACTGCAACGAAGTCCCAAGAATGGCACAGAAATTGTCATTTACAAATATCTCTGGGCCAACAGTCACCTAACATAAAACTTATAGAATACTCGGAAAATCTGCCTCATGTGGAGAACTGGAGAACTAATGAGCCAACAATACACAAGTCTTTAAAAATAGTAAAAAGTAAACAACTACGATATAGTATATGAATTTGGCATTCAAATGAAATGAATTCAATAAAAAATTATAAAATTTTTAATATTAAGTATTTATTTGGAAATATAAGTATTTTTCATAATTTTTATGTTTATTTTGTAGTGGTACGTGATTCACTTGGTTAACTGTTTTGGCTTCAAGCGCTATCCAAACATTTTTATATATTTTTCTTCTGCCAATATTAGTGGTTAATATTCTACAACATTTTTCTGTGATGACATTCATTTTGTTGTATTTCCATTTATTTCTTGTGTTTGTTTTGTAAGCCTATTATGGGTACAATAGCGTCACCCTTTTCAATTTTTGAGTTAATGTCACTGTTACTATTTGTATTTTACTTTGACTATCTGATGGTAGAGATTTTCTAAATTTGTATAACAATTATGTTTTGTCTCTTTTTTCTTTTTTCCATTGGTGTAGGACCATTTATAACCTTTGTTTTCCTTCCATTTTTTCATTAACATTTCTTATTGTATTGATAATTCTTTTTTCTTAAAATTGTTTTCTATAACAATTTTACAGCCATTTAGTTTGTTTCTCTTTGACATTACGTTTTGTTTTTCCAGGAACTCATTTTACTACCACTATTTTGTTTCTATTGTTTCTTTTATTGTAAATGGTTTTTTACCACTGTTTCTGTGTGTTTTTTATTCCATAATTTTTTACCTCTTTTTTATGACTTGCTCCTGTATTTGAGCTCCTCTGTCGTTTATCTTGATTTCACATTTATTTTTCGAGTTAAGTATTTTTTTTTCCATATTTTCTTCTCATTTCCCTAATTTATACCCTCTTCTGAAAGTATTTTTGATTATCTTAAAATTCTTTCTTTAGTTTGTCTTGCCATCAGTTTAAAGGCTTCCGTTTTCCCGTATTTTATGTTTTTATTTATATTGTGTTAGTGTGCTTTATTGTTGGCCTTTTCCGTGTCTTTTTTGGTTAGAGACAATTTTGGAAAATTGTATTATATTTGTGACTAACTACGATTAAAATTTCGACTGAGTGATTGAAGTACTTAAAATATCACCTATCGCGTAGATGTATATATCACGAGCATATAAAAAATTATAATATTATCATTACATCACAAGACCAGTGGCATACTGCGAAGAAAGCAACTGCATAGAGCAGAGGAGACGAATCCGGATCGAAACTGTGTGCTAAATAACTATTAGTCAACCAGCAACCTTCGTATGGTAAAGACGTGAATTATTTATTTATTTATTCTCGTGAGTTATCAAAGCAAGCAAGTGCGACTATCAACCAAAGGTCAAGCGACCAGATAAAACTATCGAAACCAAGCGGCACAGCGCAGATGTACAACTTGGTGAGTGTACGCCATGCATGACGGCTTACCTTCCAAATGCCGCTCCTATGCAATTCAATAATAATAATAGAATATATTATGACCCGAATATACAATTCTCGCAGCAAATGCCTGTATTCACTCAAAATCCATTTTATACCCAAACATCTCAGCAAACTATTAATGATCCGGCTATGCAAAACATATTTTACTCGCAACAACCTCCAATAAATTCCAATTATCAACACACATTTCAATACAACAGTCAACCGAATGTATTGCCAAAAAATCAAAATACTCCGAAAACGCCGAAGGTTAATAATAACATAGATGAAGAGTCGGAAGAAGACCCATTTGAACCAAACCGTTATCAAACAATTGTACCACGTATAAAACGCAAAAGAAATAAAAACAGCCCACAGGCAGGAAACCCATAGGGAAGACAAAGGACGTCTTCTGGTAGCATTAAACAAAAAATAAGTATCAGCCATTAGCGGATTTGACAGAAGAAGTAAAAAATCAAACAAAAAGATAACTTATCTAAAGTTGAACGAATCCCTCCTTTTATACTGTATGGGATATCTAAAGATGTACCAGCGTTGCTAGAATTAATAAAAACAGCCACTGATGCATTTACGTACCAACTTTTGTCAGACAATAGAATGAAAATTAAACCAGATAGTATAGAAAATTACAAAAAAATAAAAAAAAATACTAGATAAGAACAACATAATTAGACACACATACAAATTGCCCGAAGAAAAAAGATACCGAGTTGTATTGAGAAATTTACACCACAGCACACCTCATGACGATATAAAAACAGCGCTAAAACAACATGGACATAACGTAGAACCAATTATGACTGTACTAAATAAAGAAACAAGAACGCCAAAAAATTTATTCTTCATCGATTTAGAAAGGAAAAGTAATAATGGATAAATTTATAAGATTACAACTCTCCTGCATGCAGTTGTTCGTTTTGAGACACCTAATAACAAACAAATAATAGTCCAATGCAAAAGATGCCAGCAATATGGCCATACAAGAAATCAATGTAATCAACAATTTAGATGTGTGAAATGTGCAGGGCCACACGACTACAGAAAGTGCAGCAAAAACAAAACAGACGGTAAACCGGCAAAATTCTTCCTTTGTGGAGGCCCCCATCCGGCCAACTATAAAAGATGTCAAGTATACTTGGACATCGTAAAAATCCGCTTCCCAACTCGAAACGGGACAGCTCTTCCACAAAAGAATACTCAAAGAAATACTGAAGTACCCTTACTCACAGCAACAAATGCGCAAAACATAAATATTTCTAAAGTCCCACCCGGCACTAGCTACGTCCACGTAGCTGCAGGAAAACATGAAGAAGTAAAAAGTCAACACACGTATCAACCCAAATCAAACTACGATATCACAGTCTTATTACATCAGGAAAATTTACACCTGCAACAGCAAAATGTACAACTGCAACAACAACTAAATAAGCAGCAACAAACTATATCCGAATTAGTCAAAGAAATCAGACAGCTAAGAAAAGCCATGAATCAAGCCCAACAATACAAAAAGTAAAATGGCAGAACTATACAATATTGCTTTATGGAATGCCAATGGCATCATAAGTCACAAGTATGAAATAGAGTTATTCCTATCACAAAATAAAATAGATATTTTATTAATATCTGAGTCATTTAAACTCAAACACAAGCTTAAAAATACCACATTACACAGTATACAACGCAGCCCATCCAGATACTGAACGCCACGCTCGGGGCGGATCCTCAGTCATCATAAGAAATTGTATAAAGCATCACCTGATAAATAAAATAGAAGAACCTTTCCTCCAGACAGTCGTAGTAGGAATAGAAGATTGGTATGCACCAATTAACATCGCGGCGGTCTATTGTCCACCAAACTATCGTGCCAACAAAGATGCATTCACTGACCTTTTCACTCAACTTGGTAATAGATACCTGGCAGGAGGCGACTACAACGCAAAAAACACCTGCTGGGGTTCGAGAATCACAGCTCCAGGAAGAGGGAGAGTTCTCTATGACGTTATCCAAGAGCTACATCTTAATCACCTCTCTACATATAGACCCACCTACTGGCCAACAAATCCGAGGAAAATACCCGACTGTTTAGACTTCTTTGTCACTAACGGTTTTGCACCTGGGTATTTGAACATCGAACCAAATTATGATATACCATCTGATCACACGCCGGTTATAGCCACTATCTACTCAGCAATAATCAAAAAAGAACTGCCCATTAAACTTTACAATCACAAAACTGATTGGGAGTATTTCAAAGAATTAATAGATAAAAGTGTAAACCTTAAAGTAATACTCAAGACTGAAAAGGGACTGGAAGATGAAGTCCAAAAGTTTACCACGTTAATTCAAGAATCAGCTTGGGAAGCAACACCACCCCCAGTAAAAAAGGAAAATAAAATAAATTGCCCGCCAGTTATACGAGAAAAAATCAAAGAAAAGAGACGCCTTAAAAAAATTGTAAAAAACAACGAGAAATCTACAAGATAAGACAAATTATAATCGGGCATCAAGACAACTAAAAGAGTTTATAACTGAACTTAAAAATAACTCTTTTAAGGAATACTTAGAAAACCTGACACCCAATGCAGATACAAACTACGCCTTATGGAAAGCTACCAAAAGGCTAAAACAACCCCGCGAGAAAATTCCACCCATTAGAAGAACAGACGGAATATGGACAAGGACAGAGAAAGATAAAGTCGAAGCCTTTGCAGAACATCTGAGAGAGGTTCTTAAACCTTTTCCACCAGCTGATGATAATGAAGATATTGAGATTAGTACATTCCTAGAGGAACCACAACAACCTGGCGAACACATAAAACCTTTAAAACTACAAGAAGTAAGAACTGTCATTAAAAGTAACATAAATCAAAAGTAAGCACCAGGTTATGACCTGATCACAGGTCAGGTTATAAAGGAGTTACCTCGAAAAGGAATTGTGATGCTGACACAAATTTACAACGCTGCTTGCAGACTTGAATACTTCCCCGCGCACTGGAAAATGGCCGAAGTAATAGTGATACAGAAACCGGGAAAACCGTCAAACGAGCCTGCTTCTTACCGACCTATCAGTCTTCTGCCGATAATGGGCAAGATATTTGAAAAACTATTAGCAAGGAGACTACAAGACATTATCGCTGAACGAAACCTTATTCCAGACCATCAATTCGGTTTCAGAAGCCATCGCAGTACCATTGAACAAGTGCACCGAGTGGTCGATATTATAAACAACACATTTGAAAACAGAAGATACTGCGCAGCAATTTTCGTGGACGTTAGCCAAGCCTTCGATAAGGTTTGGCATCAAGGCCTACTCTATAAACTAAAAAAGAGCCTCCCGGGGGCATTATATAATATTCTAAAAACATACTTACAAGAAAGGTATTTCAGAGTAAGATATGAAAACGAAGTAACAAGTTTATACCCGATAACATCAGGAGTTCCACAGGGCAGCGTGTTGGGTCCAATACTATACCTGATCTATACAGCCGATCTACCGACAAACATAGACATCACAACAACAACATTTGCTGACGATACTGCCATTCTAGCGGTACATGAGAACCCCATCGAAGCGACAAATATACTACAAAGAAGTATCAATGATATCGAGAAATGGACAAAAAAATGGCGTATCGGAATCAATGAGACTAAGTCGAACCACATAGTATTCACCAAATGTCGAGGAGAATTACCAACAGTATCGATAAATAATAAACTAGTTCCTACCACAGACTCCGTAAAATACCTCGGCATGCATTTAGATAAAGGGCTAACGTGGCGAACTCATATCTGGAATAAACGTAAGCAATTAGTTTTGAAATTCAGGAAACATTATTGGTTACTCGGACGAAAATCACAGCTGTATCTCCGCAACAAACTTCTTGCGTACAATGTCGTCTTCAAACCTATTTGGACCTACGGGTTACAGTTATGGGGAACTGGATCAACAACTAACATTGCAATCCTTGAAAGATTCCAGGCGAAGTTATTGCGTGCAGTGACTGGTGCTTCGTGGTTCGTCTCGAATAAAGATATTTACAACGATCTCGAAGTGCATAAAATTAGTGACGTAATTGTGCAGTTCAGTGAAAAATACATTCAACGCCTAGAAGTGCACCCCAATGTGTTAGCAATTACTATACTTGACAATAGTCAGCAAATAAAACGATTAAAACGAAAGACGCATTTAGATTTGGTGTATAGACGTTAATTTTGTAGATTGTAGGACATGAAATAAGATAGTACCAGCATCATTAGTATTAAGTTATTAAGTTTTCACATAGAGTGTGCTGCTCATTGCAGCACATCTCTGCATGTCACTTGTACAAATTCAGAAAATATGCTTATTGTTTGTAAAAAACAGATTACATTGTAAACATACAAAAAAAAAAAAAAACTATTAAATAGAAACTTTAGAGGTTAGGAAATTTAGCGTTATGATAAAAATTGGTTGCTCTAAACCACCCGATAAGGGAAATAAACAAGAGGTCAACCCTCTCACTCTCTGACGATCAAAGAGTAGATAACCTATCGTAACTATAAGGAATAAGACAGTATAAACCGAAATAAAACAACAAGAAGTGTAGGAATTTGGAAATAATTATCCCGAGCTAATAGTAGGCTAACCTACTACAAATAGATTCGAGTGAATCTATTTGCTCAGCTCAATCAATAAATAGAAAGGTAAAAGGACAAGGATAATAGAAATTAGGGGAAAATGGATAGTGACGACTATTCAACTGATGATATGAAAAAGAGGAAAAACGTGTCAGGGACCGACGACAAAGAGATACTTATCAAAAGTAAGAAAGTATCAAGAACCCCAATCAAAACCGATAAAGTCAATGATAGTAAATGAGATGCAATACTAAAAATAATAGGTAACCTAAGTAAGGGTATAAAAAATGAAATACAGCAAAAATAATCAGAAGACGTTCATGAAGGAAATTAACAAAATTAAAGAAGAAAACAAACAGCTTAAGGAAGAAATGAAAAGATAAAAAAGAAAATGAAGGGATAAAAAAGAGATTAAGGAAATAAAGAAAGATTTGGGATGGCTAGAGAAAGAAAAACGGAAAAACGATGTGGTCGTGAGCGGAATAAAAATATACACAAATAACCCAGACACGCTGAAGGGTGCAGTAGGAAATTTCATACAATAGCATTTAGAGACCACGATTACAATTAAAATAGGAGAAAAAACATGCGTAATAGAACTAGAAAATAAAATTGATAAAAAGAAAATAATGGAGAATAAATCGAAACTAAAGAAAACTAAACCGAGAAAGTATACATAAACGACTACCTAACAAGATAGGACGGTTAAAATAGGTTATAGTAAAGTGGTAGTAGGTGGGTTAGAGTGGAAATGGGACAAGAATAAAAGAAAGCTAGTAAAAGCTCAAACCGATGAAACGTCAAAAAACTAAAGTATCGAAAAGCATACCCAAATAGGAGAAAGAACCAGGCAATAAACATGGACATGATAAATGATCAAATGGCAAAAAAAGAATACCAAAGTTAATGAATACAAACAAGAAGAAATAAGAAGCTGTACCAAATTGGGTAGGTAAAATCTTCAAGGCGTATATGAGGAGGGAGCAATAATGAATTTGGTAGCGGAAATGAGCAAATACAACATAGAAATAGGAGCCTTACAAGAAACGCATCTAAAAGAAAACTATATTAAAAGAGTAGGAAATCACACTCTATTTACTAGTGGGAGTAACAACAGGAAATTTGGTGTAGGTTTTTTAATAAGGAATACGTTAGAAGATGAAGTGAAAAATTTTGACCCAAAATTAAATAGGCTGTGCTCGATTAAGATCAAGAGAAAATACAACACTATTGCCATAGTGAACATCCATGCGCCAGCCGAAGAGTAGGAAGAAGATGTGAAAGACGAATTCTTTGAAGAGCTCGAAACAATTATAGAATATATATATATATATATATATATATATATATATATATATATATATATTCTATAATTGTATATATTATTAAATTAATTATTCAAAGACTACAACTACAATCGGCAACAGCTATAACAGCACATTTAATACTTATAACCAGCAGCAAATTAATAGAAATTGTATGTTATCACAACCATCACAGTTCCCGCCTACTATAGTGTAGCATTATTGTCCTCACAATACTAACAAATATTCCACATACCACAGCAACAAACTTCTACATCCCAATTGAATGCAAAATCTTCATTTCAACTAATACAAAATGACAACACGTAAAATGAGTCTTATGAAGATAATGAAGAAGAAATGGAAGCTAATCCTGCTAATAATAGGCAAAGGGTCACTTAGCGAAAATGATTAGACAAGTCAAATATACAAACGGTTAGTGGAAAAGAAACACTAATTCATGCAAATAGATACGCAGCCCTAAGCCCAGAGATTGAAACAAGCAATGAGACTAATAAACAACGGCAACAAACAACTACAATTAAGCCACCACCATTTTCTTTCATGGTGTTCTAGATTTAACAAAATCAAAAAAAAAATTATTTTCCGTTTCTGAAGAGGAGCAATACTCGACAAAAAGTCTGCACAATAACGTCGTCAAAATTACAACAGATACCTCTGACATCTACCGTAAGATGATTAAACGTATACAGGAAAATCATATTATACATTACACGTACCAGATGAAGAAATTTCGTCCATATAGAGTAGTTCTAAAACATCAACACCACACTACTACAACAGGTGATATTAAAAAACCTCTTAAAAAATCAGAACACATGATTAGAAATATTAAGAATTTAAAAAGTAAACTAACTAAAGACCCATTATTTATCTTTTACATAGATCACTAATAACAAGAAAATCTACAACATAAAATCACTACAAAATAAATAAACAAAGACATAGTGCAATGCACCCGTTGGTAGAACTACAGACACACAAAGGAATACTGTAATAGACCATTTGTCTGCGTAAAATATGCTGGGCCGCATGACAAAAAGAGCTACCACAAAACAAAAGCAACCTCAGCAAAATGGATTCTTTGCAAGGGACAACACCCAGCAAACTATAAAGAATGCACAATTTATTAAGAGCTGCAAAATAAGTATCAACCTGATAAGCAGCACACAAACGTAAAACCTTAAAACTTAATAAGGCAAAACATTCCACACCTAAGACAACAAGATAGTCACCACACTATCAACTGACCAAATTCTCCACGTCCCTCCTAATCGCAAATAGTACAAAACCAGTCACCCGAAAACGTTAGTCTTAAACAATTACTCGATAAATTTAAAACCATGTTCAATTAACTATTACAACAAAACAGAATGCTGACTACGGTGATCAATAAATTAATCAACTAATGGCTACATTTCTAAAAATTGCGTTGTAGAATGCCAACAGGCCGCTTCAACGAAAGTTAGTAGTTGAAATTTTTCTACATGCCAATAGCATAGATATTTTGTTAATCTCAGAAACCCATTATACCACAAGATCACATTTAAAAATAACGACTACAAAAGGTAGAAAACTATACAAAGCCATGGCAGATAACAATTACAGTTTCCTATCAATGGACAGCCCAACATATTAGCCAACTGACACAAATAACACACTAGATCTGCTTTACTTCTTCGTCATCCACGGTATGTCTTCAAACTACATGAACACCGTTCCCAGTTACGACATTTCATCTGATCATACCCCTATAGTAGTCTCAGTAAGTGCAACTATACTTTACAAACAAACCTTTAAATCACATATTGATGAAAATCTTAACATGAACCTGGCATTAAAAACAAACTAAGACTGCAACTAACCACCTAATAACAACTATTCAGGAAGCCAGTTGGAAATGAACATCTGAATCCTACAAAAACAAAATCAATACATCTAACATCCTAACTAAAATAATATAAATAGTAAGGGAAAAAAGAAGGCTTTAAATTACGGGGATGCGCCAGCAAATCAACAATGGAAATAATACAACGCTTTCAATCTAAGACCCTGAGGATGATATTCAATGCTCTCTGATTTGTATCAAACGCAACCATCCACAACGATTTTAACCTATCCTATTAGTAGCGGAGTTTATAAAAACGAAAGCTGAAAAACATCATTAGCCTGTTGAAAATCACCCGAATATAACAATGTCCTAGTCCGGGAACCCGAAACCAAAAGATTAAGGATATAGTGGCCAGTAGACTTAATGAACCAAAAGTAGGAGATTTTCAGTGGGTGCCTTCTTCCCATGACTTTTATTAAACAGTTTAATAACATACAATTACCTCATAGTATTACTGTATTTATTCTGATTAATAATAAAATGAGTTTATAAAAAAACGTCTCGGATAAATACTAAGTTGGAAAAGTTATTCGCATTGTATCTGGATATCGAAACAGCTAGCCACTTCCAAATCCAAATACAAAGATGTGAAATATCAAACACACTCGAAATTATTTATGTCATACACATGTACAGGATGTCCCAAATTCAGTGGCGTTTGGAGGTTACACCTATTTCCGTAGGATTTAGAAAAAAAAACTAGTTTGCGCATTCATGCGTTAGCTTTTAAAAACTTCACTCCGAAAGGTCCAACAGTTTTGGAAATCCTAGCCAGAAATAATTTTTAATTAATTTTTATAAAGTGCCATAACTTTCCTGTTTATTATTATTTTAAAAACTACAGGAAGGTTTTAGATGTTTTACCAAATTTTGTAAGCTTTTAATAAATACATAGTTTGTTTTCGTTATTTTAAATATTGACATTTATAGCCAATTCATTAATATACTTAAATATTTCATGAACCTCTTCCGTAATATACTGCGTTTCCACGAGAACGTATGAAAACAAGTAAAAGCTTATATAGAATAAAACAAAAATACTTACATTAGATATGTCGCAATGCCCAGCAAATTCATTTGAGTGTAATCCAAACGTGCTGTTCCACCCATACGTTTTCGCTAGAAATAGCTGTGTTCGCTGAAAACTGAGAAAATAGAATTAATGTTCATAGCTATAAAAAAGCCAAAAATCGGTTTGTACACATATTTTAGGAATTTATAAACCAATGAAATATGCAACTATTTTTATTTAAACATATAATTAACGTCAAAATACAAAGCGTCAATTATAAATAGGTGCAATATTAAAATAGTAAAAGTAACTTACTTTTAAAATATTAATTAGATGCAAAATAAGTCTGGAAAATCCATCTTCAGCGAGAGCTCCTTAAAATAAATATCTTCAATTAGTATTTAACATAAATAGGAATCTTGTTGATAAAAAATTGTGAATAACCAATAACAGAAAATACAAAAGCTCGGATTTTAAATACATTTTTAACGTAATTAGGTATTAAGAAATTACAAACAAATTAGAAAAATGTATATAAGGGCATAAGTAAGAAAATCCCACGCTAATAGTAGATATAAAAATAATTAAAAAATAAAAAAAATACAAAAGAATAGCCAAAACATATGATCGTACCCACATTTAAACGAAATGTACAACTTAAAACATTTGTGCACTACTATAAAACATGCCACTTGCTGTAAAGATTTTTTGGACTTAAATTCCTATAAACATTTTAATGAATTCTTATGTCTAACATTAAAGTATTGTCTATCGGTAGAAAATTTATTCGTAGCAATTTTAATGACCCTGAGCAAGAATTTTTGTCATTATTCTGACGACGAGACAAGCCAAACATTTTAAAAATTCGTTAAAATGCGACGCGGTATTCGAGTTATTTGAATTATTTGAATTTTACAAACATTTCGCCCATCTTTAGCGTTTACCAAAAATAATTTCAATTTAGTTTATAGTAATGCTCTAGCAATGTTCTTTATTTTAACAAATTTTCTAAAGTACGTTGTGTTTCTATATTTTATCTAGAAGCCAATGTGTAAAATAAAATGTACCTATTTATTATATATTATTTAACATCCATTATATTCTGCGAAAGGTTCCAAATTTGAATAAAAATCTATTTATGTTATTGAATTAATGCAAAGTTAAAATTTAACAGTACATTAACAATATCAACTTTACCCTATGATGATTTAATAGTCTTGAATTTTGCGAAATGTGAAAATACCTTTTACTATCTTACTGAAAGAGCTGGTAACAGTGAATAAAATAATACTTAAATTTGCACTGCTAACGCACAGACACCTACAATGTAATTCAAAATTATTGTAAATATAAAAAATTACGCATAAAAATGTCCTTGTAATTATAAAGGACATTTAAGTGAGCTCCAAAAATTTCGATAATATAAAACAAATCAATACAACTTAAAAGTAACAGAATAAATTACAGCTGAAAAAATTAAATGTATTTGGCTGCATTTAAGATTCATATTTATTATTGTAAAATTTAAAGAGTCACGTAACCATAAAAGACTCAACACTTACCAACGCTGCTGACAAGTCATACAAGAACACTAAGAAGCACTCGCTGAACAGGAGATTCAGACTGACGAAATCTTCTGGTAATGGCATTTATATACTCTGTTCAGTTGGGGCAGCTAAGCCGAGCATGCTCAATGCATTTGCGCTGATAACGGTTACCAGGCGGGTATCAGACCAATCAGTGGGTTGTTCGAAATCTATTTGTAATGCTAAATAATTTTACCAACCAAATGAGGAACGAACGTAGTCATTTGGTAACTAACAAGAGTTTGGGTTACTTTTTCTAAAATTACATTAGAGAAATAAATTTTCTTAATATTAGCTTCACATTTGTGTTTGGGGTCATGATAAATTTACTTTTTATGTTTGGATATGTATTTTTAAGTAACTGAAGTAAAATGTTCGTTATTTATAAAATTTTCAAAATTATTAAAATTTCTTGCTCCAATTTTTTCTACATCTGCTTTGCCTAGTCGATGTTGTCCCAGTTACACAAGACCTTGTAAAATACAATTTTTTAAAAAAGTGCATTTTGTTTTAATACAATTGGCGTAATCGCGCTTGCCTTTATCACGAGCTGGTAATGCGCAACAGTAATTACCTATTATTCAGCATATTGCAAACTAATAAAGAATTGTTTTTAGTTTACAATATGCTATAAAATTTTTAGGACCAATTAGAACGCCGTGTGTTTAGAAATACAATATGAATACAAACATTAAATGCCTGTATTTGTAACGGCGTTATAAAATCGCAAATCTATTGTTTTTGTATCAAAAATTTCTTTAGAACCAATTGCATTTATTTTAATAAACTTGATATTATTAGTTTCAGCATTATTATAAGAAACAAAGGGATGTTATGTTTAATATTAATTAAAACAAACGCAAGTGACGTTACAAGAGCTGCTTTGGAATATGCGATTATATAATTTATTTGTGAAATTAATGATTAATCGTAAAAATAAAATTAAATATACTTAAAAATGTTGTACTACAAATATTTTTAAAAGTGCATAATCAACGCTGCAATATGGCACTTGTTTACTTATATCATTGTTGTGTTTTTGCTCTGAAATGCTCTTTTGCACCATATCAGATATATTCTATGATGCGATGCAATTCTAGTGGACACCAGTAACACTTTTTTTGTTTTTGTAATAATAGTTGTTTGTTATTTGATGACACTTTTGTTTCAAGCATACTCAAAATTCAATCGATGGTAGAAATTCGCGGTATTCAATCTAATTATTATTATCTTTTGTACCACTTTTCAAGCATCACTTTAAGCTACCTGAAAAAAATTGTATTATAATACTAACACTACATTAAGTGATTAATGTACTATGTGCCCTATCTGATGTTATGTGCTTTTTTAATAACCAATCCGCCCTGTTTTAAAAAAATAGTGAATAGGATTTACATCACTATTACAACCAATACACCAACAAATAGAACCACAAAATCCAGTAATGTTTTATAGCGAATGCTAATACTGCTCACAAACAAGTACTTACCTTTTTTACGTTTTAATCACTCCCCATTGGTAAATAACACCACTGAGAATGAATGGAAATAGATAACTTACCGCAAAAAAAGAAAAAAAATTATAAAGATCAACAGTAAAAAAATCAATATACCTCTGCCACTATTTTTGCAAATATTCAACCAAAAAATAATTATAAAGAAACATACAAAATCAAACAACTATTAAATATGATTAAATTTTAATTTAAATCTCCGCACGTCAAAAGAGAGATACCCCACTATATAAGCTGTCAGATATTTGGTCATACGAAAAACTACTGCAATAATAATCTAAGATGTGTCAAATTCAGTGATATCCACTACGCAAACAATTGCTGTAAAAAATCAAGGACAACGAAGTCGTATGCTTAAATCGCGAGAAAAATCATCTTGCGAATTATTAAAAATGCCTGATTCACAAGCAGCTACAACAAAAGATATATCCTGCATTGTGCGAAATACGAGCACTTACACGACCAATACAGCAAGACACAAATAGCTATACAAGAATATGTCACACAAGACACTCGTAACTTTAACGTATATTAACAAAGTACTGCAATGGTCCAACATACTTATGACGTAACAGAATTAAAACACACCATAAAAAGACTACTGGACCAAATGAGTACACTTATTAATTTCATTATCATACTGATAAATAATACTACAAAATGACACCTTTACTTAAGATTGCTATTTGGAATGCCTATGTCGACATGCATTTGAAATTACTTCCTTCATACGACATCATATTCTAAACATGCTGTAAGTTTTAAAAACGCACTGCACTTCGAGAAGTCATTTCAATATATCTGAATACAACTTATATTTTACAGATAATTCCGGAGAAGCTGCGCACAGAGACTGTACTATAATCACCCAACAGAGCATCAAACATTATGAACGACCAAAGTTGAGACATAAACATATACAAGCCCTCGGAGAAATTGTAATTTCAGCAAGTTATTGTCCACCAAAGCATAAGAACAAATATCCACATTTTGAAGAGTTCTTTAAAACTTTAAGTAGCCAATGGCTGGTATGTGATTATTTCAATGCAAAGCATCCACAATGAAAATTTTGACTGGGTACAACAAAAGACAGGAAACTGTTAAAAGTCGTCCAAAAAAAAAACAACTTAACTGCGTTATCTATTGGCATTCGGATAGATACAACATACTCGATATAGTGGATTTTTGTGTTACCAAAAATTTAGATGTTAAAAAACTAACCCTACAGCATTGATGCAACTTTAATACCGACCACACTCCAACTATGGTAGTATTAATTACAAATGTAGTCGAAAAACCAAAAGAAGCGTCATTATATAGCAAAAAAATTTAAAAGCCCCACTAAAGGATGAACTAGTTACCAAAACAGCAGTAGAAAACGTGCCCAAAACCATTCATTCTGCAGTGTGGCAAGCTACACCAGATTGAAATAAAACATAAATAAAAGAACACTTATCACTTACAGTTAAACAAAAAATTATAGGTAAAAGAAAAGTCCGAAAGAGATGGTAATTAACACAAGCAGATTCAGACAAAACTAGATATAATAAAATATACAAAGAACTTACACAAATATTACAAAAAGTTAAAAATGGCTCTATCCAAGAATACCTAAGTAACTTATCTGCAACTGAGACAGCAGAATGTTCTTTATGGAAGGCAACCAAGAAACTCAAACGGCCTCAAAGCATAACACCTATAAAAGCTAAGGATGGTACTTGAGCTAGAACTAATCACAAAAACCAGATGCCTTCCTCCCAAAACAAATCTCCAAGATAAAGATGTGGTTCATAAATATTCAGAGACTCAAAATCAAATGAATCTTGCAGTTCAGAAAATAACAAAAGATCAAATAAAAACTGTAATTTTTTAAAAAATAAACCAAAAAAAGTGGCACGAGAATGCACTCAAAAAGGCTTTATAGCTGTAATCCAAATTTTCAATACCGAAATCTATAAAACTAAATATTTTGTCAATGACAATTTGGTTTAAAACCAACAAACTAAAGTTAAACGAAAATAAGACTCAGTCGATCGTGTCTGGATTGAAAGATGCTGTTGCCGACCAAAACCCTTGTAAAGTGGTAAGACTATGGTTTGGCCGTCGACTTACGCAGAACATTCATATTGAATACTTATGTAACAAATTATTATCGGTTAACTATTGTCTCTTGATGTAAAGATAAAGCGTTGACATTTATATTTTAAAATTGGTTTACACTGAACTATTCTAGGTTACAGTATTCTATAAAAGTAAATTTTGGGGAGCATTACTTTCAAATTCTTGAAATAAGAATTATATTTAAATCCAAGAAAACTAATCACTGTAGAGCTCTTCACTCTTTTTTGAAGATACTAACTGTATATACGTAAGATTTTGTAATGGACGCTGTGTAAACCGTATAGTTTGTGACAATAAAATAAATATTATTATTAAAATACACAAGCAAACTTTGTGTCTGCACAAGTAGCCATTTTCATGTTAATATTAAAAAAAACTTATGGTAACTTAGTAAGTACTAAAGGATCACTGACATCAAACTTGAGACATTTTGCTACATTAAGACAATTCAAAGCCTTGTGGATCTTTTCCGTATATAAACTTGTATACTATTTCAAATTTACGATGTCTTTTTAATTAATAAGTATTTTATATTGAAGAGGGGTATACTTAACCAGATTTCTAATTATACTTAATTTTTATTATTACGTTACAATGGATGATTAGGTTTGTATGATTTTCCATTTTTACGAATTATACAAAATACCAGTTATTAAATTGAAACGAAGAATGCATATATTTTTGATAACTAAGTCAAGCCGGTGGTATGAAGTATTAAGCAATTTATCCAGCTTATACTGCGAAAATAAATGCTGCTAACCAAGGTACAGTTTAGCTGGCAAAGAAATAATATTGAACTGGTAACCTAATCGTCAAGTTCATAAATGTATTATTTTTAGCTATCAACGAACAAACTGTTGCATTTGTCTGCAGTTAGGTAGAAAAAAATACCAAATAAAGACGACTTTTATCTTTTTTAAAACGTAGTACCATAAATATCAACTAAATTGCTTGTCATAATAACAATTTATGTTTAATTTATGTTTATGTATAAACTTGATCGTAATGGTAGTAAAAGTCTTTGTGTTTTAAGGATTGATTTTACCTCTAAATTAAGGTAAATAATTATTAAATATTTTTTTATAAAATATTCACATCCTATCTTATATGATACTAAGTTGTCCAACAAATCCTTGTGTTTAACACATCCATTTAAAAAATCAAGGATGAGTAGAACAGCAAACATTTCTTCTTAGAGACATAATCCATTATTATTAATAACAGTAGTAACTTTTTGGGCAATAGTGAATTCGATGTTGACACTACCCTGCTAGCTTAGAAGTAAGAATATAGATATGAATGTTTTACTTTTATAAAATTATTAAATTTGTAGACCTCATAAAAATTGTGCCATCTCATAAAATAAGGCATAATTAAATGAAGTAATACCTGAACTGCATAAAGGATGTGGCAAAACAAAACAAAAATAGGTAACATTTCACAAATTCTCTCAAGTTCCTTAAAACACAATTTTTCTTGTATAGCTTGATCATCATCCACCACCTCAAAGCCTTCTTGAACATTCTGTCAAGGGCATATTACTTTATGCCAAAAACAATATTGAAAAACCACCAGAAGCGAATTTTCTTTTTGTAAAATCCTCAGATTTCGTTTGTCTGAACTATGCAGAAACTATTTATTACTAATAACAATATTTATCCAGGAGAGATCATTTTTAGCATTTGAAAGCAGTTCTTCATAAATCTGTGTTGTGTTATGCTTGCGCATCGGTAAAATCATGGCAATCCAGCCGAGACTATTTATAAACTACATCCGTTTTTTTTACTTGAGGACTGTCATAAACTGTCTCTTGCAGATCACCATCGTTTCTTAAAAATGATCTGTCTATGCTTTAGTATAGTTTGGTATATTCTTGGGAAAATCTTTAAAACCAAATTGTTGTAGCGTATCTGTGTACAGTACACGTTGGCTAAAATGGAGAAGATTCAATTATAAAAAGTTAAAAGAAATTGTAATGTTTGAAATCACTCAATAAGATAGCTATTGTCTGTTTCAATGAAACAGATAAAATATTTTTCCTTATATTTTTCTATTGTTCAAGACATCATAAAATTTTAATGGTTCATGTCAATCAAAACTACAATTTTAGCTTTCTTTTGCCTAAGACCATATGCTACTAATTCATATAATGTGAGACTTATTTTTGCTGTATTTTAGAACAAGATACTACAATAACGCTTTTTCATTTAACAAAAAAAAAAATGGAGATCAAGAAGTATCGCGTATCCACATGGTGGTGAAGAAAAATAAATGCTGCTCCCATACAACAGCAACTATAAATAGTTAATTAATCGTACTAAGCACTAAGATAAGACAAAGCAATGGCTACCTAAAATGTTTAATGTGCATAATTAACACTTGCGTAGAAAATGATGGAACCTGAAGTAGATTAAATTTTTTGGATTTTAAGTGCTTTACAAGAAAAATATCAAATTTAATTTTCTAGTTTCTTACTGTATAATGTCTTAATATTTATTTATAAATATGGTTATATGCAATAAATAACTAGTATTAATGATATAATTTTGTATACATACGAAACACAGAATGCATGGGATAATTCAGACAACCACATTATTTAAACATTTATTTACGGTTTAAGCTAAGCAAATACTATGGATTTTATCGACGAGATTAAAAACCACTAAGACAATGAAGGTTCAATAATTATGGAAAAAGTATATAAAATAGGACATGACATGCTTTGTATCAAAGAATTCCAAATAATATCTAAAATAATTTAAAATATTCCGTGTTGGGTTGCTAGTCCACCATCGAGCGCTTCCCCACGTGGCGGATAGGGGAAAGCCCACCAGATATGGGTGGTAGCGGAAAAATAAAATATCTGAGGCGGACCAAAACTAGCAGCCCAATAGCCGCAGGAATAAACGATTTCCTGTAACCCGCCAACAGTTTATATACAATAAAGTAGACGAGCAGATACAGATAGGGTCACTCTCTTGCCCTTGGTGTGAGAAATAGCAACAAAAGGCGAATGATCCAAAAAATAGATCAACAAAATATGATGCTCAATGCAACGGGAAACAACAACATTAAAGAACTTTATGGATATCCGTAATATATCAAAATGGCTAGTTTCAATACAAAAACATTCCGGAGTTTCAATTTCCCCAATCTGATCTCCGGGGGCGAATGCATTGAAAAGAGCTGAAAAATATAAATTGACACCCAAAAGTAAAACACATATTAAAATATGCACGTGGAACGTAAAAACAATGCCTTAAGCAGGAAGAATACACAATGCAATAGAGGAAATGCAAAGAATTAATATCAAACGGAAATGAGATGACCAACCTCAGGACAAATAAAATCAACGATTATGAAGTACAATACTCGGGAACAACCAATGAAGTACATCAGTATGGAGTAGAAGTGACTGTAAAAAAAAAACATTGCAAGATATGTAACAAACTTTATGCCTATATCGAAGAGGATATTGTTACTCCAAATATCAAGTAGACCCGTCCCAGTAAACATCATCCAAATAAATGCCCCGACTACTAACTATACTGACGAGGAAGTAGAAAAATTTTACTCACAGACATCAGAAATATTAAATAGACTCCCCAAACTTTTTCAAAATGAAAGACCGTAACCATTTAAAATAGAAGCAGAAACCAAACTAAATTTCTTAGCTGCAGAAGTAAAAACTGTAATAAAACAAATGAAAGATGGCAAGGCTCCAGGCCCAGATAATTTCTAAGCTAAACTTTTAAAACTAATAGACAACGAGGAAATGAAATAGTTAACCAAAATATGCAATCTTATATGTAACACGGATTCTATCCTACGGCAATGGCTTAAGTCTGAGTTCATAACTATACCAAAAAAGTCGGGAGTCAAAAATGGGAAGAATATAGAATAAGCCTCATGAGTCACTTTTACTGAACATAATTTTAAAAATTATACACATAAAAATTTACAAAACGTACAAAGAACAGATAGCGCCCACGCAATTTGGATTTAGAGACGCAGTTGGAACCAGAGAAGCTTTATTTAGTGTACAAGTTCTATTCCAGAGATACAGAGATATGAACTGTGAAGTCTATGCCTGTTTTGCAGACTATAGAAAAGCGTTTTATACGGTCCAGCACCACAACGTGATAGAAATTTTTGAAAAATACAGATATAGATGACAAAGATCTAAGAACAATAACAAAATTATATTGAAATCAAATATCCAGTGTAAGCGTGGAAGTAGACCAGTGAGAAGCGGTTAATATTTTGCGTGGAGTAAGACAAGGATCTGTATTGTAGGCACTGTTATTCGACATCTATTCAGAAGATATATTTAGAAAAACTTTGAAAAATTCACAAGAAGAAATACTGGTAAACGGACAGCCCTTAAATAACATTTGATACGACAATGACGCAATAATATTTACCGATAATATGCAAGATTTGAAACAACAAATGAATATATTAACAGATAGTAACCACCTATATGAACTGAATGTATATGATTGGAAAAAAAAGAACGCAGTGGTAAACGGGAAGTATTACATCGCTTTACTACATGAGGTTGCTTCAACGGACTGTACCTTTAGAGAGCTTCCCCGTCTATACTACAGAGCAAACCTAGTCCCTAGTGATTACTATTATCTATTTTTAAAAATGAAGATAGCTTTGAGGTAGAAAATGTAATAACTATGAAGTGTTGTAGAAGGCTGTTTTGGAGCATTAGGTAGATAAAATTTCAGGATATTTTCCAGGGGTATTAAAATGTTAATTTAAAGGTGTAATAAATGTGTTTCGATAGATGGAGATTACATTTAAAAATAATATTATTGTTTTGTTTCTATGAGATATAGTTGGATTAAAAACTATTGACGTTTATTTCGTATTCCTTACATAAGTCGGACGAACAGAACAATAATAAGCCGCATATGTGAAAATTTTTGACGGTACAAATTTTTTTTTTAATTCAATAGCATATTTACAATCTACTTCCAGAGGAAAGGAGTATTAAGTAAATGCGATAAATGTAATACAAAGTGTATAAGGGAAGCATTCACTAATGCTTTTCCTTTGGATGATTTCTTCTTCGTTATATTAAATCTTGAGGTCAGGTTCTGTGGAGTCTTCTTGTGTTTGGATCGCTTTCATATAACTGCTCTACCAGAGCGTTGTCGTGGTTGATTATTTGTTTTTGGTATTTAATAACACTGCGCTCGATCCCTTCTTTGATGGTTGGAATTTTCAAATCGGTATGAAGTGTGAGATTACTGACATACAAAGGAGCATCTGCCAGGATTCTGAGAACTTTAGACTGAAACCTTTGTATGATTGCCAGGTTTGATGGTTTAGCACTCCCATATAACTGAAGCCCGTAGGTCCAAATAGGTTTGATTATACATTTGTATAACAGAATTTTGTTATTTAACGACAGTTTTGATTTTCGTCCAAGAAGCCAATACATTTGTCGAAGTTGATGTCCATTTGCTTACGTTTAGTCTTGATGTGACTTTTCCATGTTAATCGTTGGTCTAGGGTTAGTCCCAGGTATTTCACTTCAGATTTCATAGGTACCGATATGTTGTTGATTGTTACAGATGGACAGGTTGCTCGTCGATTAGTGAACGTGACTTGGAGCGATTTAGCTTGGTTAATCTTTATTCTCCATTTATAATACCATTCGATAAGTAGATCCAAATGGGTTTGTAGTTGTTCGGAAGCTGTTGTAGGATTTTAACTGGTGGATAGTACAGCAACATCATCGGCGAATGAGGTAATTGTAGTAGTATTTGTTTCAGGTAGGTCGGTGGTATATATTAAAAATAGGAATGGTCCAAGGACGCTGCCTTGTAGGACATCGGATTCTACAGCATGAAAGTTAGATTGACATCCGTTGTATTTTACTGAAGAGTTTCTATCAGTTAAATAGGATTTTAGGAGGAGATATAGATTACTAGATAGAGTGTTTTTCAACTTGTATAGGAACCAGGATGCCACACTTTATCAAAAGCCTGTTGGATATCGAGAAATACAGCATTACAGAATTTCTTCTCTTCTAAACTCTTAGCAATCATGTTTACTATTCTATGCACCTGCTGAATTGTTGAATGTAGTTCACGAAATCCAAATTGGTGGTTGGGGAGCAGTGTCAGAAAGTCACGTTCTTCATGGATTCTTCGTAAAAGGAGTCGTTCAAATACTTTACTTGCGATAGGTAAGAGGCTGATGGGTCGATAAGATGTTGTTTCATGGGGAGGTTTGCCTGGTTTTTGAATCATAATTATTTCAGCAGATTTCCATGCAATTGGATACTAGGTTAAGCTTAACATACGGTTATAGATGACTGTTAAATGTAGAGTAGCTTTCTTAGACAGGTATTTCAGTATTTGTCCTGTAAACAGGTCATATCCCGGA
This sequence comes from Sinelater perroti, assembly GCA_036346155.1. NCBI lineage: Eukaryota > Metazoa > Arthropoda > Insecta > Coleoptera > Elateridae > Sinelater > Sinelater perroti. The sequence continues at coordinate 25,293 of JARFIY010000096.1, forward strand.
GCTTTATGTATGTTAAGTTTACTTATTTCTTTTTTAACTAATGCAGGCGTGAAAGGCTTAATTGGAAGAGACATTTGGCATGGTATTTGGATGAAACTATCTACCTCATCGTCTGGATCCCCTTTAATGGGTTGAAACACTTCAGCTAGGTACGTGGCAAAAGTATCGGCCTTCTCCTGATCACTACGCGCCCACTCTCCATTGGATTGTTTAATTGGTGAAACAGCCATCTGAGGTCTTTTCAACTTTTTTGTTGCCCTCCACAATTTATTATCATTAGGCGAAAGTTTAGTAATATATTGTTCAAAATTATTATTTTGGATTTATTTAAGTGCTGCTGATTTGATGATATAGTGGTTTGAGTGTGACATGCCGCACGTGTTCTCCAATATTTAAAGTCCAAAAGGGCCGTATTGAGAAAACTGAGGCAGAGTAAAGCAGTGAACCTAGTAGAGGGAAATAGAGGAAGGTGCAGGAGAACAGGAAAACAAAAATAACGACGAAACACTAAAAATCGCATGAAACTAGTATAGATAAGAGAAGTAAATAAAACTGGAATGACCTCCACATCAAAATTTTTTGGATAGGCAACACATTAAACGCCGAAGTATTGCAATATACAAGGAGTAGTGTAAATAAAATTGAATTGTAAGATCAAGGAACGTGAAGGGGGCTGTTGGTGGATAAGTGACAGACTTACGACGGGCAGACTGGGGTTTGACACTTTACGCAACCAACAGCAGACCCAAACATGAGCGAAATGGAGAGAATTGAGAAGATGTTCCAACAAATAGAGATGAACATGAAGCAAATGAATGATAAATTTGATGCTTTTGCGCTGGAAATGAAACAAGTTAAGGACGAAAATAAGAAACTAAAAGAGAATGTGGCACAACATGAGGGAAGAATTACTTACCTAGAAAGAGAAACCAGGAAAAATAATATCATAATTAAAGGAGTGGTAGACGAAGAAAATGAAAACACGAACAGGACAGAGGCAAAAGTAGCTAATATAATGCAAAAGATAGGAATTGACATAAACTTAAAAGAGGATTTAGAACAAATAAGAAGAATTGGAAAATATATGACAGACAAGAAAAGACCAATCTTGGTTAAGTTAATTAGAGGTAATAAAAAAATACAAATCCTACAAAACGCGAGAAAGCTCAAAGGAACAGATATATGGATTGATGAAGATTATACCAAGGAGGTAGTAGAGGAAAGAAAAATGTTAATCCCACATATGAAAGAAGCAAGGAGTAAAGGATATAGAGCACAGCTAAAATATAATAAATTGATAATCAATGATGAAATATACAGAGCAAATGATCTTGCAAATAAAGAAGAACTGATAAAGGAAGATAGGACTGAAAGCACATCAATAAAAAGGACTGCAACAGAGAGATCACCAGAGGGAACAAATTTCGAGGAACAATTAAGAAAAATAACCCGAACAGGTCGAAAAACTAGTACGTGCAGATAAGCAGGGGATGACGGTAACGAAACTGGCAATGGACAAGGAAACGACATAAAGGATTGGAAACTTGGAGTATGGAATATAAGAAGTTTAACGAATAAAGAAGAAGAAGTTATATATGAGTTTAACAGAATAGGAACAGAAATACTGGTACTTGCAGAGACAAAGAAAAAGGGAAAGGAGAAAAGATATTAACGGACGGACACAGACTAATACACTCCGGAGTGAAAGAAAATGCAAGAGCGGCAGAAGGCGTGGGATGCATTATAAACAAGAATTGGGAAGATAAGATCACAAACTGGACAGGGTGGTCGGAAAGAATCCTCACGGTGGAATTAGAAATGCAAGAAAAGAAAAATAACGTTAATTGCAGTCTACGGACCTGACGAAAACGAGAAAAAGGAAATAAAAGATAAATTTTGGGAGGATTTAGCATTAATAACAGAAAGAAGCAAAGGGAAAATATTTGTAGCAGGTGACTTCAACAGTAGAGTGGGGAGAGAAAATAACACAGAAACGGTGATAGGAAAATTCGGCGAAGATAAAGAAATAACAACGGAAACAGATTAATAGAATACTGCTCCGTAATAACCTAATCATAACAAACTCATTCTTCCAGCACAAAAGATACACACAATTACAAGAGAGGTTAAAATCAGAAATGAGAGATCTATATTAGAATACATACTAGTAGAAAAAATAACAGGCAGATGGTGAAAGATGTTAGAGTCAAAAGAGGAGCGGAGATATACAGCGACCACTACCTATTAACGGGAAAGATAAAGAGACCTGAAAATCAAAAACAAGCAATAAGAGAAGAATATGCAGTTCAGAAAGAAACAATACGTATTTATAAACTACAAGAAACAGAAATAGCAAAGAAATACGAGAACATAATAAGAAGAGAACTACTAACAGATGAAGAAAAGCTAGAACAGATGAATGTGGAAGAGATGTGGAAGAAGATAAAGAACACTCTAATAAACGCAGCCAGATACGCATGTGGTGTAATTAAGACAAATAAGCATATGAAGAGAACCGCCTGGTGGAGTGAAGAAATAAAAGACCAAGTTAAATTAAAGAAGAAGAGGTGGGCAGAATATTTAATGAAAAAGACAGAAGAGGCATATAAAACATACAAAGAACAGCGTATAATAGTAAAACATATGGTGACAGATGCGAAAGAAAAACGTGGCAAGACTTTGGGAAAAAGTTAGAAAAAAACAGCAGAGAGAACCAAAAACTATTCTATAAAGTTTTAAAAAACTTAAGGAAAGGGAAAGCACCAGATAACACAGTAATAAAGGATAATAATGGAAAGGTACTGTCAAACCCAATAGATATAATGAACAGATGGAGGCAATACTTCCAAGAACTCCTACAGACCCAAGGCACGAATAATGAAGAAAATACACAGACAGAAGACAAACAACAGCATAGAGAAACGAAGAAGAAGGTATAACAGAAGAAGAATTGACAACAGCACTAAAGAAAATTAAAATGGAAAGTCACCAGGACATGATAGAATCACTGGCGAAATGTTGAAAAAATGGGAAAACAAGGAACAAAGGCGTTCTTAAAATGTTTAACAAAATATGGAAAGAAGAGAGTATACCAAAAGATTGGGAAGTAGGACAGATAGTACCAATATTTAAGAAGGAGATAGGAAAATATGTAACAACTATAGAGGCATAACGCTGCTGAGCATACCTTTAAAGCTGTTCGAACAAATAATTGAAGGTAAACTCCGAACTGTCATAGAACCAACACTAACAGAAGAACAGAGTGGTTTCCGTAAGGGTAGAAGCGTACAAGACCATATATTTACAGTGAAACAAATAATTACAAAAATACTTCAATACAACGAGAAAGCCGCCTTTGCATTTATCGACCTCGAGAAAGCTTTCGATAGAACACCCAGAGAGAGAGTATGGCAAAATTTAAGCAACAGAGGAATAAGCCCAAAAGTAACGAGAGTAATTAAAAGTCTGTACCAAAAGACAAGGAACTATGTGATAAACAATAACAGAACATCAGAGGAGTTTACTACAAATGAAGGTTTAAGGCAAGGAGGGTACTGAGTCCGGCATTATTTATCATCTTTATGGATGAAATAATACGAACATGTCACCAGAGGATCAGAGGGTTAAATGTAGGATATAGAAAATTACAACCTATATTTATACGAAACTGTGCATTTGCAGACGATATTATAGTAATGGCAGGAAGCGAAGAAGAACTACAACGAAACCTACTGATATGGAACGAAGAACTAACAAATAACGGTATGAAGATAAACGCCAATAAAACACAAGTGATGCTTATTGGGAAAGATCACCAGAAGATAAAGATGCAAATAAATGGAGAGGAAATTAAACAGATAAAACAGTTCAAGTATCTAGGGTCACTATAGATAATAACGGAAGACAGGAAATAGACATATCCGAAAGGATAGAGAAATGTAATAAACTATATTACGCAATGAACGCAAATTTTATAAACAAAAGAGAGGTGACACAAAAAACCAAACTTACGGTGTATAAAACAATCTTCAGGCCTATTATGACTTATGGATGCGAATCATGGGTATTGACACAAAAATGAAACTAAGATTAGAAGCCACAGAAATGAAATACTTAAGAAGAGTGAAAGGCGTCTCCTTGAGGATAAAATCAGAAGCAGTCAGATTAGAGCAGAATTAGAAATTAACCCAGTAACAAGCTTCATTGAACAAAGACAATTAGCGTGGTGGGGCCATTTACAGCGGATGGATCAAGATAGACAAGTCAAACGAATATGGGAAACGAGAAAAGTAGGCAAAAGAAAAGGGAAGACCACAGGAAACATGGGATAACACTATAGGAAAAATACTAACAAGGAAAGGAAAAACAGTGGAGGAGGCGAAAGCAATGACAAACAACAGAAAAGAATGGAATAAATTTGTTCGTAACACAGACAATCCAGTTTAATTCAGTTTAATTAAGTTAAGAATGTAGATAAGTATTGTATAATGTACATATAAGCCAACACCAATAAGGTAAATGGCTTTTGATTATATATATATATTAAGTGCTGCTTTTAGTTCTCTAGACAGTCTATTCTATTGATGTTGGTCAATATTGTTCCTTGATCTTTGCCAGACTTTTCTGGCACTTCGTTTCTTAGCAATTAGTTGTTTGATGCGTAACGGCACAGAGGGAAAGTCAGTGGTTTTGTGATCGTTTTGAGGAGTAGAGTGCCAAGCTGCTTGTTGTACTATATTTGTGAAGTATTGTACTGCTTCATTTGGGTATTCGGGAGATTTTATTCGTAGCTTAAGGTTAATATTTGTTTCCAGGTAGACTTCGATTGCGCCCAATCAGTATTTTTAGAGGTTAGTTTAGGAGGTAGTGGTTTATTAATGACACTGGTACTTATACTGCATATGACTGGTGTGTGATCGGTAGATAAATCAAAGTTTGACTCAATTAGGCAATTATTTCTTGGAAAACCGCAAGTAATGAAGTAGCATAAAAGATCAGGTAGTCTATTTGGGTCGGTTGGCTAGTAGGTAGGTATCCCGTTAGTGAGATGGTGATAATTGTTATCAATCATGGTTCGCAGAAGGTTTCGACCTTTTGGTGTGCTAATTCTCGAGCCGAAATGGGTGTGCTTGGCATTCCAATCGCCCCCTATGATGAAATTGTTACCAAGGGTACTGAGAAAGTCTTTGTATTCGTCTGACAATATAGAATGTCTTGGGGGGCTATAGATAGCAGAAACCGTAAAGTGCCATGGAAGAGCTTTTATTACTATACTTGTTGCTTAAATTTTGTCAGTTTGGTACTATGAGAAATCGAACTACGTATAATTACAGGTGAACCTGCATGGCTGTATTATCAGGGTGGGGAGTATTATATGTTGTGAATTGTGGTATATTAAAAGTTGTACAATTGGTGAAATGACTTTCTGATATGAGCAGAATGTCAATTTTGTTTAAATTTAAAAATGATATTATTTCTTGCTTGTGATTGAGCAGTCCATTAGCGTTTCAAGTAACAATTCTGAGAATATGAGCCATTATGGATTCAGTTTAGCAATAACTGATGTTAATAGGTTTAATATTATACCGTTTTGGTTTATTAATTGTGAAAACATGTTTTGAATTCATTCAAAAAAGTTGTTAGTTGTTCACCTAAGGTGGGTGTTTGAGGAGCTTGGGTGAGGTTACCTTTAGCAACGACGTTTACATATGTTGATTGTGTATTTTGTGTAGAGCCACTTTGTGGCATCCTTGTGTTGGTTGAGAAGTCGTTAGTTTGTGTATTTCCATTTGGGAAATTCTTTGATGTTGATTTATGCGAGTTATATTGTTAGGTCTATTTCTTGTTGCCACTAGGTTCTTATAAACAACGCAGCCCTTGTAGTTGGCGGGGTGACCTTCTCCACACAATGCACATTTTGCTGGTGTGATTTTGAGTTTCTTACATGTTTTAGAATCATGTTGTTCTCCACACTTTACACAGTTATAAGCTTTGGTGCAATAAGATTTCGAATGGCCGAATGCTTGGCACCTCATGCATTGTATTATGTCTCCGTTCCTTCTGGGTGGTTCTACTGTTATTTTGGTGTTACATCAAAATTCTTTTTTAAATATTTCTTTATTGTTTGACTGAGGTTCCAAATCAACGAAGAACAGAGATAATGGTTCTTTACTCATTCTGTGCTTTACGTTCATGGTATTTCGGATTTTATGACCTACGTTTTCTAGATCTGCTTTAATGTCTTCAATTGGAATGAAGTAGTGTAAATTTCTAATTACTATGCGATATGCACGCTCTTTTTTAATTTGGTACGTATGGTGTACGATGCTTTTGACTGTTTCATTAGCTAGGGTTTTACTATAGTAGGTTTCTTCCTCTGCTACTAAGGCGAGATTGGTGATCATGTCTTTAAAGTTTTTTACACCGTAGATAAATATAGGGGGTGGTTTCAGTGTTCAATTTATTTCTAGGATCTTCTGTTTCGGCTAATTCGTTTGGATTTATTGTAGATAACGGATTATAACGATTTTGGATGTCTGTGTGATATGTGGCGGGAACACCTGATTCATTATTTTGTCTTTCTCGTTTGCGCTTTTTAACAACTTGCCACAAGTGTTTGTTGTCTGTTTCGGGTTCTTCGTTGCTAGTGTCTATTACTATGCGTTCAACAGGCTTATTGTGTGGGTTTAAGACTGTAAGTTGTGACATGAGCTGTTGTGGGGGTTGTAGTTGGAAATTAATTGAAGGATTAATACCCTGATGAGTAGCTAGTGGGTTATTGGGAGACTGTTGAAGCTAAAATGATTGCTGTAGTTGTGGGGCATTATGCATGGGTACACCTTGTTGTTACCAATACATTTGATTAGGGATGTTGGGGGTAGGGTACTCAAAGGGTTGGTTAGGTTGTTGTGATGTGGGGAATATCACTGATGACTAATTTAGAACAAATTGCTTACTTGGTATCTAGTATTTGTTGCACTTTTAAATAAAATTGTCTTGTAAGAATAAATTCATAAATAAATATCTCTGCCGCACGTGTATCGCGCGATAGCGCTATCACTTAACTTTCCTGCTTTCGGAGCGAACAATTTGCACTTCCCTATGCGAATAATGCGGGCCATTGGCAATCGACTGCATGCATAGATAACGCGCGCGCCACGGGCACACATCCACTCGTCTGCGAGGCTATCGGCCGACTCCGGATACGAGATAAAGATAATATTTTGGACAATGACAAGGATAAAGATAGGGACAGAAGACAGAGGTGGAGCCAGTAAGCGAAGAGACGAGAAAAAGGAGAGAAAAAGAGAATTATTTTAAAAATTATATTGAAATATTGCATGATTCTCTTTAAAATTAGTTTTGGTTAACACAATAGTATAATAGAATATTATTAAAAAAAAAATTCCAGATATATTAACATTATATACATAATTATATATAGTTTCTATCCTATAGAACGTCTACGTTGTAAATAACATCAGATTAGAGCAACTAACAGGCAACACATAAAAAAACTTATGTTTAGATGATTATTGCCTATTTTAAGTAACCTTCTTAGCTTGTATAGTATAACAAAATTTGGAAAATTAATTCAGTGTAAATAGTAGAATATTACATTACTCTATGGACATTTTCCTATATATATACATATATATATATATATATATATATATATATATATATATATATATATATATATATATATATGGCAGTACGCCACGTGCACAGCCTTGTGGTCGTATGTCAGCATTCATACCAATCACGTGGAGGACACTTTTTGCATTTTCAGGTCTTCATACAGGATTTTCTGCACAGATCCCACGGAAATGCCAGATTTAGAGGCAACGTGTTCCACAGTCATTCGGCGATCCTCCAAAACAACATGTCGTCAAACCGGCCGATGCGAGGCCGAGATTGTCTTGGTTTGTTGTCATACGACGTTCTGCCTTCTTTGAACTGTCACACCCACAAACGCACATTAGACACATCCATGACACAATTACCACATGTCTCACTCAAATGGCGATGAATTTCAACGCAAATGGATTACGCGAATGATTACAAGCTGTTTTTGTAATGCAAACGTCGCCATTTTAAGTGTCAAAAACATTCTCGTCGCTGCAGCTAGAGTCCTGTGTGCCGTGCAATGCTAGGATCTCTGTCATTTATTCACAAAAAGTGCACGTGTATTTTGAAACAAACCGCATGTTTCTCTCTCTCTCTCTCTCTCTCTCTCTCTCTCTCTCTCTCTATGCAATCACATACACCAAAAACAATTAGTAATAGCTGGTAAAAATTTTATATATATATATATATATATATATATATATATTTAATTATTACGTTGTTTATAGCGTTGTTTGGGTTTATAAATGCGAAATTCTAGTGTTCTTCTCATTAGTGCTTTTATTATATACTAAAATATTAATGTTGATGGTGGTTTGGAAACTTTCCGTTGCATCATTTCTACGGGATCCATCCAAATGTTTCATAATCATCGGATATGATATCTGTTTGCCATAGTCGGATTACGTAATCAATAGTAACTCGTCTTAACATGCTTAGCAGTTCAACAGCCTTGTCTTATTTGGTACGTTTCTTATTTTTCATGAATTATTTTTTTAAAAATTGGATTCGGGATTTTTGCATTATATTGTTGATTAGTTACAGCGTGTTGTTGGGCTGTATTTCCAGCGGATGCTGTGACTTGTGTCCGATATTTGGTTATACTTGCGATAAGGAATTAATTTGTGGAGGTATTTGTATCATGTGCTGCACCCTATCACCTTGGTAAAACAAGCATTCATTTTGATTATAATACGGCAGTTCATTAGATTGCGATGTTTACAAACGTTTTATCTGCATGCGCATTACGTTAATTTCACATTTGTTTGGTACAGGGTGGCGCAGAGCTAACTTATACATTTCAAATCTGAATAGTGCGCCGCCGCGATAGCTTTTTGCACCACCATGAGTGGTTTGTTACGGGAAACCCCAGACATTCTGACTCATTTGCTAATGACCGACGAAGCACATTTTTATGTTTCTGGCTTGGTAAACAAACAGAACATGCGACACTGATCATCAGTGAACCCTAAGAAATTGCATGAAAAGCCCTTGCACATTCCTAAAGTGACGGTTTAGTGTAGAGTCGGTGCTTTGGGAATTGAAGGCCCGTATTTCTTTGAAAATGACAATGAAAAACCAGTGACCGTTAGTTCAGAACGTTATGTGACTTTGTTGGGAGGCTTTGTTGAACAAAAGTTACGACAGCTTGGAATTGACCGTAAAAACCTATATCTTCAGCAGGATGGAGCAACAGCCCACACCGTGCAACAGTATGGCTGTAGTTCGTGAAATGTTCGTAACTTTTATCTCTCGTTTAGGCAAAATGGCTTGGCTATCTCGGTCGCCCGACCACAGTGTATCAGACTTTTTCCTGTGGGGGTTCCTGAAGACCGTGTGTTCCAGAAGCATATCATGAGTATTCAAGAACTCATGCAGCCATTGATGAGAAACCTAAGGAGACGTGTGTACGACAACTTTAAGAAACGTTTCCAACAACGCATTGATGTAAACGGAGGCCATCGGTTTGATGTACTGTTCAAAAAATAATTTTGTAGTCGGTGGTAAATAAAGGCATAATTGGTCGTATTTATAGACTTTTTTACTTATTTTGTTTCTGCTTCCGTATATAATATATAGCTAATTAAAAATAACACGAGTGCTATAAAAATAGAAATAAAATATTGTTTAACATTTAAATAATGTAACTTTTCATTCGCATATTTTCCACAAAATACAATACGTAGCATCAAGGTTAATGCTTTTGAGAAAGATAAAATACTACCTACCTAATTAAGGTCGTTTTATCTTTTGTTTAATCTCGGTTTATGTACGTTCCGAAAATAGCCGTTTATTATTTTTATACATTCTCCTTAAATACGTATATAAAGAGTTCCACAAGCACACGAAAAGCAAAATTGCACAATGTCGAAGTTGGCGCAGCTGCTTGTACTGCTATGCGTGTTGAAGAGTTCATACCAACAGATAGTATGCCTTCCAAACTTTTGTGACAGAGTGAATTGCACTATTCCTGAATCGTGCCTGCCTAACCAGGAATTGGGGCCGACGTTATGCAACTGCTGTCAACAGTGCGTGACAATAATTCGTGAGTACCTATCCAAGTAGTCATTCCCTATTTTTATAATCGAGTTTTAAGCACCGGGAGGGCGTTGCTTTGAAATAATCGGAGGGGGTCCTCCAACTGCTGTCTGCGCCAAGGGAACGTTTTGCCAGTTTGGTACTTGCAAATAACTCTAAATAACTGAAAAAATTAAAATCATATTTTCACTTAAAATTTATATAGAATTAATTGGGTGGTGGTACAAGGATACTAAGGAATAAGTGAAATGGGATAATGATATATAGATGATGTACATCAAATATTCATGTACAATTCATTAAATAAAACATTCATATCTAAGACATTAAATATTATGCATTTTTAAGTGTCAAAGTTTTTTAAAATTTATGCAGGTATAGAAACTGAACAGATACATAGTTTCTTTTGTTCGATGAACTTGGGATAGTGGTCTAGAACTTTGCGTATTTCCTCAAAAAAAAAAAGGTTTTTGGCTGGCAATCCAACTATTTGTGCACCTTCTCAGCTCTATACCTTTTCCTTTTTGGATTCCGCGTTTTACATTTCTTGACTTCTACATACAGAATACTATTTTTAATTTTCCGACGAATTTTAGTCTTTGGCACACCTCTTGACCAAAGAAATTGGATTGCACTTCTTAGCGCATACTAATAGCGAATCTGCTATGTTTAAATAGAAGCAAAAAAAATTACACAGCACAGTAGTATAATTTCTAAGTCCCGTGAGTTAACTACGTATCGGGCATATGCCAGCGGATAGGTATCTAATTAGTGTTATTGACACAGTTAACACATTTTGGGAAGAGTAGCCATAACCCTACCACTTACAACAACCCAGAGAGGTTTAAGCAGTATAAAACCTGCAAAAGACAGAGAGCAAGTAGTCATACTTAAACCCAACATAGTTTAGGTAAAAATAACTTAAGGGATCAGGGATTTTAGGAAAGCCTAGGTCCAAGAGTGGGAGTCAATAGATCTTTGACCTAGATCTAGATTAGAGAGTCGAGAAACACTCCTCTTTTCCATTAAGTTGATGATTGTACAAAAGGCAGACTGAACCTAATCCAAGTTATTACGCCAATGAATGACACTAAGGGTATACACACTCATGGGAACAGTACGGATCCAGAAAAAGGACATACAGGTCAAAGCACAATATCTGAGAAGCTTTCGACTGAAAACAAAATTTACTGTCTTGAAGGCTGTAGGAGCACAGGCTGTTAACTTGTGGCTCGTAGCGGACCAAGACAGAAATAACAGAGAAGGAAAAAGCCTCTGATGACAAGTTTCTGAAAGCTAGGAAACTTGCAGCAGGAACATAAATCGATAAGAAGCCGCAAAAAAGACGCCAAGGCGAGCAAAGTATAGGAGGGGGGGGTCAAAAAATCCCATTCTGATTCCGAAACTTTCTCACAAACAACAGAAAACCAGGAAGACACAGTTGCAGACTGGCACATACATTGAGGCGACTAGGGGACTTAACAGGCGTGAACTGACTCAAAAATAATTTATTAATGGAATGTTTTGGAGGCATTTTAATTTAAAACTTACTTTATTTCGTGGAAGACTACGGGTACTACTTACAACATAAGGCAGTTTCTCCTCACTGCTCTTCAAGGAATGTTCTACGTAAATAGGAGAACTGATCCAGGTCTTTACAATCAACAAAAATTTTAAAAATATTGCCCTTAAATTCTTTGTGTTCCAGAAACAACGGTATTTTGATAAGGACGGAGAATGAAGATAAGCTAAGAGAGCTAATTCTAGAATCAGCTAGTGATGGGATGCAATTCATCATCGGCTGCATACTGTATAACCTGAGGAAGCACTAACTCCAACGAATGAGGTGAGCCTTTACTATTATTTATTACAGCAAATAATTTACTATATAATATATATATATAAACAATCAGTATAAAAAAAATATTATTTAAGTCAGTGTGTTGGCTTAAGAACCGGGCAGTTCTTCATTGACGTAGTAGACTGACACGTCTTTTAAGCCTTCTTGTATTTCGCGGTTCCAGGGGGTTTAGAAGCGTATTGGTGTGGTACTATAATTTGTTGTGATGGTTAATATTTTTTTTTTGTTATAACATCTTTGACGTCTTTATGAAGGGATTGCACGTAATATTTTTGATTGATTTCTTTGTATTACTGCGATATTTGACTTGCTGATACATCCTCAGAGCTCAATACCATATACCCATATTGGTTTAAATTTTTTTTGTATATTATTAACTTTACGTGTTGTTTCCATATTATCCTGTTATCTAAGTGCATTCTTAGGTATTTTGTACTAGTTGATATAGGCATTTGTATGTTATTTAAATAAACAGAAGGCCACTGTTTTTTACGAAGAGTGAAGTGAACTCGTAAGAATTTTTCTTAGTTAATCTTAATTTTCCATTTGTGTGTCTACGTTTGTATTTTATTTAGATGATTTTGTAAAGTGATGGATGTTAGTTGTGGATCATCGTTGGTAGAGAGGAAGACAATGCCGCCAGCAAGAGTACCCACTGTAGTATTACTGTTAAGTGGTAAATCTACAGTGAACATAGTAAAGCATCTGAGACGCTTCCTTGGGTTACTCTAGAGTTACTTGATTTCATGTCAGGTAATTCTTCATTGACTCTGATTTTAAATTTCCTGTTGTGTAAGTAGGAATTAAAACTATGATAGTACGCTATGTTTTAACCTTGAGGGTAAGGAGTGGCACCAACATCTGGTCATCAGATCCAATTGTCCCGAGGTAATGAGGCCCTTAAACCGTGTTATAAACACCGGTTCTTGTCGGATCACTGAAGGGAAACAGAGTCGGGCGCGGTTAGTACTTAGATGTTTTAGTGATAAGTTAGATTTACGCCCCATCAACCAGTAGTGCTTTGTAAATTTCATACCTAGTTTTTTCCGTTTATTAAGGATGTGTGTTTTCCAGGTCAGTCCTTTATCTAGATGCATCCCTAGGTATTTGGCATTATCTGATTGTCGCAAGTTTTGACCGCTGAACATAACTTGTGGGGTAGCTCTTTTACATTTGGTAAATGTGACCTGTAATGACTTGTTTTCATTTATTTTAATGCGCCATAGCAACGTCCATTTTGCTATTACATTTAGGTGTTGTTGTAGTAACCTGGCTGCGATAATTGGGTCTGGATGCTTTGCTAAGATAGCTTTATCATCCGCGAATGTTGCTGTGCAGACGTTTGGGTTTGTGGGTAAATCAGACGTAAAGAGCAGGTATAAGATTGGTCCAAGAACGCTGCCTTGTGGTACGCCTGCTTTTATGGGATACAGATCTGTTACTTCTTGCCCATATTTTACTCTGAAATATCTTTCTGTGAGGTAAGATTCTATAATAATGTATAATGTGTGTGGTAAGGCTTTCTTGAGTTTGTATAGTAGTCCTTGGTGCCAAACACGATCGAACGCCTGGCTAACGTCGAGAAAGGCTGCTACACAATAACTTTTTTCTTCAAACGCTTGATTTATAATTTCGGTTACTCTATGGACTTGCTCAATTGTGCTGTGGTTTTTCCGGAAACCAAACTGGTGTTCTGGGATAAGGTGGTTTTCGGTTATTACTGGCATTAGTTTCGTAAGTAATAGTTTTTCCAGGAGTTTGCTTAAGCCAGGTAATAGACTGATCGGTCTATAGGATTTTGCTTCGTTGAGGGATTTTCCTGGTTTGTGGATGAGAATGATTTCCGAGACTTTCCACTGAGGTGGGAAATAACCAACGCGGAGCACTGCATTATAAATTATGGTTAATAGTACTATTCCTTTGCGTGGAAGCTCTTGGATAAGTCGCCCAGTGATCAGGTCGTACCCTGGGGCCTTCTTTGAGTTCAAATTGTGCTTTATGATATTTAGTACTTCTTTCACCGTAAATAATTTTGTTAGTGGTGACATTTGATACGGCACTTCAATATAGCTACTAATTTCTTTCTCTTCAAAAGGTGTGGCTTGTGATGGTAGAGGTTGGAATACTTTCTCCAGATGTTCGGCAAAGGTAGTAGCCTTTTCCAGATTTGTACGGGTTCAAGATCTATCTTCTTGCGAATTGGAGGTATAGGGTTCTTAACTTTTGCCATGTTACTGTCAGCTTTCAATAAGGAGTAATCAGTATCGGCCGTGTTGGTAAGCTTTTCCAGATATTCTTTAAAGGAATTGTTTTTTAGTGATTTGATTGTCCTCTTTAGCTCACGTGCGACTTCATCATAACGTCTTTTGTCCGATGGGTACCTCGTATTTTGTTATATTCTTCTAAGGCGTCGTTTTTTGGCTATTTTTTCTTTTATTATTATTGGGCAGCTTTGGTTTATTCTGTGTATTGGAATTTCAGGGGTGGTTTCCATGCTGGGTCCTGGAGTAAACTAGTGAGGTTGTTTATAGCAAGCTTTACATTCTCTTTTGTTTTTAGTGGAATTTATAGGTTTGTTTTTGGTTCAATGATAAGTTTATAAAGTTCCCAGTCTAGTTTGTTGTGGGTTAGCGTTACTTTTCTTTCTGTGTGAATAAATACGGTGCTAATAGTTGCTATCAAGGGTGTGTGATCAGAGCTCAAATCTAAGCAGGATTCTATATCTAGGTAACCTGGAGCTATGCCTTCCGTAATGAAGAAGCCCAGCAAATCAGGTATTTTGTCTGCGTCACTGGGCCAGTACGTGGGTCTGTATGTTGATAGATGGGAAAGGTGCAATTCTTGCATTATTTGGTAAAATAATCTTCCTCTACCAGGTGCTGTTAAGCGTGAGCCCCATGCTGTATTCTTGGCAATGAAGTCTCCTCCTGCCATGAATTTGTCACCGAGCGAATTTAGGTATTCTACCATGCCTTCCTTGTTTGGACGATAATTTGGTGCCGATGAAATGGCAAGTGGACCTTGCCAATCTTCATAACAACGCTTGTAGCTTGAAGATAGCCTTCTTCAAACTTTGGCAACTCATAATGTTTGATATGTTGTTTAATAACTATTGCTTTTCCTCCTCTTGTCCATCTATCAGCATCTGGATGTGCAGTGAAATAAGTTTTCATGTGTGTATTATGTGTAAAGTGGATTTCTGTTATAAGGAATATATCGATTTTATTGTGTATCAAAAACGCTTCTACTTCTTGTTTGCGTGTAACCAAGCCGTTTGCATTGCATAGGGCTATTTTAAATAGTTGAGCCATTATAATTTGTTGTTCGAAGCAGGAGTGAGGTAAGATTATCAATCTTCTCGTTTAATCTTTTAATTTGTGCAGACAACTGATTTATTGTTTGCTGCTGGCCCGTTACCGTATTTTGGTGAAATGTAATTATATTATTTGGATTTGACGTATACTCCGATTGCGAGATGTATTTAAGCTCGAGGTATTGTGGTTCACTGCAATGTTGGGTTGCTAGAGAATAGCTTGGTTTCTGATGTATTGTTACAGTGTGTTTTTTTTAGAATTTGCTGCATGTTAAGCGGTTTATGTGTGTGTTTATTATCTTGACCTTGTATTTGTTGTTGGGGGTCTTGGTTGTTGTTTTTGTGCTTGAATAACCGTTCCATTTGTCGATGGGAAGCTTCTCTTAATTATTTCTTGGTATACTCTGCAAATTTTAGCATTTGCAGGGTGCGCTCCCTTGTATAAGACGCACTTTGGACTTTTTCCGTCTCATTTCTTTTTAGTACAGGTTTTGTAGTCATGACTTCTTGCGCACTTATAGCAACAAAGTGGCCTCGTATAGATTTTCCTAGTATGCCCATAGCACCAGCAACCAGTGAATTGTATAAATTTTTTCTTTTTGTAGGGTTCTTCAAATTGAACAACCGCATTTAGTAGTTGTGTGATTTTAAATATTTCTGTGTTATTTGTCTGGGGTGAGAGATCAATGAAGAATAAGTTCTTAGGTATTGCTTTGTTATTAATCCATGCTTGTATATTTGTTATACCAACAACTGTGTGCCCCAAGACACATTCTAGAGAATATTTAATCTCCTTGTGATCTGTAGTATGGTGTAGGTTACGTAATACTACACGGTACTTTTTGTCTTCTTCAAGGGTGTAGGTGTGTCTTATGACTTCATTTTTGGCAAGTAACTTTCTGACCATCTTGTAGTTTTTCTATTGTATTTAATTGTAGCTTTAATTTTTTCCTTCAAAACTTAGTAATAGTAATCTTTTTTGGTTATTACCGAGTTCAGTAGCTCAAGTAGGGGGAGAGGGAATTTTCTCTATGAAGTGCAGAATAAATGGCGGTACATTTTACTTTTTTGTATTTTTGTTATCATTGGTTTCTCCTAGCATTGTAAGTGAGTTAAATTTATTTTGAGTGCTTATATTTGGCGGTTGCAATTTTTTTCCCTCTTTGGGGCTACTGTTTTGCCTTCTTCTTTTGTTCCGGGATTTGACTATTTGAAAGTCATTAGGCTATAAAATAATAATAACAGTTTCCCGTAATAGGCCTTGAAGGCCCTTTGGGGTCGTAACAGGGCAGGTCTGCTACAATCTAGAGCCTACGGTACACAAGGGTAGTAACGTGACCAGCGCTACGTACCGACCGCCTATTATTACCCCAGAGTTTGACCTCCAGGTACTCATTTATTGCAGCCTGAGTCGAGCTGGGCCGTAAAAATGCCAGGATTCGAACCCGCAACTCTTGGTTTCGTAGTCTAGCGATCTATCCACTAAGCTACCACGGCACTGGGCTATAAAATATCATCGCTAATTATTGATTGGCATTCATTCGTTACACTTTTTTTCGTTGGTTTATTGTATTTTGAGTTTGATAAGAGTTATGTTTCTGTTCTTGCGTTTGATACGCATCGCGTTGGGTTACCTCGTGCAAGGTAGTTGCAGGCTGGGATACTTGTGTCTGCGCTGCATTCCAATATTGTGGTTGTTGCATTGGTTGTATCATTTGTTGGTTGAATAGTTGATAATTTGGTACATTCATTTGCATAGCTTGCGTTTGTTACCAAACTGGTGTTTGCGGGAACACATAAGGTTGTGGGTTTATAAACATGTCTGGATTTGGTGTTACGTTTGTTGGTTGTTGTTGTAATAATTCATTATTGTACATAGCTGCGAAGTACGAACGGCGACCGCATCTGTGCGGGTCGCGATAAATCCTGCAGTGTTATTATCACTATCACTTTTGTGCTTGACCGTAGAACTATTTATATTAAATATGTGTTATATGATAAGGTGGCCCAGACCGAGTTATCGTACTAGGCACTTAAATTTGTGAACGCTGCACGCCCGCCGCCACGATGCCTACGCCGAATGTTCCCGGGGGCTACAAGATCCGCTGCGGCGATCCGCCGGGTTCCGCGTGACGCTGGTGAGATCAAGGCTCCGGAGCTTTCCCAGAGGTTCGGCGGGCCAGCGGCTGTCTTCGCTCCTATCTGAGTCGGGCAACCGGAGCGTCGAGCTGCGGGCCGCGGGTCCGAGTGAGTCCAGAGGCCTCTGGGAACAGCACACGAGGTCGGCTCTGCTGGTGCTTCGAACAGACATGGCAACGCGATCCGGGCACAACCGCAACGACGAGGGCATTTTATGCGCTGAAGTGGGATAAAGAGTTAATATAAGATAACAATACGTGTAAAAATAAAATAAATAAAGAGTACATTGCAAAAAATCCTCTTATGGTGTTAAATACAAATTATGCTTTTCTTACTTGCTATTTTTGTCGAAATGTGAGGCAACAAAATTTTACTTTAGAGCACCTAAAACAAATAAATGACTATATCTTTAATGCCCTCTATGCGAATGAGCTGATACTTCGTAGGACATTCAAGTAGGCAACCCACAACTTAACTGCGTATATTTCACTATCTATTACTTTAGTTGTGAATAAATGACTCTGTGACAACCAACCCGTGTGACAACCATACCTGATATCCGTTATCGTACCAGCCATTTCTAGCGGTATCAATGCGTGTGTCATTCATTAGTATAACACAAGTATGTCGGTAGCAACCGAAATTGAAACAAATGTTATTTAGTCAGTTATCACATATCGGAAATGAACTGCATTAATTTTATATTTTTTAGCTGCGCGTTTTCCTTGATGAACAGCATAATGTCCATTTAAACTACGCAAATATGTGGTATTTACTGATCAATTTAAATATCTTAAAATCATACAAAGAAAACCTATCATCATTAAGCTGACATTTATCGGCAATAAAAAATTAATGAAAAAACTGATTAAAGATTAATCCAGGCGGGTCATCGTAACTAATGGTAAATCTTAGTAGAAAAGGTATTTTTAAATTCTAATATTTGCTTAACATTGGATAACAGGATAAATTTGTCTTATGCTACTAAAAAGATTATTACATAATGGGAACTGGGCAAAGTTTTTTTAAATGTACGACAAACCTTTATATAATTTTATACAACAAAGCAACTTAATTTTCAGTTTCCTATTTCAATCAGTAAGAGTACTTATTTAAATTTACGTATTGTATCCACCATATTTAATCATAGTTTACCGTCATTTGTCAACTTTACAACGCACTGCAATTGAAAAAATGCCGGTGTAGCCCGGGAAATAGTTTTTACAAATTTAGGGGAGAATACTTTTCCTACTGTACCTGCGAGATTTAAAAGTAACAAAATTTGACCTACATAATCTCAAGGTTTACGAATAGATAAAATATAAAGGACCCTATTCAAACTTTGAAAGTCCTGGGCTCCCGCTGTAACTTGGCGACTACCCATTACAATTGATAGGTTGCTTAAAATAGCGTTCCAAGTATAACAAAAATGTGTTCTAGCCTATACATAAATCCGTTGCACACAATACATTTTTTTGCAAGAACCATTTGGCATGTGATTGTTACATATGTGCAAAGTTTGTGTAAAAGAATGTATTGTGTGCAATAGATTCCCGTCTGGCCCAGAACGATGTTTTGTTGTACTTAAAATGCTCTTTCGAATGAGCTATCAATTGTAATCAATTGTTGGATGATTCACGAACAAAAATTTCTTTGCAACGTTTCTCGTCTGAGGCAAAATATAGATTTTTTACTGAAATATAAAGAAGTGACCAGTAGCGCACGGTCGAATGTTCACACTGTTTCACACCTATTTTCGTCTATATGTTGAATATATTGGATATTCTTCTTTGTTAACGCAAATATTAAAAATGCAATGATACTACATCAAACTTATAAAAGCAAACATTTTTTTAAAACACTCTGGATTCAAAAATTGCATTATGTAAGTTTGGTTTTTCTTAAGAGAATTCATAACCGATTAATTTTAAGAAGTGGTAAAATGATATGATAAACAAAAAACTTCTAAGCAAGTACATTAAATAAACCCTGATAAAACCAAAATCATATCTTCAAAAAAATCCAGGTTTACATAATTCATATATAAAAAAAACATACAAAATATATTTTCGTATATATGAAGGAGAGGCTAAATTAAAGTCTTACTGATAAAAAGATAGAAGGGGTAGATCGACATATATATAATTTCGTATGTATGAAGGAGAGGCTAAATGAAAGTCTTACTGGTAAAAAAGCAGAAGGTCTAGATTGACAGGGCATAACATCTCTTATTGGGTTTTTTTTAATTATTGGTAGTCTAAGGTACATATATTACGTGGATTTGAACAATTTCTTTTTACTTATACATGTGCCAAGAAAAAATTCAGAACTTCAACACAAAAGCAGATTTGTCAATTGAAATTTTTCTCTCTCTCCCTCCCCCCTCTGTCTCAACTTTCTCTCTTTCCCGCTTTCTCTCTTTCTTTTACACGCACACACACTTTTTCCCTCCACACATATATACACACACTTTCTTTCTCTCTTTCTCTCCCCTATTTTTCTCTCTCTCTCTTTTTCTCTTCCTTATTTCTCTCTCTCCTTGCTCTTTCATACCCCCCGTACCTCTTCTCTCTATATATCTATCTCTAGCTCTCTTACTCTCGCACACACTTGTGTACAGTTTTAATTTTGTTGTAGTTATACTATCTAATTTAATTTTCATTCTGCTATCTGTTAAAGAGTTGGTAGGTAAATATGTTTGTTTTTATCAAGTTAATAGATTTTTTTAAAATTTATTTACTGCATATTTACTACTAGTCTAACTAGACTAACAAGAAAATGAGTTAGCGTACATAACATGTGGAGAGGAACACCAAAAGTGCCCGCCTGTCATTGTATTAGATATACAAATTTTATATATTAATTTGTTAGATCACTAAACTTTGTTCGTTTCAGGCGTCTAACTGGGTTAGCATTATTTAATAAGTCTGTCACTAGAATGGTTTTATTTTGGAATCGTAAGATCTCGATTTTCGATAACTTAGCAAATCTCCAAAAGTGGATCCCATATGTCCATGTCGACACTATTATTATTTTAACACCTTGTTTATTAGGTTAAGCTGGGATTTCCATCCAAGGAACCAGAACATCTTCTTCACACGGATATCTTATTTTCTTCGTTTAGTCTGCATGTAGTCCAGGTGAGTTTATCGTCGAGATATATACCTAGGTATTTGATAACCTTTCTGTGTGGTATGTTAATGCCGTTAAAGGTTATAGGGGACAGATTAACTCTGCGAAGGATGAAAACCACTGATGGCAATTTATTTTCATTAATTTTGTTTCACTAGGTGTTTGTCCCGAAATGGATTTCTATGTGAATATAATACAGCCATGTGATCCGTAAACGTACAACATTGTTAGTAGCAGATAATTCCGCCATAAACAATTGGTATACTGTTGGTTCCAATAAACTACCTTGCGGTACACCTGCCTCGATTGGGTAGGTTGGTTAGTGGTTGCCGTTTACTTTAACTCAAAAGTATCTGTTTTCTATATATAACTTGAAGAGCAAGTACTACTGATGCGATAGATTTGTTCGAAAGCTTGACTTACATCCAAGAATACTGCTAGACATGACCGTTTTTTTCGAAATTCTTTTCTACATTATCAACTATTTTATGAAGTTGTTTCAATGTTGAGTATTTTCTGCGAAAACAGTATTGATGGTCACGGACTAAATGCAGGTCTTCTATAATAGGTACTAGTCTTCTTAGTAGAATTTGTTCAAAGAGCTTAAAAAGGAGTGATAACTAATGCTGCTAATTGAGCTGGCTTGTCTGGTTTTTAGATAACAATAATATCAGCAAATTTCCATTAAATTGGATAGTATTGGGTTCTTAGGATCGCATTATATATCCATGTTATAGCTGCTATCCCTTTACTTTACCAGTTTTAAAGCTTTTGATTTCTGTTTGTATTTCGTTGGGTGTACAATGTTTAATAAGTAGATGGAGTTGGACTTGAAGTCGTGATTTGAGGAATTTGAGAATTTCATAATCATCTTGTAGAGTTCTGTTAGTTTCGTGGAGTTGAAAGGTTCCAAGTAAGTGTTTGCCGAATACCACCACTTTCACTTTGTCAGAGCGGCCCCAAGAGCCATCATTTTTACGAATAGGAGGCATAGTGATCATAGGTTATGTCAAATTTCTAGTTGCTCGCTATAGGGAGTAGTCGTTGTGTTGTCTGGGAGATCAGTTTCTCACGTAGTCGTTGAACGTTCTGTTTTTCTGCTTTTTTATTTATCTTGTTAGTTGTGTGGTAAGGGCGTGTAGTTTATTTTTGTCTCTTGGTTGTCCTGTTTGTTGCCAGATCCGTCTTGCTTTTTTTGTGACTGATCTTTTGTCTAACTTTTAAGGAGTAGTTATTAATGTTTTTGTTACATTTATGCTGTAGTTTTATAGGCGTAACTGTCCAAGAAGCATATTGTAAGGTTTGTATTAGTTGTTTTATTGCCGCTTCAATTTTATTTGTAGTGTTGAGTACTGCTGAAATCAATAGGTATTTATCGATATATTCTCGAAAAATATCCCAATCTGTGCAATTGTTGTGTAAGTTACGTCTTGTGCGCTTGTTAATTATGCAGGTACTTAACGTGCATATTATAGCGAAGTGATCAGAGTTTAGGTCGTAGCAATCAGCAACATCAAAGTAGTTGGGCGAGAGATTTTTTGTTAAAAGAAAATCTAATGCATCCGTCTGTTTATTCAGATGGCTTGGCTAATTGGTTTTATAAAGTTGCCTTTTCTTTGATCTAATTAATCTGGAACCCCATAAGGAATGTTTACAATTGAAATCATACATTGATTCTGCGTTATTGAATGTCGGAGAGGGCAATATACTGTTGATACTGTTAAGTCCTCAACACGGTTTTGTGACATATATGATTTGTATCAAACTTCTTCATTTAGTAATGGGATATTTTGTTGTTGATTATAATTGCCGTTACAGCATTGGTTGTGTTATACGGGTGGTAGGTGTAATAAGTTTTGTAGTTGTAAATATTGGGGTAGTTGTAGTCAGTAAAGCGCGCTTTTCATACTAGGAACAAATCAGTTTTTGGATGTTTAGAAACGCCTTTACTTCTAAACAGCTATTCTTAGTGTATCTATTATGGGGAGATTTTGGTTATCAGGCTAGTGAGTAGGTTGAGCAGTATTCTGTTGCATTAACTGGCTAAACATAGCTTGAAATTTGGAAAGGAACTGAGTCAAGGAAATATCATTGCTGTTTTAATTTTGATTTTGAGTGTTGTATTACTCTGATATTGTCATAATGTGTTTATGTTTGGTTAAATAGTAGCCGTCTATAGAGTTTGTGGTACTTGCATTCTAGGGATGGGGTAGTTGTTTCCCATTTTAGACTGAAGTTGGTATACAGAGCATCCTTTACATTTTGCTTTGTGGTCTCTATTGCATAATGCACATGTAGCATGAGTGTTTTTTGACTTTGTAGATGTCATCGTGTTGTGGTTACCACTACATTTTACGCACACGAATGGTTTTCTACACTAAGTTTTGCTATGCCCGTATATTTGGCAGCAAGTACACTGGATTAAAGTGGATTTTTTCCTTGGTGGTTCGACGCTAATGATCATATTTAATAGATATTTAAGTTCGTATATCTCTTTGTGGTTACTGGCAGGCTCAAAGTCTACAAACAATAAAGCAAGCGGTATTTTGTCTACTCTGTGTCTTATATTCATTAAATTTAAAAATGTTTTAAGGGTTTTCGACTAAATGATGATTTTTTACTAATAATAAGTTGTCACCGCTACTATTCTGGAGTAATTACTTACGCCTTCGTCGGGGACAAAATTGGATTTTGTGTGGCAAAAAATATATAAAAATGTTGATTAAAAAAAGTTACTTAAATTATTTTATACTTACGAACACGAAGAAATATAATATGACATTGATCAAACTCTTTCAAAGAATGTCTAATTTAAAAAGTGTACAGTTTTTATAAAGCAAAATATTTTTTGATATAGGCCTAAACATTGTTCGTGCAAAGCAACAAAATGCCAGTTGTTTTAGTGAGTGATGTCATCAGAAGAAAAAGTTTTTGTTCTGGCTAATAGTTTCCATGGATTAACAAAAATTAGATACGAAAATTAAATCTGCTTCTGTAAATTCTGATCGAGTAAGTAAAATAAAAATCGATATCATCTCGACTAATCACTTCATCTTATATTTAGTTATTTTAATTTTAATTTTTAGGTAGTTCTTGAAAAGAATGGGACTAAGCTCGGCAAACAGTTTTAAATGTTGGAGAAAGTGGCAAAGTGAACCAGAACAGCGATTACTTATAATACCGAATAGCGATGTTAGCTGGAAGTCTGAGTCGCATTTCAACGCAAGTAGTGCAAGATCAATACATACATTTATCAGTGAAAACGGGTATTTTTGCAGAGTCCGATCCGCTGCCTGGTCTTGCCAATACTAAAAGTTTTCTCCCTATACAACTACAAAAATAGAAAACCAATGCGCCAATAGACGCATTAAACCTTGTTGGAAAAGCAGTCACCTATATGAGGGAAATAATTTCTAATTATAAATTAGAAATAGCAAAAGAAATAAATATCCAAAAGCTTTTTATTTTAATGGTATATCTGTAACGATTGATAATGGATTAGCAAGTTTGAAATACAGGATGTATGATATCATGAAGTACCGTAATCGGAGAACAAAGATAACAGCGATCAACTTTGACTTCGAATTCAGATCAACGATACTAGAAAATGACAATCCAGATTATCTTTCAGCACAAAAACATCAGTAAATTAAAGACTCTTATGGCAGCATCGCATAGGTATCTGCGTTGCCTCTAAGTGAAACAAGAGAATTTCAGAATTCGAAAAAGCAAATTCTACTACAAGATTTTAAAAAATTAAAGCTCGACAAAAGAGAACTCAAAGAATTTCTAGCTAATCCATCAGGCCCAAAGTGCTGAAATAAATAATCGGGACAAGTAAAACATTCCGTTGAAACAAATTATAATTGAATATTGGCAACATTTAAAGAGGTTCATATGTGCATCGACACTACTTGGACTCAATGCAATAAACATCTGCAAGGTAAATACAGAGGCTTTAAAAATACTGCTTTTCTTCAACAAAAATTGTAAGGAAAAAAAGATAGAAAGACTTGCCCATCTTAGGCTAATCAATGTCTATACGAGGTGTGTAAATAAAGTAATGAGACTGATTCTTTACCATTTTATTAGGAAATTACAGTTGCACTTCTACATTGTCTCCTTCAAAGCAGTTGGCTTGAGTAGCCACACAGCGCTGGAAACGGTTCTTCCACTTGTTATAGCAATACTGGAACGCGGATATTGGAATCGCTTTCAGCTGGTCGGTTACGACCTACTCAATGTTCGATACTGTCCCATAATGACGTCCTTTGAGGTGTATTTTCATACGTAGGGAGAGGAAAACGTGACACAAATTTAAATCGAGTGAATAAGGGGGTTGAAGTGGCACAGGGATGTTTTTACTTGCCAAAAACTTAATTGAAATCGCTGTGTGACAAGGCGCACCGTCGTGATGTAAGACCCAGTTGTTCTTGATGTTGTTGAATACGCATGACCTTTTTTGCAGTCGTTTAAGTACCACTCGGTAGAATTGTTGGTTGATCGTGTGGCCTTAAGCACAAACTCTTTGTGGACGATTTCCTGGCTATCTAAAAAGCAAATCAGAATACTTTTGATCCTAGGCTTGTTCATTCTTGCTTTTTGTGGCCTGGGTGAGCTTGGAGTTTGCCATTGCTTGTTCTGGCGCTTTGTTTCGGGGTCATACTGAAACACCTGAGTCTCGTCACCAGTAATAACACGTTCTAGAAAACGTGTTCCACCGGTTGTTCTTTTGTTCCAGCAAAAGTTAAATGCAACTATTCTCCGAACATTATGATTATCAGTCGACGATTAGAACGCACAAGCTGCTGGATTCTGTCGACATTGGTGTCATTCCGTGCAGTTGCAGAGCGTCCTCTGCGCGGTTCATCTTCGATCGTCTCTCTTGCTTCTGAAAATGCCCTAAACCAACGAAACACCTGCGCCCTTGACGAAACAGTGCCTCCTAAAGCCTGTCGAAGTTTTGCAAACGTTTCTGCCACACCGTGCCCAAGTTTAAAGCAAAACCAGATCGCACACTTACGGAGAACGATTTGAGCATCCTTACCGAACGGACGCCGTGTTCAGTTGTGATTTGAGTTTTAATAACAAGATTTTTAAAATTATTAAACTTATTAACGCGATTCCACATAACTTGATTGAAGAGGGCAAGTGCGCGACCTCCAGCCGCTATCTACGTGACAGCGACGCACGCCAAATGTGTTTTAACATTAATACCATATAATATACCTGTGCAGTTCAATAAATAACTGTAAGTATAAATATTTAATAAAAATGCCACACACGCAATCAGTACAAATAAAACCACCAAAACTAATTTACCAAGGAGCCAACGCCATCATAATGGACATCGATAAAAATGAATCTAGCGTAACCAATATAAAAAAGCGCGGCTTATCATCACCAGGAGATACTGATATTAATAAACGCTATATGTTTAATAACGATACCCTACTTACGGAAAACCGATTTTATAACTTACAGAGTACATCAGAAAATTCCCAAGGTAACTCTAGCAAATTCCAGCACCGAAGTCAAGACCCAACCTCAAAATAAAAGCCAAAAGTTCGACCCATATTTCTACCTAACGGCAGGCATCACCAGAACATAATTAAGGAAATTAAAGAAGTGTTAAAAAAGATGATTTTTTCACAACCTACAAAGGTTCTCAACTAAGGATTAATCTAAACACTCCTGATGATTATAGAGCACTTACCAAATTCTATGATCAAAATAAAGTAGCGAAACACCACAATGCACCAACTGTCAACGGGTGGGGCATACTAAAAACTACTGCCATCTCCCACCGCGCTGTGTCAAATGTAATGAACACTATCATTACAGCCAATGTTAAAAATCCAAAGAAATCAAACCAAGATGCGTCAACTGCGGAGGGGAACATACTGCCAATTATGGAGGATGTCCCTGTATCAAATCTTTCAATCGAAACACTCCCCAACGTTATCAATCGGCACCGAACTTCACTAGAATCAATTCAACCAACCCTAATGCATTCATAACGGGAAACATTACTGCCAATCGTACATATGCTGAAACCGTGGCCAATAATAAAATGAGACTCAACAAGCATCAAACCTTAACCCCACTATCACAAATATCATCCACAATGTTCTATAACTATTAACCCCTTATATAGATCAAATTAAAACCGCAATAATGTCAATAATTCCAATGCTTTTCAACGGCGGGGAATAATCAGAGACAATTACAAAGATTAACACTAGCCAACTGGAATGAAGATGGGCTAAAAAATCAAATATCAACATTTATATCGTTAATTGCAAGACATAACATTGACATTATCTGTGTCACTGAAACACACCTTATTCCCAATGAAAAATTCACGATACCAGAATACCGAATCTTCAAAAAAGACAGAGAAACCGGAATAGGCTGGGGCGGAACGCCAGTACTTCCTAAGAATAACCTCATGACTTACAGGATGTCAGAAATATAGGAACAATAGCAATAAAAATGAAAACAGCAGACAACTCCACGATAAAAATAGTATCAAATATAAACCACCAAATAAACAACTCAAAAGGACTGAACTACAAAACATATTTACAAGCTTAAAGCCTAGTATTCTGATTGGTGACCTTAACTGAAAGAACAGCAACTGGGGTTGCAGGAAAACAAACCCCAATGGTACCAAACTTGAGAACCTTGCGTCAGAATTAGCAATACAAATAGCCGCACCCACAGAATACACGTATTATCCATACCGAATAGATCATTCCCTTCACATATTGGACATAGTTCTTTACAAAAATCTAACAACACCAATTAACCAAATGGTCATTACTGAACTTGATTCAGATCACCTGCCAATAATTATAACCCTAGTCTTTACAATCCAACAATACCCCAAAATTCTCAAACTAATAAATGGCCCAATAAACTGGAACGTATTCCAAGCATCAATTAAGGAATCACTGACATGCCCAGTTAATCTAACTTCACATGCTGACATTGACAACGCTATTGAAAACTTCAAAGGAAACGTTATCCAGGCAGTTCGCAATGCTACTACCACAAATCGATCACGTAGATACTCCGAATACCTAACCTCCTACCTGAGATATTTTACCTAATCAAAGAAAAACACAGAATAAGAAGATTTTGGCAAAGAACACGGGATCCTGCAATTAAAGCTCGACTAAACCAATTAATTAGAATAGCAAAGGAAAAATTAGACAAACATAAACTTCAATCTTATAATAACTATATAGAAAACTTAGATTCAGGGGATCCAAACATGTGGAGAGCCACCAAGAGAATTCTTCGTTAACCTCAGATAATGCCAACATTTATAGTAGATGATCAAGCATACACAGAGGGTCAAGAGAAAAGTGAAGTGTTCGCTGCCCATTTAAAGCAAGTATTTACTACTACCTTTGAGCAAAACTACATGGCCCATATTGAACAAGTAAAGCAAGAAGTTAATATTATTGACAACAATAATATTACACTAACAGGCCCAGTTTCGCCAGTAGAAATCAGAAAGAACATCAAAAAGCTAAAAATTAAAAAAGCCCAGGGAAATGACATGATACCTAACATCGTATTAAAAAACCATCCCTCAAAATCAGTAGCCTACCTAACAGCAATTTTTAACGCGTGCTTGAGAACAAAATATTTTCCAAACGCTTGGAAACAAGCATATATTCTGATGTTTCCCAAACCCGGTAAGAAGCATAGCGATCCAACAGCGTATAGACCAATAAGCCTGCTATCAACAATATCCAAGCTTTTTGAGCGAGTCATCTACAGACGTCTGACTAAATTTTTACAGGATGGCAACGCTGTACATCCAATGCAATTTGGGTTCAGAAATTTCCACTCCACCAACCACCAGGTACTAAGACTTGTAGAAACTATTGAAAGAGGGTTTGAAAATAAGATTCATACTCTTATTGGATTTGTCGATGTTAAGCAAGCCTTTGAGCGAGTCTGGACAGACGGGCTAATATATAAATTGTTAAAAATAGGAGTTCCCTCATACCTGCTGCAAATTATACGATAGTTTTTAACTGACAGAAGCTTCCAAGTAAGAGTAGGACCTTACTTGTCCTCCGCACGACATATAAAATCAGAAGACCCACAAGGCTCAATTCTAGGCCCAATCCTATTTAATACCTTTATGTCAGACATTTCAACCATTTCCGATAACGACCTTCGATGTATGCCGACGACACAGCGATAGTAGTCCAAAATGCTGAAATACATAAAGAAAAAGAAAATTTCCAAGGTATACATAAACTAAATTAGTGGTTCAAACGTTGGCGTATTAAAATAAACGCTACCAAATGCGAATGTAAAATTTTTACCATCCGGAGACCTACAGATCCACCCAACATAACTATTGATAATACCCCAATACCATGAAACCCTAAAGATAGAGCCATTAAATATCTTGGTCTATATTTGGATCGTAGATTAACATGGATCTTCCATATTAACAAAAAACTAACGGAATCGTACACAAGACTCGGCATGCTGTATACAATCTTCAATAGAAAATCATCACTTAAGATTCAATGTGCAATACTTATCTACACGGCAATAATCCGGCCAATATTCTATGACTGCATCGTCTGAAGCACAACAACTAAAACGAACCTGAATAAATTACAAGTCTTACAAAACAAAGCGTTCCGTATCATCACAAATGTCGAAGGGTTCATAAGAAACACGCAATTACATAGGGAGATGGGCATTCCAACTATACAGGAATTCATAACTAATACATCCAGGAAATTCCACGACAACCTCAACCAGTGCAGTGGTGCAACACACTATGGATTAGGCGCAAAATCAATACATACAAGACTGAAACGGAAGTTACCAGTTGACCTACTAGCAATTAGTGACAGTGAATAAATAAATCTTTAAAAAAATATTAAAGCAGTGCCGGTGAACACAAACAAGTGACAAGCGACACTTAAATCCAGTGAGAGGTGCAAATAAGCACCACTATTGCAATACACACTGACTACTCCAATTAACTGTACCATGAATAGCAACTAATGATGAATTGGTAGAAGATAAATAAAAAAACTATCACTCATCGTTAACACGCACCCGCCAAAAACGTTTTACAAAACAAATCGCTACAGACAACATACATACTGCCCAGCGAGCATTTCCACTCTTACACAACGTGAATCGGATGTCGACCCGTGTTTCCTCCAAACGGGTAGCTCCCGGTGTTCCTAGATCGCACGCTACACTATCAGTCTCATTGCTTTATTTACATACCTTGTAAACATTTCATCTTTCTAAGGAAGCGCAAGAATAACTGCGTAGTGAAAGGCCCAAAATTATTTTGGTGTTTCCGATTTTTGGACATTATTTTTTAGAAAATCAACTCTGTGTATTAATGGTAAATACTTTGTATTAATTTTTATTATCTCTTTACTCTCTTTTTTTAAAATCGTGCACTAATTAAGCATTTTTTAAAATATTTTTTATTTTATTTGCAGCAGCAGTTTGTTATTGTTAAATTAATTTTTGTATTTTATTTTTCAGGACCCTACAACTTTGGAAAACAATGTACTAAAATCAGTGGATTTGGTTTGGCTCGTTTTTATTGTAAAAAGTAAATTTTCTATTTCACATGCATTTCCACATTCTTTTTATACTAATTCTTTTTGTTAACTTTAACTCTCGCAGGCTTATCCGTCTATGATGAAACTGTAACTTACATGGTCATTATAGAAAAGTTTGTGATTTCAGAGTCAACCGAATTTGTAAAGGCAGTGCTAGTATTTGCATCAAGCTTTTATATATACAATATCCGAATCCACAAAGAGCTACATTAGAGTTTTTTCAACGGTAATTACATTTACATTACAATTGCACATGATAGTTAACATACATATTTTGTCAATTTTTTATGGGATCTTTTTGAATAAAAACTCGGAATTTGTCAGAAAAAGAAACAATAACAGAATGAGCCAGTCTTAAAACTTAAGAAATTAAACAAATTGAAAGAAAATAATGTTTAAAAATTTTTTGTAATATTGTTATGTAGATTGTCTTAAGCAGAATTTAGATGTATATCAGAGGCGCATTTGCTTGAGCGAAAGGTAATAATGGCGATCGTCTAAGGCGATCGTCCCGTATCAGAGATGGTGCGCGACAACCGGGCCCAGTGGCGAACATACGATAGCCTTAACTTCTCAGTTTGCAGGCCGTGTTCCCACGCGGGGCGTTAAAGCAATACCATTATTATAAGAAGGATATTTTCAATAATAATAAAAAAGAAGGAAATTAAAATTGGCAATTTAGAAAATGTATTAAGAGAATGAAAAAGTAGCTCTTTTTAAACCAATATCATGTTGAAATGAATGATGATCAAAAAACTTTATTAAATCGCCTCTTTAAAATTTGTTTTACCAGAAAAAAGATATCCTTATAGAATTGCTAATTCTTTGAGAATTCGGTCGAAAAACCAAGAAAATAATGGAAATTTTACCGCATCTTACGTTTGGTGTTTTTTACCTACTCTTGGAAAATTACTTTTCCCGTATTTCTTCGGTGAAATCTTCTGGCGAATGAAAAATACTTTTCAAGGTGTACCAAAAATGCCTTGTAAGAAGAAATATTTTTGTACACAGTCCAAAAAGCACTATAATCCAGATAAAAAAACAATACTAGTATATTTTTCTTATGATACATTATTTTCAAGTAAATTTTTTAATATATATGTTTATGTTACATTAATTGTTTTTAAAATTTACCATTAATTTTACAAATAAATTAAAACCGCACATGCTCAAACATTTGTTTTCTGATTTAAACATTCATATGATTTTTTTTCTTTTTATAATACCAAATGCATTTGCCTATTTATTTACAGGATAAATTAAATTATTTCTTAAAACGACGTGTCGCTTTATAATTTCTTAAAAAGTAGTCAAATTACATATATTCGTTTATGCCAAAAATTTCTTTGCACTTCACCGGCAAATTTAAGGACATTACAGAATGACTCGATTTTATTGGTTTATGTAAATAAAGTTAAAATTATGGCGTTTTCGAAATATCTTATGTGATCCTATTAAAGATGGTGTTAGGGCCAAAAGTGAACTGTATCGTAATTTTAAATTGGAACAAAGAAACTTCAATCAAAAGCTAAAGTTGAAACACTCACCTTGTTGGAAGTGGCGCTCTCCAGCATAAGTTGGTTCCCTGTGCTGTAATCCTGGAAAGGTCCAGAAAGAAGAATCAAGGGTGTGGGTGAAAAGATAGGTCAAGTTACTCCAATCTTCACAGTGGAGCCGATCGAAAGCGTTTTTCCTGGTGCAACAATGTTCCTTCTTAATTCATCGCCGGGTCAGATATAAAGAAAATATGACCGAATTTTCTCTCCGGCAAAATTCCAACTCCCGAAATGCAATCGGGCAACAAAAACAACCTCTGAGAAGAGGAAAATCTGGTCGGAAAAAAAATCAAACACCGGCGAACTCTTGGTCTAGGAAAATTTAAAGCCGACCGCCCGCTTTCTAAGTCATCATAACTAAAATTCAAAACAAAGCGACCGAAAAGAGCGCACCGCGCAAGCGGGCAAATTGGCCGCCACTATCTCAAATCGAAACTAAAGCACATATAGAGAAGGGCGCCAAAAGACGGCCGGCCCTAATTTAAAATCCAAATAACGTAATTGGATATTGGCGCGAACAGGTAATTGTGTGTTCTAAGAGGCGTAAATACCTTGTCTATTATGCCAAAATTGAGACTTCAATAATCGTACGCGTTCTTCTGGTAGAATAGTTGTTATGAAAATTACTTGATTAGTAGCATATGACACAGCGATATGAAGAACATTATACGCTACTTCTTGGGCTAATAATTCGCTATTTTTGTATGTGCCAGTACCACATTTATGGTGTTTTTCAAATTTAAATTTTCATCTCGCTTTTGTTCAATAATTTCATCCATTATACTACTAAGTCTTTTATCACTCTTGTTAATGTAATCAATAATATAATAACAGCATACATATGAATTCAGCACAAATTGTATATCTATGTTGCTCCGTTGGAATACAAGAATTTTTTTGTTGTAGTTATTGATAAAAATTTTACATAACCGTCTCTTAAGAAGTGTTTTTGTTATTCATCGAATGAAATACCTACACACGACAAAAATTTAGTAAAACTAAACTTAGAAATATCCAAAAGTTCAAGGATATTTTTAACTATCTTCAGATTTTTAGAATCCACTTTCTTTTCTTCTTTCTCTTGTTTTGAAAATGGTAACAGTATGCGCGTTACATTTATTAGAAAGAATGGAAGACCAAATCTACAGGTAACACAACTATAATTTTTCTTTTTACCAGTTCGTATATGACGATGTTTTTTTATAATTTTAATAATTGATTTAAGGAGTCTGATTCATTGGCGTCATCTGAGCATAATATAATTTCGTCTATAAATGGAGAAACTAGCGGGGTCGTAGATTTATCCTTGGGTGCAAATTGTAGAGCGCCATCGAGCCGGAATAAACAATGATGATGACGACTTCCTCTACTTTGTAATACATATTCAATAACCTGCACTTTCCGAAGGGACCTGACTCAGATTTTTCCAAGTTTTCATAAGTAGATGAATATTTTTATTGTAATAAGGCGCACATGTTACAGAATTGCTTTGTATCAGACGCAACTTGTCATTTTCCGTTAAACTAGTCACTCTGTAATCTTCTTATTGTCAACTACTTGCTTTAAAATAACAATAAGTTCACTCCATTTCAATTCGGTGACACTTAATATAACAAATAGGGTTGGGACGCTAAACTGTCGGACCATCGCACATACTTTCCAACCTTTATTATGCCAACGATGGCTTAAGTTGCAAAAGCTTGGCAAAAGTTGGTAAGCATTGACTTCCTGCACTAAGCAATCTATAAACCCTCTGTAATTTGTTTGTGTCCTTTATTACGTCTTTTTCTCGAATGTATTGAATGGTTACTTATTATTTTTGTCAATTCAAAATTGTTCGGTGATAAAAAGGAGGAAACTAATGTTTCTCCTTGCTTGCCTATATAATCGCCTAGCCATTGACTAGTAATTTCATTCCAACTCAAACATTTCCCATTAGATGCTGGTTCCAATTTTTTTCACAGAATATTTTAGAAAATGCTAGATAAGTTATTATAAATCTCCATTGGTTGAAACTAACTCAAGAATATATCCTTCTGCTTGTGCCACTATGATTCCCTTATTGCTACTAAATCACATTTCTAAATTGTCCTTTTACTCAATCTTATCCGCAAGATCAATTTTTATTACATTTTCCCCTTCCTTTTGCTCCGAAGTCAATATAATTTTGGAACCATATAAAGTTACGCTGAACAAGGAATGAAGCTGTTTCTAATACTTTATATGGTCTAATATTACCTAGAAAGTTTTTTTATTTTTTGTTCTTGATTTGGCATTTCAAATTATCTAATGCATAATTGGTCGAAATTGACATTCTTCTTGCCAGGCGCAGATGAATAACATTGGTATCAGATAAAGGTCTTGGACGCATATTAACAGTTGTATGAACGTTAACCGGAACGTTCACAATACCTCCCTCCTAGTTTTATATTGTCCATAAGATTTATATACAGTCCAAATTAATTGAAATACGTGGCGTGCTAATACTAGACGGGATTAAGTTTATTTAACTCTACTAGAATAGGGAGAATTGGTGAAAAATCGACACCGTTTGAGAGTGAAAGACTAGAAACCTGCTTCTTACGTATAGAACTTAAGCAAGTGAAAAAAGTGATTTGCATGAGGAATGTATTACGTTGGAACACATAGATATAAACAAATTTTTTGTTAAATATGTTTTTGATGACTGATTAAGAAAAAAACATAGATCACCACAGCAACTACAGATCTTAGTTGGCCCATGTTTTATTACCATATTGAAGTTTAATTTTACTTTTAGCAACTTTAAGAGCTAATGAATTACGTTTATAATCCTGGTTTCTGTATTCCTTATTGGTTCGGGTTTTTTGATGGGATAACGTGTTCCGTTCTCGTTTCTAACCTCTGTATTCGTCATTAGCTGTAGCAATTTAGTGGAATAGTTTATCACGTGCTTTTTTCTGATCTCTGTATTCCTCATCAGCTAATGCAATTTGATGGGATTGTGTATTAGGTAGCTGTCGTTGACTTCTGTATTTGTTGTCAGCTCTCCTTTTCCTTAATTTTTCCCGATCTCAAACTTTTTTACTTCACAAGCTAAAATAGTTTTTTTCGAGAGTTTTTTACGTGCCACTCTTTACAATAAACCTTGCAAATAGTAACAAATTTAGTAATATTGGTTATGGTTTTCAATTTTATAAGGAGGGGGTTAAGGAGCTTAGGTGTGTCAATTTTGCAAAGTTCCTTGATGATGATTAAGTTAGCACAGAAATCTTGTAAACAAACAGTATCTGATTCAACTAATATTTTAATTAATTCCGATTTAAATATTTTTTAAGAAGAAACAGTACAGGCGTGCAAGTGAACTTTATGTTCACATTGTAAAGAGGTCATGGCAAGTTCTAGCAGTCAGTGCTTAGCTTTTGTTTGGTAGATGTCATTGAAGCTACGTACCTTAAGAATTTTGATTTCTTCACCAAGCAAATTTTGAGATTTAGCTAGATTCTTACAAATTTGAGATTAGTCTTGAAATGACGCAATTATCAAAACAAGTACGGACCTGAAAATTCTACAAATGTCCGAGACTTCTATACATAAACAAAAATTTGCGGCCAATTCCAGTCAAACCTGTCTCGAGATTTTTCGATCAGGCTGATTTTTGGCCCCTGGACTTGACTTACGGTTCTTAGTTGAATAGTGAAAACGTTATGTCTCTATCTATCACAGATCAAAAATTATAAGGCTTGACAGATGTCAGAAATGACAGAAATAGAAACTTGTCTTCAGATTGGAAGCTGCCTTGATCAAAAGTTATAAGGAATGATATATTGGAAGCTGGGTCTGCTACAAACCATTATTGCATTGTTCTAGGTAAGCCATAGGCTTTCCAATGATACCCCCCTTATGTCTTTAGAGTAGTTCTCGAGTTAAAAGTCGCGACGGACAGACAGACGTCCGCGCCGATTTCATTAGACTTCCCTTTCAATAAAAGCCTAAAATGAATATTTCAAATTATTAAAATTTTAATATTATTTAAAATTGTTTAAATTTTCTAAATCTAAGAAAACTATTTTACTCAAGTAAATGTATAATAAATATTAGTTACCGAGGAAAATAAAGTGTTTAAAGTTGTTGTTGGAGCTTATTTTGAAGACAAAAAATATACTATTGAAGGTGGGGAACAAAATTTACAGTAATTAATAAGGTCTTTAGACACCCAATTGGCTAGGTAAAGGTAAAAGTCTGACAAACATGTTTTTGGGGATTTTGAACAAAAGCAAAGCCAGTAATTTGTAGAAAAAAAGCATATATACTAACAATGAGCATTACTATCTATTCTTATCTGTTGATATCAATTAAACAATATACGAGCGTGTTACTAAAAAGCTGAAAAAAGCGACGGACACACGGATGGACGGACAATCCCAATAGGTTTTTCTTATATGTATAAAAACCTAAAATGAAAATGTATGCCTTTATGTAGTATCAATCTAGCTATGAGCCAAGTCTCTTATATCTCGTTGGTACCACTCTCGCCGCTTGGAATCAAAGAACTAATATAAGAAAGGTGTTTTATATTTACTACGTTAATATTCGTGCTAAATCAGACTGTAGGCGGGGTGCCATAACAGTTGGATTCTATTGAGTTTTCTTAATTGCTGTCCAGATCTTTGGGTCGTATGGGATCTGGCATTATCCATTTGCAGCACCAACAATATTCGACTGATCATACTAAAGTGTGGCTGTTCCAAGATATTATAAATAATGCCGAAAAATGCTTGAATTACTTAAACAGTTTATTTAGAGCTAAGTCTAACAAAAAAAATGTTTGCATCATTCTAATAACTAGCTAACTCAAATACTGCTTTTACACATTGCGTGTTTCTTTTACTTTGAAATAGTTCGCTATGCAGTTAATTTAAGTCACAGGTGATTTTCAAAGAACTTTAACTGACAATCTTTACTATTTCCAAGTTAAAATATTATACTAAAATATTGTTAAATGTGTTTGTCCGTTTCAAATTCGTGACATGTAGTTATAAATGTATAATAAATAATTCACTTGCATTGTAGCAACAAAGTAAAATTTTTTCAATGGAACATTGAAATTCGAACAGTTTTGATTCTAATATCGCAATATACCATATAAAGATATACAATATACATTTATATGGGCGTGAAGGACAACTTATATTGAATATCAATTGACCAAAACATTATTTATGTTTAGAGAGCACTGAAAAAACTGCGGAGAATAATTAGATATTTATTTGTTGTTATCAATTTTACAAAATTATGCGTTTTTTAAAATTCCACTAAAATGAATGGCGATTCAGTCAAATCTGGGAAAGAGATTTGAGAAGCATATGAGATTTATAGCAATTAACAATTCAGATTTAAATCAAATGATTCTATTAGATATTACCGAGTTGTGAGCCTTATCATTTACGAACAATTCGAGATTTGAATGTTGCGTCGTTTACAAATATACGGGCTTTCCTATAAATTTGAATGTTAATTTAGTTAAGATTAGGTTGCATTGCACAATCTGAGTTTTTAAACTTAAGGCTATTTTATTAAAGTTTCAATAATTGAAGTTCCTTTAATTGTCATTCTTTGTAGTATCTCTTAATTTGGTTTTTAGAATTAATAAATTTATATTAATTTGTGCCTTTGTTAGACAATCATATCTTTTTTCTTTATTAAGAAATTGATCTTGTTTGATTTTAAAATACTGCAGATTGTGTCTTTTGATTTCGTCAACATTTTGTAGTACTCTTATCTTTGTTAGTATTTTTAATTTAGCTTTGACCGATTAATTACTATACACAAATATTAGGAAAGTAGATTTATTACTTGTTTTCTCAATTAAAATAAGGAATAGAATTTAATGGTTTTAAAATTTGCACCTATTTGTCTTTTTTGCATTACTCTTAATTTTACAATTAAAATCATTTAATCTTATGATACTTATTACGCAGTTCTATGATTATGCATTTTGTTGGGTTTTATTCATAACCCCAAAAATTAATTATCTCGAAACTCACTATCCTGAAATTCAAAACCCCAAAAATTATTACCCCAAAGTTTATTATCCAAAAATTAATTACTCCGAAATCACTACCCTTAAAAGTCCGAAGTTTATTCCCCTAAATATTAAAAACTTATTATAACCAACAATTTTAATTTACATCTATTTAGATTTAATTTTTAACTTTTAAAGTTATCTTAAGCTTTGCGGAAATTGAAGATAAAAATAAGTGTGATATTTGGTTTACCATTTAAACAACTAGAGTACGATAACTTTAATAGTTTTTAAAATTAGGGCTTTTGAGTTTGTAGACCCCATTAAGGGCAATGATTTACTCACCCAGAACGGATTTTTATATGAATGTTAGAATATGTTAGTACATTAAGCGATACTATTGGTTGGAAATGTGTACAATTTTATTCTACAAAGTGTCTCGCACGTGCAACAACAGCTTAATAAGAATTAATTAGTATTGACTATAAAGATAAACATGGTCTCTTAGGATCATCTAATAAAATTAAAGTGAGGAAAGTATAGCATACAATGAAAGAAATAGCAAGAATATCCCTCGACGGGTACCGGTACCGCAATAAAATAAACTGACCAAATTAGCACTGCTAATTACATGACGTTTAAAAACCATCTTTCAGTGATAGGTAAACTTAGCACTAACCATCCGTTACCATATACAATCCCTTACTTAATCGGTCCTTTAAAACATTAAAACTGGTCAAAGGTAAGTTTATTCAACTCCAGTATCACCACTCTAACCATTAAATTAATAAGATTTTTTAACAATTATATACTATCTATGGTATAATCGGTCAAGATAGTTCCAACATCTATTTTTTCGTTTGTGTTGACGAGCAATAATTCAGAACTATTTTATAGGACATTATTTCAAGAGTTAGTCATAAATAGTGCTGAATATAAGAACATCATATCAAACTTTGAAAGAGCCTCAAAATCCGTAGTACGAGCTGAATTTAATGGTGTGCGTACTCAAGGACGGAATTTTCATCTAAGTCAGTCAATTTTTCGGAAAACTCAAGAGAACAAGATATAAAATTCTGATAAAAACTTATCAATTTAAAAAAATTATCTGCTTTTGCTTTTCTTCTTTCTTCATAAACGAATAATGCATTTGAACAAGTAAATATAAAACCAAACATTTGGTGGATATAGAGGAGGTGAATATTTTGTTGGCTCTCTTAATCTTGATGATATGCTTCGGTCATATGTACATAATATTGATCAAAGTATTTAAGGTTTTTTCCGTCTTAAAATGGACATTTTATCTATAATAATTAAACTATTAAGTTATTAAAAACTATTAAAATATAACTTGAGTAAGATCTCTGACCATTTTAATTTCTTAAAGATATCCAAGGACTCAAGATAAAGTTAAGGCTTAGCATCGCCAATAGAAGAACCTTGTAGCAAATCCACATGTTAGTTTATGGCTAATAATCGTCACATGAAATCAGAACAAAATCGTTCTGAAATTGAGATACTTAAATATAATACACAAGGTCACTATTTACTAACTAGTAGGAATGAAGATATGCTTCAAAGAATTATTAATTCGAGAAATGAATAAAGGTTTAAATAATTAGTTTAAAGTCTTACAGAATAAAATATAATTGATTAACATTTATATATTTTTATTAATTTATAAAGTGGTTAAAGTGATCGTACTTTAGTTATTTAAATAGTGAACCAAATGTCACACTGTAGCTAAATCTTCAACAAAGATTAAGATAATTTTAAAGGTTAAATGTTAAACGTAAATATTTCGGGTTAATGGAATTCCGAATAATGAATCGTTGTAATGAGTTTTGGGGTAATAAATTTTGAGGTTATAAATACCTTCGATGTTGTTAAAATGGCCCTCTTTTAGCAGAACCTACATGTCTGAAGTTTGATACTCATGGCTGATATATTATTTTACGATTAAATGATGTAAAAATGTTATTGTTAATATCTAATAATTTACATTGACATTAATTAAAACGATTTATTGGTTTTATTAATTAATCGAGTTAAGAATTGCCTAGTGTACTTCAAAATGCTATCTTTTATCGTAACTATCACACATATACAATTCAAATTACTGTTTCGATGGACGGAGGCCTATGTAAAAAGCTTTTGGGATATTTCCAGGGATCGTATGGTAATTTCGGTCCTATTAATCAGAAAACCATTGATCATTTATATGTTACAAGCAGTAAGAATGGCAAGATAGAAAGGAACTGAACACAGCAAAGCTTGATATAGAAGCTGCTGTGGATTCGACGTGAAATCAAAATATCTATTATTGTTAGACAAATATGGCCCCCACGTCAAAGTCGATTCCAATGAAATAACTTGTTGAGAAGATACTAACTGCAGATCGACTGCAGGTGAGCACAGTTAAGGTCGAAAACAAAAATACTCAATGGAATAAACAAGTTCAGGAAAATTATTACTTCGAATGTATGTGGTTTGAAAGGGAAGAAACAAAAATTAATTAATAAATTCGAAAATGCTGGTATTTGTTAGGTCGCATTAGCTGAAACAAAAATAAATGAAAAAGGCTAGTTCATGAACAGGAGTTGCATGTTTAATTCGTAAAGATTGTATCGGAAATGTAATTAGTTGGAATCTTAATTCGAAACAAGTAATGTGTAGTTTAGATACGAAAATCTCTACGTTTACGAAAAGGAGCAGGCTTGGAAAAGAAATACACCAAGACCTGCACTACCATTTTTTTGCCCCGAGGAACCATTAACATCGACGGGGAAAACATCATAGACAGGAAGTTAAATAACTACAGTATTGCTAAACAACATCAAGCACGACAGAACTGGTTTCCTAATATTCTTTTCGAGCGAAAAGAACTTCATCCAGGACAGAAAAGTGAATGATTAGAATAGCAATTAAATTTTCCAAATTGCCCTTAAAGTGCCTACCCTCATGCGTACAAAGTCTCGCGCTTCTGTAATGGTCTTGGGGTTTGTGAGCAGCGAAGGTGATTTTATGATGCACTTTGTTGAGGAAGGTTTAAAGATAACCGTCGACAGCTATATCAATGTCGTGAAGACAGTTGTCAAGATAGAAGAGGTGGCCGTCGGGCGGGAGTACATATATTTTAGCAACACTCCGCTTTATCCTGGAAGGCATGGAAGACCCAGACATGGCTGTACAATATTTTATATTACTACTAGTCCCCCGAATTGCGACCATCCTCTAGCCTCGACTACAATACTCTTCACTATTACGTGTGTGGAGTAGACGAGGTGTAGGTCAATAAGTGGCATTATGATACCAATGATAGCTTAAGGGTTTTCATCATAAAGGTAATAAAGAAGTTAAAGTAGCCTGCAGCAGGTTCAGATCCCGGCTCGAGAAGATCGTGACAGCTGATGGAGGGTACATTGAATAACATGATTCTTAATATTATTTACTTTAATTGTGTTACGTTTTACGCAAACAAATTTAATTTTTATTGTATTTTAACGTTACTTTTATTGTTTGTTATCCGCATTTAACTCGACGATTCCGTATATTAGAACATGTATTAATATATCATTTTTTATTTAATCAATTTGTTAGATTTTGTGTTTGTATTTTTCAATTATAAAATTAATTTAAATATTGGAGTGTTAGTTTCCCACAGTGAAATTTAAATTTACAAATTATTACAACAGCAACTACATTAAATATTAGACAAATGCAGATTTCTAAAAATTATGATTTCAGTAGAAAAATGAGCTTTCCTTCATTTTCTTTCCTCTTTTCTCGTTATTTCTGTTATAAAAGTGCTTGATGTCTTTTTAGTACTTTTGGATTACTTCTTCTTTTTGGAAGTCGTCTATGTTTGGTTCAGCTCTTTTTCTTTTCGTTAGCTTCTGTTTTCTTGTACACATTTGTCTAATTTTTGCTATAACCAGGAAGTGATCGAAGTCTGCCATAGCGCCCCTAATCGTTCTTACATTTTTCATTATTTCTGTGGCATCCTCGTCTATTAAAATATTGTTTAGTTGGTTTGTGTCTGGCCTTCCTGGTATTTTCCATGCCCCTTTATATATGTCTTTTCGTTTGGAGTGTGTGCTCATTATTTTGATGATGTGTTCTATTGCAAATGCTATTAGTTTGAGTCTATTGTCATTACTATCTTTTTGTTTATTTTCCCCTCTTGTTATTTCCCTATATATGTCTTCTCTTCCGACTTTTGCATTTGCATCACCTACTATAATTTTCGTGTCTTGTTTTGGGATTCTTTCAAAGAATTCGTCTTTCACATGTTCACTATGATAATAGTGTTGTATTTTCCCTTGATCCTCATCTAGCACAGTCTATTTGATTTTGGGTCAAAATTTTTCACTTCATCTTCTAACGTATTCCTTATTAAAAAACCTACTCCAAACCTCCTGCTGTTACTCCCCCTTGTAAATAGAGTGTAAAATCCTACTTTTTGAATATTGTTTCCGTTTAGATGCGTTTCTTGTAAGGATCCTATTTCTATGTTGTATTTGTTCATTTCCGCTACCAAATGTATTATTGCTCCCTTCTCATATACACCTTGCAGATTTCACGTTTCTTGTTCGCATTCATCAACTTTGGTATTCTTTGTTTTTTGCCATTTGATCATTTATCATGTCCATGTTTATTGCCTGATTCTTTCTCCTATTTGGGCATGCTTTTCGATACTTTAGTTTTTTCACGTTTCATCGATTTCAGCTTTTTCTAGCTCTCTTTTATTTTTGTCCCATTTCCACTCTAACCCATCTGCTACCACTTTACTATAACAAATTTTCATACCTTTTTTATCTCTTTTTGTGCAAATGCTCTTATTTTCCATTGCTTTTCCTTTTCAGATCTTGTTAGGTCGTCGTTTATGTATACTTTCTCGATTTTAATTTTCTTTAGTTTCGATTTATTCTCCATTATTTCCTTTTTATCAATTTCATTTTTGTAGTTCTATTAAACATGTTTTTTCTCATATTTTGATTGCTTTTTTAATTGTAACCGTGGTCTCTAAATGCTATTGTATGAAATTTCCTACTGCGCCCTTCAGCGTGCCTGGGTTATTTGTGTCGATTTTTATTCCGCTCACGACCACATTGTTTTTCCGTTTTTCTTTCTCTAGCCATCCCAAATCTTTCTTTATTTTCTTAATCTCTTTTTATCTCTTCATTTTCTTTTTTATCTTTTTATTCTCTTCCTTAAGTTGTTTGTTTTCTTTTTTAATTTTGTTAATTTCCATCATAAACGTCTTCTGATTATTTCTAGTTTGCTGTATTTCATTTTTTATACCCTTACTTAGGTTACCTATTATTTTTAGTATTGCATCTAATTTACTATCATTGACTTTATCGGTTTTGATTGGGATCCTTGGTGCTTTCTTACTTTTGGTAAATTTTTCTTCGTCGTCAGTCCCTGACATGTTTTTCTTCTTTTTTGAATCATTAGTTGAATAGTCGTTACTATCCATTTTCCCTGATGTCTATTATTCTTGTCCTTTTACCTTTCTATTTATTGATTGAGCTGCGAAAATAGGTTCACCCGAATCTACTTCTCGGAGGTTCGTCTACTATCACCTCGGGATTATTATTTCCAAATTCCTAGACTTCTTGTTTTATTTCGATTTATATTGTCTTATTCCTTATAGGTACGATGGGTTGCCTACTCTTTGATGGTCCGAGAGTGAGTGGGTACGACCTTTAAAACTCTTGTTTATCTTCCTTATCGGTTAGTTTAAAGTATGCAATTTTTATCATAATGCAAAATTTTCTAAACTCTAATGTTTTTGTTTAATAGTTAATTAACTCAAAGTTTCGATGTGGATTTATTACTTTTCTTACTACTCTGCTCTATGTAGTTGCTTCCTTTACAGTATGCCATCGTTCTTCTAATTATTTCAGCTCGATATGGTCCAAAATGGGCTTAAATATCGGAGCCATAGCATTACTGAAAAAAAATATATGTCGACATTAATTAGCACAAAACAGTGGCTGAAATTAAAAAGCACATTAGCCGTGGGTTTGTGTGATTTTTCAGTAGACGAAACAACTGATGTTAAAGGTAGAAATTAGATGAGCGAGAACATTCACTACATGAAAGTTCAAACGTTACTGAAACAAAACTAAGTATTGTGTATTAACAAAAAATAAAGGGTACATTATGTTAAAACAGTAAACGACGTATTAAACGGCAAGCAGAAGGATGATCTATAAATAGATCTAATTACAATATGTGCATTTAAGTACGCACCATGTAATATAGGTGTCGGTAATGTAAAATGAAATTAATTATTTAAAATACGTATTTATATTTTGCATATTTTAACTGTTTTATAGTGCATATTTGCATGCATATTTTATATTGTTTTCGTGCATACATTCCAAGCTTAGCTATCAGTGTAAAGTGTAAGTTTTTCATAAATGCGGCCCTATTTCGGCAATTATTCGTCTGATATTCTCTTTTAAACCATAAAAATTATTTCT
The DNA here is from genome assembly GCA_036346155.1 of Sinelater perroti. Classification (NCBI taxonomy): domain Eukaryota; kingdom Metazoa; phylum Arthropoda; class Insecta; order Coleoptera; family Elateridae; genus Sinelater; species Sinelater perroti. Next base: position 69,591 of record JARFIY010000096.1, read on the forward strand.
TTTTATTATAAAGGAAACGAAGTTTCCTAAGTCGGTCCAAGTGTGGAAACAAAATCTGACGTAGGCTACAGAAAAAGTAACAAGAATGATTAGAGATATATATACCGTTACAGTGAAAGTTAGAGAATGTTTTCTACTGCTACTTAATTTATCGAACTTCTGAAATTTGTGATCTCAATATATAATTTTGTAAATAGTTTAATTTATAAAATATTATATAATACTATAAAATATTCTTACATATTTATTTGTAGGTGTGCAAACACAACAATACAATCAATACAATGTAGAGAATTGTTGGTAATAAATGGGGACTACTTCGTCAACAAAAACTTGTATGTGCAAACGATGTAGAGGATAGCAAAATAGCCACAAGCACCAACACTCAATAAAATCATAGTTATCTGTTGAAATTTCGTCTTCATATTATAAAAGTGAAAGATTATAATAATTGCACATCCAATTTTTGAAGTCACCTAAAACGTAAACATGGACAAGATTTCGTTGAAGAGTACAAGGCGTATTTAAAACGAAAAAAAAAGAAAAAATAAGCGATGTTGTACAAAGAATACTAGAATAAAGAAAACTAAGAAAGCCAAAGCGCTTACCTAAGAAAAATCTGACGAAACCAAGTCAAATACTTTATATATTCTATGACTCCATTAAGAACTGTGGAAGACCCATATTTTTCAACAATTTTTTTGGGCTAGAAATTGAATATTTGTTGAACTTTAGGACGTCATATTGAAGACTACTTCGAAAAAGAAAATACTAAAATGCGGTTGCAGTTGCATATTGTTGACTACGTGTGTATTACTATTGATATTTGATCAGGCAAGAAAAGGAGTTTCATAGGCGTTACTGCGCACTGGATTACACAGGACTTACATAGAAAGTTAGCAGCATTGGCATGTCACAGATTTAAAGGCACGCATAGTTATGATAGTATATCTGAGATAATAAAAAGAATTAATATTGATTTTGGCCTTGACATAAAAAGTAGTTGCATCGGTAACGGATAAGGGCAGTCATTTTGTAAAGGCATTTTAAACATTCGGAGTACAATTGAGTAACAATGACGTTGTTGAGCTTTCTGAAACAGTATCAGTAACGAATTTACTTGATTGTAAATTTTACCCTGAAAAAGATCACTCTCTTTTCCAAGAATCGGACATAAATGTAAGTTCAGATAAACTTGATTTAGTACCTGAAAATCTACAGTGTTGCGCGCATATAGTAAGCTTATGTGTAACTACTAACGCCAACATAATTTTAAGCAGAGAAGATATACTATTATCAAACATACATGACACCATAATAATAAAATCCAATGTTTTATACAGAGCTGCAGATCGACGAAAAACAGCTGAAGTCAATTAAGACATGCTACAACATACTTGTTTTATTACTTATTTTCTCTATTTTATTTGAATATTTAGAAGAAACATTAACAAAAAGAAGCAGCTATTGAAAAAAAAATACCGGGAATTTAGAAGCCTAGCCAAAGAAACGAGAGAAATGATAAGAAGACCTTGACGAATATTATGAACTGAAAGTTATGAAGCTATTAGAAAAGAATAAAAAATTAAAAAGTCTCAAAAAAGAAACGAACATATAAGGGATTACATACATGCACTGAACTCGATGAAAAACAACACTGCACCAGAAGACGGTAGAATTCTGATAGAAATGCTAAAAAACGGGGGAAATTTACAACTAAAGAGGATATGTGAACTACTAAATGAATGTTTGACACAAGGTAAAATTTCCAAAAACTGAAATAACGCTGTTGTAATACTACTGCACAAAAAGGTGACAAGACAAACTTTGAAAATTACCGGCCGATCTCTCTTTTATCACAGATATACAAGCTATTTACGAGAATACTTACAAATATAATTACAGCAAAGCTGGATCAATATTAGCCAGTAGAACAAGCCGGATTTAGAAAAACATATAGGATATGTGACCATTTTGACAATGAGAGTCCTAACAGAAAAAAAAAACAATAGAATATAATTTGAACATCTATACAGCATTTGTCAATTTTCAAAAAGCATTTGATATCCTGAAACACGACAATAATTAAATCATTAGCAAATGCAAAAATAGAGCCGGTATACTCAATTCATTGAACATATATACAAAAGTGCCAATTCCATTATACAATTCAACTTTAACACAGGACCTATCAAAATAGGAAAAGGCATAATACAAGGTGACACTTTGTCACCAAAGCTATTTACTTTAGCGCTAGAAGACATATTAAAACAACTAGATTGGCAAGATAAAGGAATACTAATAAACTGGTAAACGACTAAATCACCTGCGATAAGCAGATGATGTTATCTTAATAGCAAAAAGTAAAGAGGAGCTGGAACAAATGCTAATAGAATTAGAAAAACAAGCATCCAAAACCGGACTCTATATGAATATCACAAAAACAAAAGTCATATACAATAAAGACCATTAGAAATCAAAGAATAGAAACTACATCAAACTATGGCTACCTAGGTCACACACTATCACTGGGGAGAGAAAATCAGACAGTAAAAATAAACCGCCGAAAAACGTTAGCATGGGCAGCTTTTAGCAAGCTAATCAGTACCCCAATGAACAAGAACATCCAAATGTATCTCCGAACTCGTGTCTTCCAACAATGCCGAATGCCAGTCCTGACGTATGGCATTCAAACCTGGACAATTACCAAAAAATTAATTATTATGCTCCAAACAGCGCAGAGAGCTATGGAAACGTGGATGATTGAAATTTCTCTAATACAACGGAAAAGAAACGAACACATAAGGGTCATAACCAAAATAGAAGATGTGAGTGAAACTATGGCGAAGACCAAGTGGAACTTTGCAGGCCATGTGGCCAGATTCCAGGATGAAAGATGGACAAAAATAGTACTACAATGGAAACCATACCAAGGAAGAAGATCCAGAGGACGACCACCTAAGCGCTGGACAGACGACATAAAACTTACAGCGGGTTTATCATAGATGAGAGAGGTACAGAACAGAGACAGATGGAAACAAATGAGAGAGGCCTATGTCCAAAAATAGACCGAATGAGGGCTGTAAAAAAACATACTTTGAGTAGACCTGTCGAAACTAGATAGATACTAGTTCGATACACTTTAACAATTTTATGGAATTAAAAAAAATTACAATTGCATGGAGCATTAAATTTAAAAATTGTTATTAACGATAACGAATTCAAATACATACAAGAATATTTCACGTGTGCTGCACCACTTGCAGATCTTAATATTTTGCAAAGTGAGAGCAACACTGATGATGGAATCGCATTACATTGTCTCTTAGCATTACGAAAAAAATTACAAAAAAATTAAGAACAATAATATTATTTACTGTATACCTCAAATTTAATAATATATACAAAGTGTTCAAACAAGATTTTAAAAATTTTATAATATTACTACTACCCCAAAGTCGCGATATAATGCGATAGCTGCTTTTTTTACCCTTGTTTTAAAAATAAGTAGTTTGTTTCTTTGCAGCACACTGAGAGGAACAGCATTCTAACGGTTTTCAAAATTCCCATCTCAAATAAAATAAAAAAAGGGCCTAAAAACATATCAGGGAGTACGAAAGGTACAACAGAACTTTTTTCAATGACATAAAAGAAACTAGTACTTTACATAAACCAAAATAAACGGCTTTATTCTAAAAGAAAAACATGAAATATATTAATTATACATAGGCGACGCCGTCTTAACGAAGACTGCCTTTGCAACCCATTCCGAGCCTGCCACACCCCTGATCTTCTTTGTACCGGAAGAGCCGAGAGGGGTGATGTCAGAATTTCGGGGAAGTCCTTGTTTTTCCACACGTTCCCAAGACGACGTCACTTTCCCTCTATTCCGTCGTTAACAGTTCGACCATCCTGAATTCTTCTCGCCGTCGAGAAGACGTGTCGGCATGCGGGTGGTTCCATTATTTTGACACCTAGGATAAAGAAAACGCGTTATTTTTCATCTTTCGTGATCAGCGGCATCCGATACGTCATTTTGACGAGTCTCGTAATGGTTTAGTTTGTCTACGGAGAGGATACCAAAGTAGACCCTTTGGCTTCTCTGGGATCCTTCTAGTTCTGTAACAACATATCTATCATGATCTAATACACGTTCTATTTTGAAGAGCCCCTCGTACTTTGGTAATAGTTTTTGCTACTACCTTCGTTCGTTATATGCACTTTGCGCGCCAAGACCAATTTACCCTCGCGAAACGTTTTCGGAGCGCATCGTTTTTTTTTTTATCATGACGCTACTTTCCGCGTCGCCCTACGAGTTTCAGGCGTTCTTCAACCTCGCCTCTGGTCTTGCCCAAGTCTTTATCATATTGGTCAGTATCTATCTCGTTGACAATGAAAGCGTCGTGTACGCTTCGTGGCACGTAACCAAACATCAAATTAAAGGGACTTTCTCCCGTAGCCTTATTCACCGTTGTGTTAAGGCCCCACGCTACTTTTAAAACTTCGTAATCTCAAGTTTCCTCATCGGAAACGTGGTCGCTATTGACGCTAAAAGCGTCCGAATGTACCGATCCACTTGCCCGTTGGCTCGCGACGTGGCGGTCGCGTTCAAAACTAATCTTACTCCTAATTTTTCGCAGGTTTGCGTAAACCTCTTGCTTGTGAAACACGTTCCACGATCAGTTATCAATCGTTTTGGTACGCCAAATATTTCAATAACACGCTTTTTCAGAAATTTCTCTACGTGCGTGGTTTTCGTATTCGGTACTGTTTTCATAATCATAAATTTAGTAAAATCGTCCACGGCGACAATCAAGTATGCATTTTTGCGGCGACTTGAAACGAACGGCCTAAATGATCTAAATGTAGGGTATGAATCGGTATCCCAATCTTTTCTATGGGGGATAAGAATCCGGGACGTCTATCGGCAAGTTCTTTGTTATACAGGCAGCCCAGACAACCCTTAATATCACCTCTTCACGTACTGTCGCATACCGGGAAACCAATACGATTGTTTCATGAACTTGAGTGTTTTCTCGAGGAAGAAGTGTTCTTCTCTATCATGGCCCAACATGGTCAATTGATGACGCGCTGTTTTTGGTACCGCCCACCGTAAACCTTCGGCCGTATTTCGAAAAGCACGATTATTTTGTAATACAAAATCGCTGTGAATTTTTGTTTCGTCGTTATTTTGCGAAGTGCGCGACAAAACCTCATGCACGTGTTTTAGACGCTCGTCTTGTAGTTGCGCGGCCAAGACCCAATCGTCTTCACTAATATTTATTGTAAACACATCGATATTCTCGAAACTGACTGGTTCTTCGACAGGATTTCGACTCAACGCGTCCACATGTAACATTTTAGTACCGGGTCGATAAACGTCGAAATCAAATTCCTGTAACCTTAGTTACCACCGACCGACATGTGGCAAAATGTCCCAATAAATACGTGCGGAACGTTTGAACAACCGAAGTGTCTCGAGCTCGTACGAATGATAACGTTACTCTTCTTTTGTCGATGATTTTACGCACCTTAACTCTTTCCCCATGAGCCAGTCGATAAGGACGATATACCACCGTCTTATCGCTATTTAACTGACTCGAAATTTTAGTCAAATCGGTTTGACCTAATTTATTCATTATAAGTCTGGGCAAAACACTCTCGATACTGGTTTAATAGTTTACATAACTGGTCCTTGACCCCGAGCGGTATGTTGCGAGCTACATTTATTTCGGCTAAACATATCGGGTTACGCGCGGCATGCAACTTACGTTAGTCGGATCTTCTGCAGCACAACACACCTCGCCCCGTGCAACCATCCGTCACCGCTTGTAGTCAACGTCGCCGTTACCCAGGTTAGAGTAATGCCGTAATGCCGACAGGTTGCCTCTATGTAGACCGTTTTTTCTTCGTTCTCTGGGTGAGTGGCGACTTCCACGTGGACGACGTATTTGGCTGGTATTACGGTAGCTTCTTTCGCTCACACAGCTATTTTTGTTGGTGAGGTCCCCTCCAGTATGGGTAAGATGTGTTCTGGCACTACGGTAAGCGTTTCTCGCCGAATGATAACAATCACGTCCCAGTTATCCGATTAAAATTGCGATTTCTGGCACCGTATTCGGTACGACCAACGCTGGAAATCTAACCTCCACTTCGTCAATATTTAGGCCAATGTCAACTTCTCCAATTTCTGCGATTTCGAAGCCGCCAAAATACTTGATCACGGCGTTTGCAGATTTAATCTCCAACCCCCAGCCATACGGCGGCATCCTCTTTTAGTAGGACAGCAAAACTTCTTTGATCTATGTAGCCTCTCATTGAGATTTTGTTGGCTTTACAAGCGACAAAGTAAATTTTTTGTCTGATTCGTCGTTTGTGTTAAGATACCTGTTACAACTTTCAAACAATCGATTTTTTTCTTTTTACATAAACTTATTCTAATATATCTTAGAAATGTTCCCTTAAAAGTTTAAATCGAAACTCGCATTCGTGTAAAAGTTATAATGATATTTCTAATTGTACGTATGCGCACTCGGCAGCGGCTGCTATTGTGTATTCTTTCTTTTAGAAACCGGTTTTTTTTTATATTTTCGTTGATCTGACACGTGCTCAGTCTTATTTTCACCTTGTAAAAATATTAGTGTACCGATAACATAAGTTCTTATAGAAAAGGCATAAGAAATTCAAATGTAAGAAAAACGAAAACCGAAAAAATCTCACGAGTTCCTGAGTAATCAGCACAAAAACGCGTTTTTCTCAAAATTAATTTTTTCGACACTGCGGACAGATAATTTTCGGATACGCTGGACCGATTTTAATGGAACTTTGTGCATTTTGTTTGTTAAGCAATTCTATATGACCATTCACCTCAATTTGGTCAAAGAATTGAAAAATAAAAATCTGGAAATAGGAAAATGATGCGAAAAAAGGCACTTTTTTAACTCCAACTCTACTTCACCATAAAATTTAAAAAGTACCTCCTCTGCCACAGATTGTAGTGGATGGTATCAAATATTATGAAGTCTTTTATGGTTGCTAAGTGTTGGTGAAGCCTACCGAGTAACTACAAAATTTTTACAAAAAGAAAAAAACAAGAGAGACCTATTAGAGTTGTGATTAAAAGAGCTTTTTTAAAGTAAAGCAGGAAGATGTTTATTTCCAAATTAAGGAAATTAGAGCCGGAGTACTTCAAGGGAGCGTAATAGGATCGCTTCTGTACGTACTGTAGACTAGTGATATCCCTGAAGTAGGAAACAATACTATAACAACTTTCGCGAATGATATTACTATTTTAGCAGTAGGCAATAGTATTTAAAAAGGAACTCAAAAATTGCAAAACTGTCTTGCTCAAATAAAATCCCGGGCTAAAAAGTGGTGGGTTAAATTAAATATGTCTATCAGTACACACTAATTTTTCCAATAGACGAGTAGGAACATTATTAGTAATAATAAACCATGAGATTATACCATACGCTAACACAGCTAAATATCTTGGCATGACTCTTGCCACCAAGCTTAGATGGAAAATTCATATCAAAAAGAAAAAACAAGTGTTAATTGTAAAAAATAGCAAAATATATTGGCTAATTGGAAGAAACTCTTCTTTGTCAATATATAACAAGCTCTTAATTTATAAGAAAATTTTGAAACTGGTCTTTAACTTAAAAATATTGCGAAAATTTCAAAACAAAGTACTATGGGATACTGTCGATGCACTGCGATACACAGAGATCTCCAAGTAGGAGTTTTAGCTATATAAATCTAAAAGGTAACAGAAAAATATCAACAGAAACATGAAAAGAACCAAAAATGTGGAAGCTATTCAACTCCTAGATAACAGAACCTCAAGAGCAAGAACCTTTTGTATTAGTCTAAATGTGAGTTGAACCCCGTATGTTTAGATTAGTCTAAGTATGACTTTATAGAAAATTACTTTGTTATCTAATAAGAGCTGGGATCGGCGGCCTATCAGCCAGTATATGTGTTTGTGTTTTAAGTCAAGATATTTACTCTTAGCTTTTATCTGGTATGTCCAAGTCAATTTCAGATCTAGGTAGAGTCTTATATATGTTTGATTTTACTTATTTAGCCATTGTTAGAAAAAATTAAGATGGTGGAGATTTTTAGATTCTACTTATGGACTACTATGAATAGACAATATAGCCGATCGTCAACGAATGTTGCAATTTGGATTGTATCTGTTGTTGGATGTCTGTCATATAAATATTTTGCGGTACTTCGGCCTTAATGAAATGATAATTAGAAACTCCATTATTTATCTTAACCTGTATATTTCTGCCACACAATTATGATTTTAGCATAAGATAAGTTAGACTGAAAAAGAGGGTTTTTTTAAATTTTAAATAACAAACCATTTTAAAGAAGTCCAATGTGCAGTATCTACGTGTTTCTAAGATTTCCAGGATTTTAATAATAATTATATGTTCTTGCTGTAACGGGATTATATAGCTCAAGTCAATCGAGTTTTTAATTCTGCTCAGGAACAGCATTTCGAAGATTTTGGACAAAATTGGTAGGAGGTTTCTTGGTCTATAAGATGATGTTTCTGTGGGTGGTTTACTGGTCTTAGGTATCATTATAAACGGTGCACTCATCAATCAGTTGGCTAAATAGTTTACAATTTGTGTGTTAGAAGCAGAATTTTGGCGAATTTTCTTTAACTATTATTGTGCAGTTCAGTGATAAGACAAATAATGGAGGTCAGAAGCTAGCTCTTTATTTTTTATTTAATATTGAGATGCGTATTAGATATTTTTTTAGTTATTGCAAAATCGAGCGAGTTAAGGATTTTATTAAGGTTGCTGAGCTAGTATATAGATAAATTGGCTGTAATATAATTAAAACTTAAATTCTGATAGCTCTTAAGAGGTTACGTTCTTTTGTAGTTATAAGTTGTAATCTGCAAGTTGTATGTTTATCATTCCAGCGGCCGACAATGACAAATTTAAAACCAAGGCGTTGAAACAATTCTGTGTATTTCTCAATACTGACTGTATATTACTGTAATAGTCAAGGGATAGAGTTAAATTGTATTATTGTGCTTTGGATTCTATCGGTTAGAAATGGTTTAAATGCATAATGTTGCCAAGTAATTCTTATAAATATTGTTGATTCGATGTAGGCTGTGCCATCCGCATGATTTTTAAGATGAGTTGTGTAATGTAGAATGGTAATAACGGTTCTGCTAATTGTATGAGCTTTTGAAATGGTAATACATCTATCTTGTGTATATATAGGAAAGATATGCACACTGATATAAGCAATGATGATACCATTTCTAAGTTAATATAGTAATTACGGTGTAGAAAATTTATAAAATCATAGTATTTTAATGCATTTGTTGCGCGAACATATTTTTATATTAATTGAGGAAGTGTGATAGCTTCTCCGCTAGATTTATTTGTTTATGGACTACGTTGCTTAGATCACTGCTTTTAGAGACTATTTACGCAAAAGTTGTATGGTTAGCAGATGGCACGTTTAGATTAAGTACTTGATTTGATGTGCAAGTTTTTAGAGGTGTTAAGTAGAGGTCTTCTAGGTAAAAGTGCTCTCATTTTTTCAGATATTTGTACACCGAATAACCTTTGTAGTTAGTTTTATTTGTGCAGAACATAGTTAACTGGAGTAGAAGGGGGTTGCTTGCAATCGGTAGTGTTGTGTTTGCCGCCACATATTCGCAACGCATGCGTTGTGTTATGACATTCTACTTTCTAGATGCTTCATCTGAAATTTTGATGTAATTTAATTCTCTCTCATTTTGCTACTCTTTGCTAAGTTTAGTTGTTTTGTGTATCGTCATTGTTTTGGTTGTTAGAGTTTTCATTATTAGTTTGACATTTTCTTGGGACGCATTACAATGAGTAGGATATTTGAAATTATAACCCAAGAATGGGTTCATGTTTGACAAATCGAATTTTAATTTTGGTTTACAATAAATTAATGCCTTATCGTCCGCAGTCGGATAGCGTTTCTGTGGTCATATGATAGCAATAAACTTTTATGCACTTCGGACAACAAATAGCACGTCTTTATGCTACAAAAGTCGAGCGATCTCTATGGAATGTCTTTGACAAATATATCACATGATTTTAACGTTTTTTAGCATAAGGTAGATGCCTATAAATATGGCCTTAAGAATTATTTATAATTAATGTAAAATACTAACGTGATAAGAAGTTTTCTTTGTACACATTAAAACATTTATTTAAAAATAAACTTATTTATTTTTAGTAAGAAGTATATTTTTAAATTGCATTCTCACGCATAAATGCAACTAATGCCCAAAATCTAAATGATTAAAGTTAGTTTAGTTCATACAAGTTTTATTAAATAAATATGACACTTCTATTAGTTCTAACAAATATGCCCATTACAATATAATAAATTAACTAGCATTAAAATTAATTTAAACAAATAATTAAAATTAAATAAAATTATTATCAATATTATTACAGTCCGGTAATCTAAAAATTCAAATATACAGAACAACGGAATACTTATTTATATATAAAACTTGAATTACAAAAAGGATAAAAAATCACTAATAAAATTATTTGTGGTTAAAATAACTATGTAATAAAATGGTAAGGCAGGGCCTGCGAACTGAAACAAGGGGCGACACTATATCTGGTCGTCGCGCGCCATCTTTGATGTGGGCTGATATGGCATGCACCGCGCCATGGATGACCACCATTATCCCCCTTGTTCTAAATAAATGCAAGTACTCAATTATTTTTAAAGACTGACTAAGTCACCCGCAAGGGATCAGAGAGCTCCAAAGAATAAACCCAGATCAATCCGCACCGTAGCCCGGCCCTTAACCACGAGACCACCCTGGCATCACTAGATAATATAAAAATTTAAAATGTTCCTTTGCAATGCTGTTCTCTATAACTTTTTGCTAAGTATAACAAGTATGCCATTTAATTGTAATATTTATTAATAAGCTGGAAATGAACTGTTGACAATAAATTGTTTTGCTGTTAAAATTAAGTAATTCTAAATTTTAAATGTCTTGCATAAAGTGCAAGTATTTAAACGTAAATTTTATATTTACGTATGTGCTGCTTATATTGCGTTAGTTTCTTACTTAAGGGTTCGTTCGGATCGACTAATATATGGAATGAAAATGTTTTGTACTTTCAATTTAAATGGTCGTATAATATACCAATTAGGGAGGTGTATTTTTAGATTATATTAAAGTAAAACTTAACTAGTGACTTACCACATTGGGCTCAAAAGAAATCTTTGTTAGGACCGACTGCATTGCTTCAGAGAGGACAATCGAAAGTGATTGAATGAGACGTTTAAGGTGCCGTTAGACAGTTGGCGATTTATTCGCATTTCAATACCACAATACTTTTCAAAATTTTCTGGAAAATTAATCGACACCATTAATATTAATGCATATTTTGGTGCTAACAAGATAACTCAATCTTATTTTTATTCTTATTGAAGTACGACTTTAAATTACAATCTTTAGTTTTCTAGCAGTTCTACTTTAGCAATAAAAGTAAAAAAGAACTTACGTTTTCAAGATTTGGACATGCTTAATATGTATACGTAACAGTGCAGCCGGTACAAAATGCTTTTTGTAACTACAAAGTTATGCAATTACAATGTAGATGGAAAAATAAGTTGCAGTATGGTGCCATTATTTTATGCTTTTTATTGGCTAATCGAGAAATAAGACCAAATGTGGTAAACAACTGCTTTAAACGAGTATGTAATAAACAAGCTTGTGTATTCGCAAATATATATTTACACAAAAAAACTTAAAATGATAATTACTATCTACTGCTAAGACTTACATAAACAACTTTATCAGTTTAATGAAATACGCCCTAAAGTTTTGTTACTTTTAGACCTACAGCTACAGAACGCAGCTACAGTAATAGATTAATTAGTATTTAAAAAGAAAAACTTGGTAATATCAAATTTACGATCGAACGACTAAGCAACCTTAGCTACAATCAGGTAGCACACCCATTTCCTCGTAATTGCTTTTGTATTTCAAAGTACTTATAACTAATTTATCCTGAATAAATATAGAATATTAAACACATATGAAGATTTTTATGAGATGCTTGTTTAAACTGAATCGCCTTTAAATTTTAATTACTCCGGGAAAATTATCTGATGCTCTTGTTCCAACTACATCCTTGAACTGATTGTCGCGGTTCCAACTATTAGATAGCATTGTTAAAAATTTTTAGAAAAACTGGAATCTTAAATACTTGGAAAATTTTCAGATCTGCAAAAATGGACGGTCGAATCTCCCAAAGAAAATACCAGCGGGACAAAATTCGTGAAGTGGGCCACTCAAAAATCAATGGTTGGAATAACATAAAATAATTCACATATCTTGTTATTGCTTTAACAACTAAGAGACACGTATATTTCTTTCTTTTTGAAATTTTGATTCTCTTAAAAAATTTTTTCTTAAAAATAACATTTTTTCACGACATTTCACAAAAAAATTGTTTTCTTTTGGTTGGTTCAACGAATCTTTATAATTTTTGGTAAGTACATCGACAAATAATAGTACTTTTCAAATATAGTTTCAGAATTCATATAAGGTGTAATTTGTTTAAACAAATCGATAACTCTTATAAACAAATAAGAATTGTTAATACTCCTTAATTAGTTATAACAATCAGGGTCACAAATTTCGATCGTTCTTAAAGAAGCTATATGTCTTTTTAAGCATAATAGATTAGATATAATCTTGCCATTGTTATTTACTGAACTAATGTAAATACAGTTTTTGTATGCCCTTGTATTTGCGTCGTAATACCCCTCAATTTCAGTATGAATTTCTTTTTTATTATTATTTTTCTTTGAAACTTAATTTCAGTTAATACTGATAGTTGTCCTATTTATATTGACTTATAATATATGTATATTCAGTAGCAGTAATTAATCCCATTCAGCACTGCAATATCATAGGCTCTGCATCAAAATATTCCTGGATAATATCATCGGATATACTAAACCTATGAAATAACAGAGTTGGGTAATACTTGACAATGCTTTTCATTCCGTCTAAGATGTTGACTTGATATTCTTTCTAAATCTTTCATTTCCTAAAATTTCATTAAAGGTTTATGCAATAAACTAATTAATATTAGGTAACTACCTGTGTTTTTTTTGTTTTTTTTTGATTTTGGACTGGCGCGCGTGAGAACAGCAGGTTGATTTCGCACTCCGTAATAAATTGTTAATTTAAATAGAGAAACGGGTAATTTAATTAATAAAAGAGGTGCAGAGTGAAAAGTGAAGTGTAATGGTCCGGCAGTAAGGTTTTTAATAACATCACATCAGCAAAAGTAAGGTAAAATTAAGTAATAAGTTCCATTTAATAACCTAAATAGGTATTCTCGGAAATAACATTACCGATAAAAGTCAAATTCAATTTCATAAAAGACAAAACCAAAGTTTGCTTTCATATAATTTAATAGCGGGACTAACAAATATAACCAAAACACACAGCACTATCTGCCTCGCAGTTATCCTCAGATTACCCCTGGAACAGGGGCGTTGATTTAGATCTCTAACCCGTACCATTTAAAAGGTGAAGTACGATATAAAAATAGAAGAAATACCCCTGTAAAGTAGGGGGAAGACAGTTTATCAGCTTGTAGTAGATTAGTTGACGACAAGAAGCGGGCGACGATCTCCGCGGAGTCGATCCGGATCGGCCCCTTATCGTGCCGCCAATACACACTTTAGGTTTTGAAATACAAGTACATCCAAATTATTTTTCACGCCAACTTCACAGCCAGAATCTGAAGATAACTCATGAAAATGGGAGAAGATACAGCTGACCCTCAAACTATGATGAAATTACTACAGGATATAAACGAAAAAATAGATAAACTAGAAAACAGAAATAATAGATTTGAGAAGAAGATTGATAAATACCAGGAGGATATTAAAAAACTGAAAAATGACAACGCGCAATTATATAATGAGAATAAATCATTGAAACAAGGATTAATTATGCAAGAAAGAAGAATCGAAGATCTTGAGAGGGAAATTAGAAAGAACAATATAATTATACAAGGAGTGGAGAAGCAAGAAGAAGAGAAGGACATAGTAATAAAAGAAAAAGTAAGGGCAATCCTAAGAGACATAGGCGTATCTTTAAATATTGAGGAGGAGATAACACAGATCAGAAGATTGGGAAGAGAGCACGCAGGAAGGAAAAGACCAATAATGATAAAATTAAGAAATTGGGACAAAAAGATTGAAATTCTAAACTCAGCAAAAAAACTAAAGGACACTAAAATTTATTTCGTGGAAGATTTTCCAAAGGAAATTAGAGAACAACAAAAGGAACTAATACAGACTACGAAACAATACAGAAAAATGGGTCACCACGCTATCCTAAGATTTAACAAACTGAGAATTGAGGCGTTTGCTCTAAACAGCTTAAAAAACCTTAATAACGATAGGGAAAGAACACAAGAGAACACCAACTAAGAAGATAAAGAAAGAGACTCAACTATAGTTGACTCGAGTAAAACCTCAGATAACCAAAAAAAGGAAGAACTTTGAGCCAAAGATCCCCAGAGAACAACGATGACGAACATCTACGGGAAAAACTACTCAAGATAACAAAAACGAGTAGACTTTCAAAAAATGAGTAAACGAAGGCAGGGGACGATTACCGATAACGACCGGAGAAACGAACAAGGACAACGAATGGGGAAAGAATAAAATAAATAAGGCTATAAATACAAACATAAAACATAAAAACAAGAAGAATAAAGAAAAAACAAAAATAAACAACCAAATACAAATTGCAACTGGGAATATCAACACAATGTTAAGGGTAGGTAAAGTGGAGGAAATAGCGAGAGAATTAGATAAATACAACATAGACATAACGGCCATACAGGAAACAAGATGGGAAGGAGCAGGCGAAATAACGAAAGATAAATACACATTCATGTATAGCGGAGAAGAAAAAAGAGGGAGCAATGGTGTCGGCTTTTACATGAGAAAGAAGTTAGTAAATAATATAATAGAATTTAAACCGATGGAAGAATAGCAGTACTCCGATTGAAGTTTAATACCAACTTTGTTTCGATAGTAAATATATACGCACCCACAAAAAATACGGTAAAAGATAACTATTACGAAAAACTAAGTAAAATTTGTGAAGACCTACCCAGGAAGGACGAAGTGATAATACTGGGAGACGCGAATGCGCAAATAGGGAAGGAGCCATATCTAAGTGAAATAACAGGGAATGTAAAAGGTATTATACACAATGAAACAAACGATAATGGGTACTGAATAACTCAACTAGCAGGATCATTAAATATGACCCTACAAACAACAAAATTCGAGCATCCACGAATGCACAAAGTTACTTGGAGACATCCAGCAGGAGACATGGAAAACCAAATTGACCATATAATGACCACAAAAGACATAGGCAGGAAGATAATAGACACACAATCATATAGAGGTGCATAAACTGAAACGGATCATTATCTAGTAGTAGCAAAGGTAAGAAAGATAGATCTACAGAGAAAATACAGTACAAGTAAAAACCGTAAAAAAAGATGTAGAACAACTACAAAATGAAGAAATCAAAAGAAAAATAGAAGAAACCATCACAAGAAAGGCACCAAAAGACACAACAAACATAGAGGAAATATGGAAAGAAATGAAGGACAACATAACAAAAGCAGCAAAGGAAACACTAAACATCCCCACAAATTCCCGACCAAGCAAGGATTGGTTTGATCAAGAATGCGAGGAAGCCAGAAAACAAAAAAATTTAGCAAGAATTAAATCAATTGAAAGGAAAGATGACCAAAGCAGAACTGAATACGAAGCTAAAAGAAACGCAGCAAACTCACTATACAAAAAGAAGAAGAACGACTGGATACATAAGAAATTAGACGAAATAGAACAAGAAGGCAGAAGCTCCAACTTAAAATAATTCTACAAGAAACTAAGGCTTCAACATAACAGAAAGTCAACAAAAACCAGAGGAATACAAGACAAAACCGGCAAAATAGAGAACGACCCACAAAGGATTAGTGACATATTGAAACAACACTATCAAGAAATGCTATATACACAAGGAGGGGATGTGGAGAAGGAAAACAGACAGCTAGACCAAGAAGAAGAAGACTGCCCCGATGATGAAGAAATCCAGGAAGAATTAAGAAAACTAAAAAATGGTAAAGCTCCAGGGAAAGACAGGATCGAAGCAGAACTACTAAAATATGGGGGACAACAATTACAAATGCAAATATACCACCTAATAAAACAAATATGGAGACAAAACAATATGCCAAAGGACTGGAACAACAGCATAATAATCCCAGTATATAAAAAAGGGGGAACAGATAATTGTAAAAATTACAGACCAATAGCGCTCTTAAACACCACCTATAATTCTAGCAAACCTAGTGAATAAAAGACTAAAGACGTACGCCGAAAATATACTTGGGGATTACCAGAATGGATTTAGACCAGGCCGATCGACCATAAACGCCATACATACCCTAAAACAAATAACCCAAAAACAATGGGAACATAATAAAGTAACACATATTATTTTTATAGACTTCAAAATGGCCTTCGATTTAGTGAGCAGGAATGAACTAATAAGAGAACTAGAACACCTAGGAATAACTGGGAAACTACTAACACTGTTAGAAATGACCCTTAAAAATACAAATACACAAGTACGATTCCAAGGAACAGTAACAGAATCTTTTGAATCAAACAGATGAGTGAAACAGGGGGACTCCCTATCTCCAACTGTATTTAATCTAACTCTAGAAAGCATTGTACGAAGAACTAATCTGCATAGGAAAAACATCATGACCAATCAAATACAAATAGTAGCGTGTGCGGATGAGATAGCAATCATAGGAAATAGGAAAGAAGACATTGCAAGAGTCGTAAATCAACTAGACGAAGAAGCACGGAAATTTGGCATGGAAATAAACGAAAGAAAAACAAAATACATGAAGATAGGAACAGAACATGAGCACGCACAAGACTGGTTAAAAACACAAGAGCGCATGTTTGAGAGAGTTAACTGCTTTAACTATCTGGGAGTTACGATAGGACAAAACGGGGGGAACAAAGTGCAAGAAAGACTGCTGAAAGGAAACCAAGCATATGTAAGAAACAAAGCACTGCTAAAAAACAAAACATTAACTAAAACAATCAAAATAAAAATTTATAAGACTCTGATTCGATCAAGTAAAGTAATTAAAAAAGAAGAAGAAGACCTAAAAATCATGGAACGAAAAATTATGAGGACAATATTAGGACCTAGCATAACAAGGGATGGAGAAAGAAGGTTGAAAAAGAATAAAGAAATAGAAGAAGAACTAGTAGGAGAAAACATAGTGAGACACATAAAAACACAACGCTTAAGATGGGCGGGGCATATCTGGAGAAGAAAACCAAAGGATATGATACGGGAGGTGACGCAGTGGACACCCTTTAGACCAGGAAACGAGGAAGACCAAGAAAGAGATGGGGAGATGCTTTGGAAGGGGACATAAAGATAATGGGAATAGAAGATTGGAGGTCAAAATGCAGAGATAGAAAGGAATGGAAGAAGTTAGTAGAGACCGCCAGAACTAACAACAAACTGTGAAAGAATGTAAGAACAAGGGGACTCATCCTTCCCAATAAATGGATTGAAAACGCCTTAGAAAGGCGTCGCCATAATTCGCAGAATTGTGCGCCTCAATGAATGAATTAACTACCTGTTTTTAATGTGTTTTTTGCATTATTTACATTTTTCAGCAATAATCCAGCCTAACTTCATTTTATGCCATTGTGATTTATAACGAGGTACCTCTATATAACCATATGATCATTTATTTGTCTTATACTGCTAAATAAATCTGCACAGTTTTGGTTGTTAATTTGCATTTCCCTCGATGTTGTAATTTCAATAGACGGTAATGTATTTTTGATTAAAGTTCTTAAAATTTGTCTAAAATGCCATCCAAACATTTTACACCTAACATAATTTTTATATTTTCTTTTTTATTTCTTTGGTCGTTGATAAATTTTTGTCTGAGCGTGACTTTTGCTCTTTTAAGCAACTTATTCTGGTCACTTTGTTTTAATTCTAAATTAAGATGACGAGTAAATAGATTGATATGAAGGACAAATTGACAAATATACGACTGATTCTAGTGAATAGGTAAATGGAATGTAGAGGATCTGATATTTTGCTTCAAGACTTCCTGGTACTCCACGGATAAGTTGGGAAGGCCTGCAATGCTCTGCGTTATCCTGAATTGCTCTTCGGTACCTGACGCTGCTCAATGCTAGACACCGCTTGACATTTCTCAAGTTGGTTCTAGATGGTAACGGACATTCACTTCGTTACTTCAATAAACTCGATTTAAACGTTTTATTGAAATTTTGTATTATTGCAATATAGTTTGCATATAAATATAATGAATGCCTTTACACAATTTTTTAAATTTATGCTTAGAGCTTAAGTGACGCCGACAATTTAAATACGAACTATTAAAGTAAAGATATTTTTATGGATGTAACTTAAATTAATAAGTATTGCAACTTTTTGATAAACAAATTCCACACAACTTAATAACAATATGTGTGTTTGTATTATATTGCTATGCAACTTTCAACCTCAATGGTTTTATATTACATACACTGCCTTGCCTAAAGTTTCACAAAGTATGAGCCGTGTATTGTTGCACCTACATTGAAATGGTAACAGTAATTTATGTAAGTATATGCACATAGTGGATTTTTATTGGAAAAAGTTTATTTGTAGATTGTGTAATATATAGGATAAAACATCTCACACATTATATTTGATTACGAAATTTTTATCTGTTAGGGATATTCATTTTTCGGAGATAGGTTTTGAGAGAACCTAATTATAAAATGCATGTTGAAAAACTATCTAGTTTGATAAAATCCGTCAATTTTTTCTCTGAATAAATGAGCAGATGAATAGTACAATAACGCTTAAGACTAGAGATGGACAAAGTGACTCATTTCTGGGATCAGATCCAGATCGCTCACTCACCAAAAAGATCTAGCTCTTTTTTGTAACTCATAAATCATTTTCTGCTACATTTATGCCCACTGGCTATATCAGTTAGGCTATTACTGCTACCATTATAAAACCAATTGTAATGAACTGTTTAATTCAACGTCTTATTTAAATTTTATTTTTCCCTGACAATAGCGGAATTTCCCTTTTCCTTCTTTGGCAAAATGGTATCAAATATCACTCGACAACCTAAAAGCTCTCACCGACATTTTGTTCTAAAATAACAACAAAATATTATAAATAACGCAAATCGTTTAAATATTATATTATAAATGTTATAGATAAATATTACATACCAAGCTGTATAAAGGCGAAGACTGATAGATAGGATAAGGAAAGTCGCAAAAAACTGAGGAGTTATCGGAATCAAAAACAAGTCGAGATTAAATTTCGGGAGTGAATCAGATCAGTGAGTCAGATCGAGACGGGAGAACCAAGAGCTGCTCGCATATGCGCAGACCGCACGACAGCGAAAAAGCGAGAATCGAGAGAGAGAGAGAGATCGAAGAGTTACCGCTCTTATTTTGTGAGTCATAACTCACTCACTCTCTAGTAGAGATAGGCGATCCGCTCATGAGTTATTCAAAAGCTCTTATGAGTCAGATCGAGGCGGGAGATCGAAGAGCTACCGCTCTTATTTAGTGAGTCATAATTCACTCACTTTCTACCAAGAGCAAGGTTCTTTTGAGTAACTCATGAGCGGATCGCCCATCTCTACTTAAGACTACATTACTGGTGGTTCTTACTCGCTTCTCACATTAAATCAGATCACTTCTTTTTAAGGTAGTCAAACAGAGGAATTTCTTTTATATTCTGAAAACTTGTGCCCTCACCTCTTCAATGTAATATACGTTGTATAGTGATAAATTCAATTTTTATCCATTAACACAATGCACTCTGTTAAATTTTTACTAAACGCTTACAAATAATTTTTTGATGTTCATATACCAATTTAATTTTAATCCAAAGAGAATAGATGCAGCAAAGTTATATTCATTTGTAATCTATAATGCAAAAAAACAGATCTTTTCAGGTGTCGGTGACCTCTGTTTATTTTTATACTTTTACTCGTCTCTAACATAAGTAGAAAACGTAATAAGCTCGTGTTACTGAGTGGAGATTTTAACAATCATCTTATTTTAAAAAAATTATATTACCAAGCTAAGAATTTGAAAATAGAACAGGATTAATTATTTTAAATAAAGACAACGCTACATATTTTGATTCGATATATATAGATCTAACGCTAGCCACACCTTTGTTAGCACTAAATCTAATCTAGTCAATTTTAGATGACTTTACCTTAATGATCATTTTATGTTATTGGTAACAACAAAAAAACTGCAGCAGAGTCTTCTAAATGGATTACCAAAAAGGCGGATATGAAAAACACAGTTCTCAAGTAATATAGATCAAGTTACAAAAAGTTTTCTGAGAGCGTTATTAAAGCAGACAGATAATAATTTCAAAAGACAACCATATAAAAAACAAGTTAGTTTTTTGCCGATTAAAATTATGTTTAATAGTACACATCCACAAATATAAAGCGTAGTTTCGTAGTTTTCGTCAGTTTTCAACCGGTTTAACTATCTAAGAACTTTGAAGATTTTAAGTTATTAAGAGACGTATACTTACCTAAGCCTTCTGAATGTACTTTCATACCTTTACATCTACAATACGAAGGCCTACTTTCACCAGAAAAGTATGGAATAAAACAAAAGCAGTTTTTGGGAAGTTTATCCCACCTTTAACACCCATGCTTATATATTACGGTCATGTAGAAATTAAACCCATTGCAGTGGGAAACATCTTAACAAAAAAACTTTGCATTGGTATCAACAGCAAACGCCCATGATCTAAATTTTGTGACCCACAAAATAAATAAAGAACAAGATATACTCAACTTTGAAGAAACTGGCCCACATAAGTATCATGAATCGTTTATTTTATGTGAACTGTATCAATCTGTAAATCGTACTTCAGAATCAACAACTGATCTAGACCTTCCTGGTCATAAATATCTTCAACTGTTACAACTATACTACTATATATGGTCAAAGTTTATGTACATTAAACCATGACTTTTAACAACTGTCGTATCGATTTATAAAGAAGGATAAACATATTTGTAGCTACCAACTCATGTCCTATTTTTTTTTAATTTTTTAAGTTACATATTAGAATCAATAATATATTATAGATTAATGTGGATAATGGTATATAAATCACTTCTTTGTACTGAATAAGCCGACACTAAAAAAAGCAATCAATTTATTTACCTATAATATTATCTGCAGCAAGTTTTACAAGTCGTCACCATACCGACGGTGTTTTGTTATTTAAATAAGGCATAAGATCGCACACGGGGATACAGCATTTTATGATAATTGCAAAAATGGCAATTTCAAATTCTTCTCCTTAAAACTGTACAAAGTTTTTTAATAGAGCGCAATTTTCATGTAAAATTCGGGTTTACTTTTTTTGAAATATATATGCAAGATTTTCAATAATCAGTATTGTCCGTTACCTTATTCAGTATTGAAATAAATAGTTTGGAGTCCATATATTTTCAACGAATTGGACATAGTCTTTATGTGGGTAACTTATGCCCCTTTTTCTCAGACAATAAAGAAAAAAATTTATTGTTGATGAAGTTGCGGACACAGAAAATTTTTAACGTCAAAAGCTGCCCATGTCCACTTCTTTCGACTTAACCGACCCCATAATGCTTCCCACCCCCACCCAGTTTGTGCTTTATCAAATTTCATTTACATATGCAAATTTTAGAACAAAATTCCGTTAAACAATTAAATATACTAAGATTCCTTTCTAATCAAATGTGAGGTGCAGATACTGTTACTATACTTCATATTTATAAACCCTTATTATGCTTATTATGAGTACAAAGCAGAAGTAATTTTCTTCACTTAAATATGTCATTTTCGTAAGTTTTCCACATTTACAATTGTGTAATATCCACTGGATGCATATCAAATGAGCCCAATCAACAGTTTATACGGCGTAGCTGAAAAACTACCGCCTACATAACGGCGTGATCTATAACAATTAAAATATAAAATTCCCTCATCGTTGGACGAATAATTAAAAACATATTACTCTTCTATAACAGTTGTCGCTTCTACTCAACAATTTATTACTGTCTTTCAACAACTTGTACTATGTACAATATATCACTCCCATATGAACTTTTTCGCGTTCAGTTCGCCGTTGCTGCCAGGATACTAGCTACTACAGTGTATTTAGATCTAGTAAAATACACAAAATTATCTAAGTTCTCACAATATAAATCAGAGTTCTAATGAGTTCTTACTGAAGTGAGTTCTACATGTATTTATTAAAGAGCCCCTGCTATTCAACAGGTATAAATTGTCCAATGGATTTCAAGAAAATTCCAGAATTATGGCGTTTGCCAAACTTATCAATTATTCATATAGCTAAAATAATAGCAATTCGTAAAGCCATTCCGGCACGTCTCTGATATCAGTTCAAGAAAAAACATTAATAGGATTGGAGAGGCAGGCGTGTAAATAGCCGCTCTCGTGGATGCGGTGTGGGATACGATACCGATGCGGCTCGTAAGGACCAAACAATGGAGAGGCAGGCGTGTAAATAGCCGCTCTCGTGGTGCGGTGTGGAAACGTAGTACGGCCCGTAGTGGAAGGTCAGCCGATAAGGCCAAATCGTCCCTTAAACGGCCGTCGCGTTGGCAGATGGGGCGGCTACCGATATCAACCAATGAATTGCCAAATCGCTCACCTGAATCGGCTTCGGCTTCGGCTTCGTCGGCGATTCCAAGGTGGCCACCTCTGCGTTGCGGATCTGGTATCTGCGGGATGTTGAGACACGACCAAATTGGCCGAGCTGCGATGCGTGAATATTTGCGGGGATGCGAAATGCGAATTTATGCGGACTAAGACACGACCGAACTGGCCGCGCTGCGTGGCGTGAATGCTTGCGGGGCAAAAGCCCATTCCGTATGTGTGCGACGGCAAAACGTAGCTGATATCAAAGGCTCGCATGCCGCCGCGATATAAAGCGGTTCAAGGGCGAAAAGGCCGCCACACCAAGGATAAATAAAAAATAATTTACAAATCTATAAAACTCATCAAATTTAACATTTTTGAATTTTCAGTTAAATTAATCATTTTGCTGATATGTGGCAATGTTCTTGACGTTGATCAAGGTAGAACTGGTCGCCCCCGTACAGTGCGCATAGAAGAGGCCATCAAAAATGTTGATAAACATTTTATGGAAAACCCAAGTTTTTCTGTTAGAAATGCATTGAAAGAATTGTCTATCACTCCATGTGATATTGCGACAAGATTTACAGATATTTCCATACAAAATACAAATCTATCAGCTATTGAGTGACAACGCCATCAAAGATCGATTCTAATTTTCCGTCAAAAAGACAAAATTATAGACATTTTTTTGAAACGCTTGACGAGTGCCATAAAGAGCAAAGCAAGACATTTCGAGAATCTTATAATTTATTTTATAGTTCAAATAAATAATTGTATTTTCCATTAATCGCTATAAAGTTTTTTTTTGAATAAATGTTTTTGTGTTGGGAACATCTTTCTGGACAGGGGTCATTACAAACTTTATGTTCTTTTTTAACAGGTTCTGTTTTAATTTGTGGTAGTGGAATAGAATGATCTATGCCACGGTATACTCTGTCTTGTTTTAGTTGATAGGTGCGAGGCACAACTTTTCCTTTACTTCTATATGTTTCTAGGGTAGTATAATTTATTTTTACAACACTGTTTACTAATGTTTTAGTAGTAAAAGTTTCTTCTTCTATTACTTGTGTTATGTTGTTAATTATTGCACTGTAGTCTATAACTCCATATATAAAGATTGGTGGAGGTTTTGGTTCTCTTTTTGTAGAATTTAGACTGTCAGACATATTGCAGTAATTTGCAGAAAGATTTTCAAACCTATTTGGTGTTTCAATTTGGGTATCATTTTTAATTTTACTCTTTTCTTTTGGTTACCATTTCTCAAAAGTGTTTGATTTTGTTTTATGTTTTATTGTTGCCTATTGATTCATCTTCATAAACTTCATTTTTTAATTTGCAAATTGATTGGGGCCTTCCACCTAATGTTGTTGCAAGCCATTCTTTTCATTTTTGCAAAGCTTACAGTGTTGATGTTAAAGATGAAAAATAATTAAAACTTAGTACGAATGTAGGTGGTATTTGTGTTGATTGCTGGCTCATACCTATAAACGGCGTGTGATTGGCTGCTTATTGGTTTTAATACATTACTGGCACTTTTTTATTCGCTAGTAATTGTCTTGGTACCTTTTATGACTGAACAAAAAGCTACTTATAGTAGTTATTACATTGTCCAAACTCATTTTTATTACAATTATTAGGATTACATTCTAATACGAGCTCACAAAAACACATCTTGACACACGACTCTAGCACCAAAACGTAAATGTTTTTAGTGCTAGGAGCGCCGTACATTAATTTAAATCATATTGTGCATCTTCAAGTAGCCACTTAGTACGAGGGCTCCCAAGCACAAGCCCAACAATCCTCCGATTGCTAGCCAAACATAGTTAGTTTTATTCCAGCCGCATAGAAGAATCTGCTTGTTAGCTACGTTGGCCTGGAATTCGACATCCCCAGATCCAGACGACGGCGTTCTCTCAGTGCCGTCGGTTTCGTTATCAAAACTGTGGACACTGATGGTAGTGGGTGCCACAAACACCTGTAAAAATATTTAATTACTTAACTTCAACATTATAAATTAGAAAGATATTAAAAGAAATCAAATAGACTAAGTCAAATAATATAAATAACTTACATCATCGGACAAGCTGCTCTGCCAACTACTGTTCATGCTGTAGTCATCCATACGCAGGCTTTTCTTCGGGTAATATTCTGTAACAACATAACATTTTACTGATTAACTATCACAGAAGCGTGTGCAAAAAGCAATCTGTGGATTTATTTACGTTACGAAATGCTTAATCATTTATAAAATTATTTAGTCTCATGTTACGGTAAAACAATTTATGAAGATATCGTCACATGAGTAATCACCAGATAATGCTATAACTACTAGGATTTGCATTTATTACAGTTTACATTTTTAAATATCTAACTATTTTTGAGAAAGCGTATTCCCAGTTCATCTATGCAGCGAGATCATACTTAATGTTATTTCCCAATTTAGTTTTGCCTTAAAACACTGTATTTATTAATATATTTTATCAACAGAAATCTTCTTCAAAAATTATTGTTTTGGCATTAAAAGTTGCTTCTTCTGTTTCTTGTGTTATGTTGTTAATTATGGTATTGTAGTCTGTAACTCCATATATAAAAATTAATCGAGGTTTCAGTTTCCTTTTTTGTAGAATTTGGACTGTTAGACATACTGCCGTAGTTTTCAAACAGATTTTTAAACCTATGTGCTATTTCAATTTGAGTATTATTTCCAGTTTTGCTCGTTTTTTGGTTACCATTTGCCAGAAGTGTTTAGTTTCGTTTTCTGTTTCATTATTGCACATTGATACATCGTCACAAGCTAAATTACCTTCTGTAGTTTTATAGTTTTTATTGATATTGTTATTACTACTATTAGTATTTCTTACACTAACCTGATGTGTTGGTGTTCTTCTTATTCTTCAATCTTCAATCACCAGATTGGTTGGCACCCTTCCATTTAATGTTGTTGCGAGACATTCTTTTCATTTCTGCACAGCGTTGGTGTTAAAGATGGAAAATCATTAAGAATTGGTGTGAATGTAGGTAGTTTTTGAGTTGGTTGCTGGCTGATACCTATAAATAACGTTTGATTGGCTGCTGATTGGTTTGAATACATTATTGACATTTTCTATTTGCGAGTAATTATCTTGATACATTTGATGACTGAACAGAAGGCTGATTATAGTAGTTATCACGTTGTACGAACCCATTTCGGTTTGACTGTTAAATTGCAGGGGCCTCCAGGTCTATATTTGGTCCAAAGTTGTTAATGAATGGGAAAATTTTCCCAAACTCCATTAATTATCAATCATACAGTATTATAAAACTTTTAATAAAATGCACTTGCAAATATAAAATAGTTAAAAATATATACGCAAATTAATGTTTTATTACTATCAGAACATGAACTTTAACTTAAGATCTTATCATTCGTGGACCAAATTTTACGTGCTGCAAACTCCCTCTTTAAAAAGTAAACAAAGTTATGAAGCAGTGGTTTAAAATCTTTGTGCAATAACTTACAGATGTAGAATTATATGTACGAGTCGACGCCCAGTCGTAAATTTCTAATGCAAAGCGAGTTAAAAAGAATATTATAGTTTTAATTCTTTTTCGAGGGATGTCTTGTATGCTATTGTGGTCGACTACGAGTTTCTTAATATCAAAATTAAAAATAAAGTTTTTTTTACAAACTTTGTTCTTTATTTATTGAATATAATACTAGTGTACTCTTAATACGAACAAGTATCCATATTCTAAAACTAGATTAGAATTTTGTTTATTTAAAATCACACCCAAAAGCTAACAATAAAGAGGTTCATAAATATAAATTTTAAATATATTGCAAGATATAGAATACAAAGTTACATCAAACAATATTGCAGTATAATTTATAAATTTCAAAAAGAAATTAATGAGAGTGTGGTAAAGTTGCTCCAGATGTTGCCAAAGCAGTGCTGTTTATGTTGATAGCTTATTTAATACTTGCGGATTAGATACATTCATTCGTTCGTCGAGGAAAAAAGCATTATAGACCTTCTCGATGGTTTTTAGGACGACAAATAATGTGAAAACTCCAGAACTAAAAATCAGGTTATAGGTGTGCGATCGTGCCGTGTCCTTCTTCGAAAGCGTTTGTAGAACTGACCAAGCTAACATTAAAAGAGGAAATAATAAATATATGTTTAATTAACTTTATTACAGATAAAGCAGGTATTCCAAAGTTAAATTGTTTCCAAACTTTTATTATATTATTTCAATTTAGTTTTAAACGCCACGTTGCTTGAATTAATAATTTTGTTTTAAATGTTACAGGAACTATCAACCCGAGTGAGTCAAAAACACAAACTGAAGTTGTGAGAACATTAAGTTTTGTGTATCATTTTAGCAATTGTACTTTAAAAGAATATATCCGAAGAAACGGTCGATTGAAAATCAAATATATTTTATGTAAATGATTTAAAATTTATTGGGAATGGAAGATGATCCTCTTTAAGAATGATTTTTAAACACAAATTCGGAATTACTGTACAATTTTACTAGTTAGAATTTCTTTGAGTCATACTGCAACCAATTTGATTTTACAATTGTAAATTAATCGTTCGTAAAAATATCACTGTTTCTTATTTCACCTACTTTTAAAAATTTATTTTCTTTGTCTAAGACTAACTGACGTTGATGACTTTAGAGCTAAATAAGATGTGAATTTAACACCAAATTTTTTTAGCGAAACGGTACTTTAGATGAAGTTCGATGTGCCTGTACACTTGGCGGATATCAGCTGTTAGTGCCGTAATAAAAATCTTAAATGCTATTAGAATAACCAGAATATCGTCCAGCAACTTAGGTTCTTTATACAATTTATCACTCAGAGGCCAATTATTAGTATTCTCGAAATCGGTTTCAAAAACCACATGCAAGCGGATGATAACAATGTCAGGACTGATTACCGCTAAATGAGAAAAGTAAAGGTCATCTTCGATTTCTATTGCATAAGACACGTGTCCTTTATCTTTCTAATCTTCTATAGAGACCATATAATTTTTTTAAGCATTTTTTTGTTAAAATCACACTTTCTTCTAGATCAAACAATTTTTTTATACACGTAAAAGAAGCTCCCTAGAGACTCTAAAAGTATCAAAAATGGCAGAAGTATTAAGTAGCGACTTTGCAATTTTTTTTGATGCGATGTGAACGACTGGTAAGGTTGAAAGAGAACAAACCTTACTTTTAAATAACTATGAGAACATATTCGCTCTTAATAAGAAATCGACAGTATCATCTGTCACTAATTTTATGTGAGTATGAAGAAGGTCTTAAGTGATTCTAAATGCTTTTAATCCTATTGCGTCTCTTTAGCCGGAAAACCCCTCTTTAATTTATTTATTTCTTGAAAATGACTATTTTTTTTCCAGAAAAATGCAAAAATATGGGTCCCTTATCTTTTAAAATCTATTTAACGCAAAGTTTTTTTATTTTTTTATTGAATAGTTTACTGTAGCCATTGACAAAACGACCGGATCCATTCACAAATTTATTTCACCTACAAATATATTGCCATTAAGAAAATTTAAATTGTTGATGACCGAACATGACTTGGTTTCCAGATATCGAGAAAATTTTGACATTAACATTCACATTACTATTGCGAGTGGGATTGGAAAAATGCAAAACTGTGTGGTAATTTTTTTATTTTTTGATTTACAAAAAATATGTTTATATTGTTTGAAAAATAGTTAATACATAAATGTTTTCTTTGGTCAATTCGTAGCGTTTTTGAGGAATGAAATAATTAAAACGAGGAGTAACAGACATAATGTTTTCCTTCCAACATATTGTACAAAATAATATCTATTCTGTTTTCGATAAAGACAAAACATATGAGGTCTTATTTTGTTAGAACATGTATTAGATTTTTGATACATTTCTGAATCTTTTTATGTCTATCAAATTTGAATTATCGATGAACTTATGTATATCGACATATCAAAAGGGTTTACTGTTTCTGAAAGAGTTATGCCTAAAAACGTAAAATTGGGTTTTAGCGGTTTCCACAGATGAAGCCGCTTTTTGCAGAAATATGTCTAAATCAATCGTAGACTCACCTGCTAGCTTTTGAACTTAGTTACTTTACATAGGTAAAAATCCCGTTTATCTTGTAATTTATATATAAGAGTTTTTCAAATTAAATCTTAATTTTCTTTAAAGGTTGAAACTCAAAAATAAAACAAGGACTTTATCCTTTTCGACCATATACTGAAATTTTCTTGATTTATTTAAGGTTTTATTTCTATTTGTAATTTTAAATGTTTGGGAAGATACTGCCCACTTATTTATACTCCCAGATAGATTAGGTAAATCTAATTTTGAGAGCTTTACTGAGGATTTTACTTTTATTTGAAGGGAGTATAAGAAAGTAATCTTTGGATTTTTTGTAACTTTTACATTTCTTATCCGATTAAGATTAAATTTGAAACTTATATTCCTTATGCAGTCTAAAAATTAAAGATACCAAATAATGAAAAGGGTAGATGTGCTGAACTCTGGTTGGATTTATGTCAAAATGGAATTGACTTGCTTTTTGATGGCATTATTACATGAGATTCTTTTATTTCTTAACATAATTCATCAAAAAACTTTCTTTGTCGTTTCAAAACACTAATCCTAAATTTGTCCAAACACTAAAATTTATTTTACTTATTTTTAGCCGGTTAGTTGGGACCAGTCCATTGATTTAATTTTATTTTTAGTATACAGTGTATGATAATGTATTTACATCTAATCTATTGTGATAAATTATTCTCTGGAATTCGGTTGAAATTAGTTAAAGTAAAAGATTCTAGTTGGCATTGAACAAATGCGCTACCCACCTTGCAAACCTTTTTTATACTCAATTTATTATGTAAAATATAAACTACTCATTTATAAATAGGTTTGTCAGTTTTACGAATCTTTATTGTGATTTGTCAAAACTTTAATCTACAATCCCTAGTATGGTTGCGGTTTTTAGAAATTTTGAATGTAGCTCATAATTTATGCGCATAGAGTCACATTTGAATACTCAAAATTTAACCATAGCAAATAATAGAATCTAATGCATTTCACAGTACATGTTTTGCATTGTAATCGCCGCTAGATATCTATCTATTACCCAAAGTTTAAAATTAATGTTTATAGTGTACTAATTATTATTTTGTCTTTGCGAGCAATAGGCTGAGATCAATAATAATTTATTATAATCATTAATTGCTATTGTAGTAGCTTGAAAGTACCATAATTGATATTTTAACAGTTTACGATGTATAATTTTATTTTTAACAATAATTTCTGTTCCAATATGTGCCTCGTCATTTTGATGCCGTATATCATAAATTTTAGAATTTTTAGACAGCTTTGGTCTGCATAGTGAGATTCTGATATTAATATAATATCTATGCACTGGTTTGAGGTAATGGTTGTAATCATTTTTTTATGCTACACTAATCCATTAGCATTCCAAACAGCAAATTTATAATTTTAATCCGTTACACAATGGTCAGTAGAGTTTTTATTTGCCCATTTGTTTCACTTACATGTTTAGTATGCCTTTAAGTTCAGACAACTTACTTAATTCGTTTTCTGATGCTTGTTACCTCTACATTGTGCCAGAATCAAGTTGCTTATTGCATCCGCTGGCTATTCGAACACGATTGATATTTGGTTGAACCAGATACGTTGAGCTTTGACAAGTTTGCACAAAACTGTTTAATTCTTAGCGGGTAAAATATATTTTATTATAATTCTTTATAATCAAAATATATTTTACTAGGAGTTGCCCGCCAAAAGATATTTTTGGCGTCCTAGATTGACAATTTTTCACCCGCCTTCCCTGAAATTTTTGCAAGGTGCGAACGTATAACTTTTTAATTAGACCAGCTTTCTCTTTGGATCATGGAACAATTTAACGCCCATTCATGGTGGGCGTAAGCATAAGCCGCCCATAGGAAATACGTAATACGTAAAGTTGAATTAATGCAAAGCTTATGCGCTCGTTCATAATGGACTCCCGTAATTTTACGTTTTACGTTCATTTGCAGTAATTTTAATTTTCTCTAGATTAATGTTGGCAACAGTAACAGAATGTTTGTTTTTATTCTAAAATAGCTGTACCCGGCACGCGTTGTGTGGCTTTGCTTTTACGTCCAACAGATGGCGCTGTTTTCAAAAAAATGTTTTATCTGTCACAGGTGTGACATCTATACAATACAATAATCAAAATATTTAAATAATTCAAAAACGGTTAAAGTTAGAAGGCTGATTTTATGCGCCGAATTAGCAAATATAGTTGTGAATGTGGTGTGCAAGTTTCAAGGAAATCAGTTGAAGCGTCTAGGAGGAGATAGAATTATAAGTTTAGAAAGAAAGAAAGAAAGTTAGGAAGATAAGACAATTATATTATAAGAAGATAGTCTGTTGAATGCTGTTTAAACCGGTAATTATGAAATTACGTGTTTCTTATAGCGAGAACCATAACTATAATTGTATGCTTTCAAAGGTTATTGATAAGATTTTTATCATTATTTAATGTTTTTGATGTATATTTATATTTGGTATAGATTCTAATATTTATATTAACAGTTATATGGCTTTAACTCTGAATACAAATGCCCATTCATTATTATGTTTATGTTGGTTTATGCCGGTCAGAGTTCCGAGGAAATTGAGTTGTTAAAGGTGGATGTGGAACTGTCTCATTTTGATGAGTAAAGTTTGCTGGTTGCTTTACTTAGTATTCTCATAAATATTGTTACAAAGTCAAACATATCTTTGCTTTACACAAAATTCAAATATCTAGTATATTGTGCTTTTTGTCAAATTTGGTTATTTACCTTTAAGATCCTGTATTCCTTCGGCATTAGCGTATGTTTATGTATTGAACTATAAAATTGTTTAATGAGATTGGAGGTATAGAAGAAGGTCCAAAATTTGGAAGACTACTTCATTTCGGACTGTACAAGTAGTCAGATCCGTAAGTAATTGAATTAAACAAAATACTCTTCGTAAGTAGAAGATTATGTCTCGGGAGATTCAAATATCTAAAACTCCGATGTCTCTTGTTATTGCGCAAGACCTAGGACTAGCTGCTTACAAAAGACTAGGGTTCAAAAAAGGAAAGAAGTTTTTGACTGAGTATGCGCATGATGGCCACAGAAAAAACTTGTTAACTGATAAAAAAAACGGTAGAGAAATTGGCCACAAACCAAATTACCGGATACACGCTAGGTCGTTCAAAGAAGCACTTCAGCTAGTGCCAAAAGTTCAGAGAGGCCATCATCCAGCATCTGTAATGGTTTAATGAGGAATAAGTTATGATGAGTAATTGATATTCATTTCGAAAATGTCTTGGAAGATGTAGCGTAACCTCTGAATCACACGCTTTTGCGGTAAGCATTGGATTTTCCAGCAACACTCCGCACCAGCCCACAAAGCACAGTCAACTGATCTGTAATATAACACCTCGGGCTTCACGTATTTATTTTGATCGCATTTCATACCACTAGCGCTCATACATGACATGGGTGTAATTAGCACAACACGATCGCTCTGTTTAGCTGCACAAATCGAACTTAAATTATTTTAAATAAACAAAATACGTTCATAAATTATTGATATTTCTGACACAATACGAATCATCAGACCCTAACCAGATCTAATTCATTTTTTTTTTGAAAAAGTTTTACCTAACTTTATTGATATTGAAGAAAACCTTGATTTAAACTATAGTCTCTCATAGTCCAGCAGGTAGGTACTTTCTACCTGGAAAGTATTCTGAAGTTAATGATATTTTGGCATGTCGTTTGTGTGTAATTTGTGGAGTAAAATATAAATTTTCTACCTCGAGAGCCCTGTGCTAACTTGGAGAGGGCCAAAAAACTTTGAAGTTTTCGGACTTTTTTCATTTTTTCATTTTTTGCTGATAACTTCTAAATCATGCGTTTTTAGTGCAATGCACCTATTTACAAAGTTACTGAGCTGCAGTGGTTTAAAAATACAACAAATTTCTCGAATGATCAAAAATAGCAGATAATTGCAGGTCTTCGCCTTATATCTTTTATTTTTCAACATTTCTATGTAAATTATTTTAGATGCCCCTAAATTTCAACACTTAACTTTAACAGTGCTAGCTTTGCCAGTTAGGTCGGATGGTGAGGTGACTTTCATGCGAACTACATCTGTCTCACTAGTCACAACATCTCGGGGAGTGACGGTTATTATTCCTCCCATGGAATGTGCCTTTTCATCTAGCTTGTTCACATTGAAGTCAGGATTGTCGAAAATGAACTGACTGAATGGATTGGCTGACTCATCAGCTGTCTTTCTTTGCCTGCAGCACATACGGTCCTTCAGGCCTAGAAGCTTCATCATAGGTATCTGAAAATCCTAACGTCGCTAGGAGGTTTCGAAGAAATTTGGATTCAAAATTTTGTAAACATACGTTGTAACCCCAATCATAATGAGAGACAAAAATTATTTTGGTCGCAGGGCTAGCATAATGGCATGTGCCAGAGCAAGACATTTTTGACGATTTCTGTGAATCCGTTAATTTGTCAAAATGATCGTATGCAAAAGGAGAAGCAGGGCTCGAGACAACATGATGGAAACCACCATAAAATTATCACTGGGGTAACCTGTAGTACTAAACATTTTAGAGCGGATATCTTCTAAAATAATTCTACCTGCAGTGTTCTTGAAACATACAACACTCCTTCTGTTGAGTGAACCAACTTTTTCACAGATTTAACATGTAGACGAGAATTTTCAGGTACCTCATCAGGCAACTGTCCAAAAGAAAACTGGCACTCGTCACTGTTTTCTTTGAGAAAGGTGAATATAATTGCCATGGCTTGATCTATCTTGGAAGTGGATTGTTCCAGCTTTTTGTAGACACGCGCAGGTACTTTGTAAAAATTTTGAATATATTTTAGTGATATTTCGCATTAACCACAATTAAATCTGTGTCCATATTATCTAACATGCTCATATGGTCTTCAATTTTTTGTCTCTATTTATCACTTCGCTGTCTTGCATATGATAACATCGTGATTGCGACCTCTGGAAGCGTCACTTTGACCACAGGATTGCGCTTTTCCTTAGGTAACTCGGCCTGTTTTTGTCTATACTCTTAGGTAACTTCTTCCTTGCATAAGAAGCACGTGTTGTTAAAATCAAATGTTAATGATAGCTTATCTGTGGGTTGGGTTAAAGACAGTTGTAGGGGTGTCACGTTCACAACGTAAAGAGGCTAAAATCAATTTTTTGTTGTAATTTTTTTAGACAAGCCATGTGAACTGTAATTTCCTCTAGTCCTTCCAGTAACCGTTGATGTTCAGGCTTTTTGCGTTTGACACTGGAGGCAAGAGGTGTAACAACTCCTATCTTTTTAACTACAGCCACTTCATGTTCTGCTAAACTTTTTTCGCATATAAAACACTTCCAACGCTATTGAAGATGCCATATTAATGCAGCACTACTATAAAAATAATTCGAATTACAAGCAAGTTTAAGAAAAACGCGTTGTAATGTTCAAATAAGAAGTCACCAATGAACATTCACTTTGAACAGCTACAAAGAAACTAAATTTAAAAAAAACCTTACTTTAGGAACGTAAAATAAGAATCGTTAAAAGGGGATATATGAGTGAAGGGAGGAGTCATGAGAAATTGGTCTTTCACTCTCCCCTAACACCTGTACCGTTACCCGAGGAAAGAGTTACGCAAGGTCATTACATTATAATGACTCCCCTAACAATACCCTTACCTAAAGAGAGTGGAAAGTTTTACACCTAACATAATTTATATAGGAATGTTGAAAAATGAAATTTACAAGTGGGACCTCTTTAATCTCCCAAAATTTAGTTAGGATTTTGTCCAAAGGGTTAGAGTTGATGCTAATATAACACTGTATGCTGTTCTTAGTGCAAGAAGGCGCACTGTTTATTTCTCCAGCAACGATCCAATCCAATTGTGTTTTTTGCAACATGGCAAGAGGTTGGTTCCTTAATCTAATTTGACCTCTACATAAAAGCTTAAAGTAATGCTCTCGCACGCTGTTTGAGAAGTTGCAGGAGCTAATGTATTATTGTCCGATTTCGAAACAATTTATCAGGTTATCTTACTCGCTTCGAGTTCTATGATTGTGGAAAATTTCATAGTGATCGATTTCGTAGTAAAAACGCTACAGATGCAACAGACTGACAAAGATTGTCGCATTCACCCAGTGTATAAGAGCAGTCGCTCGATTCACTCGCTCCTGCAAATATTCTTTAGGGTCTGTTTTTCAAGATTAAATTGTACATATAAGGGTTTTTGGGGTCACCGATGACAATTTTTGATTCTTAAATTAAGCACCAAAGTGAGAAAATGTCTTGGGACACAAATGCACTTTTGCGTTATAACAAAAAAAAATATGTGATAACATTTTTTTCTGATGTTTTACCGAATCGAATGAGCCCTGGAACGTCTCGATACGTGTACCCACAAAGAATTTCGAGTTTTTAGCGTTTTTTTTTTACTATTTTGACTTGACTATATGGGTTCATCGTAATGTCTTTTGGTGTGTTGGCTTTCGGCATTATTTCATAGTACCATAAAATCATCCAAATACGCTAGCAGCAGACCTAAATGATAAAAGCTCAAGAGATTTGATTTAATTTTAATCAATTCTATTGCTAACATATATTACTACATTAGCTTATACCACTAGAAGCCACTGTTAAGTTAATTTATTTTTGATAATTCTGGTTGCATATTTTATATTTGTTTGTTTATTGTTATTATTTAAAAATAAGAATAATATAGCTCATGTTAATTTTATTGTCACTGTTTCTTTAAGAAAATAGAATAATTATAAACGTTGATTTCAATAAATAAAATAATCATCAATATATAATAAAATTGCAATTGAGTTAAATTCAGAAGCCCTACTCTTTTACAAAACCTTAAAATGAACTGGAATTAAATGGATTATCGATTTTATTATTATTTGGTTATCAATGTTATTTCTAGCACTAGAGATCAACACATTAGTTGATTTGAACTAATGGTGGAATAACTGGCTCCTCTTCGTTGTCATGAATTCTCATATCTAAATTTGTTGGAATTTCTCTATTCGAACAGCGTAAGATTGGTGTAAAATGATTCCCAGACCAGAGCAGCCTCATTGGCGTTTTGTTGCGACTTATGGTTCGCAGCATTAGCACAGTGGTTAGAAGCAACTTCTCGGCTATCTGTTGGCAAAGGTCTTCGATAATCAGGAACATCACTGTTCTGTGAAAATAAACAAAAAACCCAAATTTTACGTTCGAGAGCCCAAGCCAAAGCTCCAATGTGTTGACCTAAATATAAAACAGTTTCAATCATATTAATAGTTGAATTGTATTGAATTCACCTCCACCCCAACATTGCTCAGGAACAAATGGTATATAATAAGATGAGTTATAGATGAAGTCTTCAAATGAAAGATCCACATCATCGTGTTCTACGGTTCGCATTGTTCGAACTGCGGTCTATGCTTCAATATCGTGACGATTGAAATCAACCGAAAGTATTCATTGTAATACTCATTACCAAAATATCCATTGGATAACGCATTGAATAGACCTTAAAGATTACATTAATGATTATTATCACTGAATTAGAGAATTAACTAAAATTTGCTTACAGTTTCCATCTCCTGTATGTTTCCATCCTCCATAGTCACTCTCGAATTGATGATAAAAATTATTTATGAACAAAATTTCTTCTCTTGCCTGTTGCGGGTATGTAATGAATTGTTTGGTTATTAATTCTGTTTGTAACTCATCAATAAAGTTGAGATCATTTAACTTACTGTTCAACAACTGTAATGTATTGATCCGTTGATTTAGTTTGTCGAAGACTTCTGATGGTTTCTAACGCAACTCTTGATCTGTCTTGGATTTCTCGCTCGTACAAACGTTTCGAAATCTCTTATAGTCAAATCTTGGGTGATTTGAAGAGTACAGTTGCTTGTTCTCATAAATGGTACGTAATGGCCATTCAAAAGAACAATCTAAGCATATCTCTTGCTCGCATATCAACTTCTCGTGGGTAAAATGCTGTATTATAAGTACTGTTGTAACAATGTTGAGCTGCTGACTGTCTGGGATCTGATTGGTGTTGATGCTTTGTTGTATTCGGAATCGTTCCAAAAACCCAAATTTTACGTTCAAGTGCCCACGCAAGAGCTTGGCTATGGAATTGTCCTCCCCACGATTCTTCGGGAAGAGGCGTTGGCTCGAATCTTGCTGAATCGTATATCAATTTCCCAAATGATGTACCTTCTTCTAAAGTAATTCTTTCTTGAATTTCGTCTTTATACTTTAAGATATAATGGTTAGAAAGTAATCTGAAAAACTCTGAGTGTTCTTCGTTACCAAAGTACCCATTCGATAGTGCATTAAACAAACCTGCAAAACGATCATACACAAAATATTTCACCTGGTTTCACCTTCCACGTTTACTTACAATTTCCATCTCCAGTAGTGTACATCAATTTGTAGTTCTCACGATCGTAATCATAGAAGTTTCCATAGGTCTCTTCTTCAGTGCCGGCTGGGAATTGTACGAAATATTTTTCGACCAAATCTTGGCGCTCTTGTTCAATGCAGTCCAGACTAAAGAGGATTATCTCTGCTTTGTTGATGAAACCGGTAAAATTATCATCAACTTTTAAGGAAAGTAAATCATTGAGATATGTTCTGTAAATTTTCATCAAGGAATCGTGTTGGGCTGGATCTTTGAAGTGACCAACTCCTGCGCTTTATAGAAGTTGTTGGATTTCGACGATCGGCATCTGACAAATTAAGTTTTTCAATTAAGATTGTTGGACTGTGTTGAATTCTTAGATCTTCTTGTGATAGTCGCTTAATTATTTCCTTATCGATATTGTCAGGAAGTTTTTCTAAGACGATTATAAGCTCTACTGGTGAGCCTGGTAGTACCCGATTTTGAAGTTGGTCTAAACGCTGCCGTTTGGGTTTTGCGGTAACGTCGCGAGATTTCATCCAATTCGAAAGTTCAACGATACTCGAGCCAACAAACATTAAATCAGGTCGAAAAGCGATCAAATAGAATTGATCCAAAGATTTCACTCTTGATACAGCTGTGTAAAGTTGTCCTGACGCAAAAATTCCATCAACCTTGACAATTACATAACACATACATGTGGCACCTTGAACCCTATGGATTGTTGCTGACGAGCATAAACTTAAAGGTAACTGGCTTCTAGTGTATTTATTGTTGTCTTTTGGAATTTGATACTCGAACTCGTATCTTGAAACATGAAGAATCTGTGATTCGTCTTCTTCTTTTGCAATAATAACATAATCCATCTTCTTTGATATTGCCTTTACAACACAGACTGTACCGTTGTCCAACCTGACAAAACATCAACATTTCTTGTAAGCATGACTTTACATCCTGTTTTCAAGATGAGTCTAGCATCTGGAAGTTGCTTCACATGTTTTGACATGTAAGACTTCACCGATTTCGATAACTGAGCCTTGTTTGGACCATAGACTAAAGCTTCAAAAATGTATTCTTCACCGATGAACTTTTTTATCTGTTTATAATTATGATGGTTTCTAGATCTGATATCGGTTGTCAACAACATAGCGGATTCGACCACCACTGGTGGGATATCTTCAATAGAGTCAAAGTTTCGACGCTGAAGCATCTCAATATCTTCTTCTGTGACTGTACCTTGTCGGCAATTGTTGAGCAAATCGATAAAAACGTTATCACTCTAACGCTTGCATTCTTTGAGTGCACTATACTGAAATCTGATCATTATTTCTGCGGTGTAAATGGGCTTTCCAATAGCAACTAATTGAAATACGTCACCGAACATGATGATTGTCTTTCCACCGAACGGTTTGTTTGCATGGTGTTTGTTTGTTGAGAATAACTGGCACATTTCTTGGATTTTCAACAATAAATCTTCAGTAACCATGCTGAAATCGTCTATTATTATTACATCCGTTATGTCTAATAAGAACGACTCTTTAGTACCGTATTCAAAATGGCTTTTAAGTTGATAGTTCAAGCCGAAAGCAGAGTGTATTGTTCGACCACCAATCAGTTTTGCAGCAGAAACTGTAGGAGCCATGAGTTGGACCTTGAGTCCACTCTCGTGGAAATATTCGCAGAGTGCTCGTATCAGAAATGACTTGCCTGTTCCTGCTGCACCAGTAATGGTCATTCTCAGCTGATTTTTTCCCCGAGCAACCATTTCCGACGAATCTCTATCAATTGCTGAAACTATATACTTGAAAGTACTCCTTTGCGAAGGTGTAAACTCATCAATGTATTCAGTAATCGGTTTTAGGGCTGGTTCAATCACCGCGTCAGCAACAAACTTTTCTATTTCAGCATGGAAAGGAGCCACTGCTTGTAAAATATCTTGCGCACAATGCTCGTCCATAAAATTTTCGCTGACTAATTCGTTAGCTAAACTAAGAAGACGCTCGTAAGAGAATCCTCGAATCACAGCACTTTTAAGATATTCTTTAGCTTCATGTTCCTTGTCAAGAATACCACGAATTGCTGCTTCTTCCAAATACGTCTTAGTTAAATTTGATTCACTTATCATTGTACCATAGGTTTGCCGATTCAAAAGAAAATTTTCAAGAAGCTTTTGATGGAAATAATTTTCTTGATTAAGGCCAATGGGTGAATAATTGAATTTTACGGGTATGGGTAATTTTCCCTTCCTTTCGACGAGTGTGTAGTCTTTCTTGCAGTAATACGGATGGTCGTCTGAATCGTTTGGATTGAATTTCCTCATGTAAACTTTTGTTACATATTCAAAGTAAGTTATAGCATCAAACTTTTCCGGCCTGTTTAAGTAATGCTCCAGCTTTGACTTATAGTAGATGTCAGTCGAATCTTTATCTAGCTTTCCCAAATCAGCAGAGCGTTTGACGCCGTTATGAAACTATGTGATGAAATCACTTGAGGAATATTAAAAAGAATATTGATCGCTTCAACACTTAAGCAAAGACGA
The DNA here is from genome assembly GCA_036346155.1 of Sinelater perroti. Taxonomy (NCBI): domain Eukaryota; kingdom Metazoa; phylum Arthropoda; class Insecta; order Coleoptera; family Elateridae; genus Sinelater; species Sinelater perroti. Next base: position 109,509 of record JARFIY010000096.1, read on the forward strand.
TTTCTTAGAAAACGTTCAGTGTTGCTTTTCATAGGTTGTTCTTTGTTTGACGACTTGCTTTAGCTGGTTTGTGTTTGGTTATTTTAAATTCGTCGGCCATTTCAGATTTGGTCATGTATTTAACCAAATACATTTCCACCTTGGTCCCGGCCAATACCACGTTACCTAACATTAAGCAAGATTATAGGACACAATTAAGCTGTCTTCATCCTTTTCACGAGGATAGAGATATCGGAACTTAGATTCATCTAATTGCAAAGTGTCACACTTTACAAACGGGAAACCATACTTGCATTTTTTGAGACGTTTACCCTTTGCACCTTGAAAACAGCGATCTAGATAGCAAGTATGCTTTTGGAATGTGCTTACATATTTCCTAAAGTCATCATTGTCCTTGTGATTAAATCTCGTCATTTCTGCTGAAATGAGGTTTGCAGCGTTACTTTTGTCTTTCAGCCAAACAACACAGTGTAAATGTCGGCCACCACGTTTTTGGTATTCTATTCGACCCTAGTAAGCTTCGACTTCTCCAAATAGACCATTCTTGTCTTTAAGAAAAGTCTCTTCAAACAGACGCATTCTTCTATGAAAGTCCATGGATACTTCGTAGTAATGATCAACTGGAAATTCACCTGATTTATCCACGTTGAAGTTTTCGAAAGTTTGATTAGGAGGATGTTTAAAAGGGTCATTAAGCATGGCGCTCTGTGTTGATCGCCATGAATCATTTTGAGTCAGTGTAATGAAAAGGTCAGGTTCTCTTCCCATGAAGTCTTGTAAAGCTAGTAGTTCGAATAGCCTTCAACCCCAGCACCTGAAAACGACATATTAGACTCGCCTATTAGACTATCTTCTGTTACTTACTTTGCGCTGTTTGGAATTTGTCTCGTACTTCTGTTCCATATCTTTTATGGATTTTCTTCTTCTAAATCTTGAACTGTAAGTTCCTTCAATTTTATCTCTCATTATCACTTTAGTATAGTTGTAAGACTCAATATCGAGCTTGATATTAATATCCAACATAACGAATACGTAGCTCGACTCCTCGCGGAACTTAGACCAGAAGTTACCAATGCGGAAACGCCCGTACTCTAATCGGTTGAGCAACGTTTCAGGACCCCAGCCTCCATTCCCGTATGGCAGTAAACAGGGCCAACATTTAGCCTCAAGTGTTGGATCATTATGACTCAACCATGTTGACCAAACAAAGTCCAGTTCAGATTCAAGCACTTCAATTTCTTTCTTATGCTGAACACCAAATGAATTTGGAAGACGTCTCTCTTCATCATCAAATGGAATGACCAAACCCATTTGAAGACTATTCAAAAGATCTGTTTTTTTTTGAAGCGCTTTTTTTGGTTGAAAATCGGGACCATAAACGGGCAGAAAACATTGATTTTAATTTGTCTTTGATGATGTGTAGTAACTAAAAATTGTCTCCATATTACTGTATAATCTAGAATAGTGATGATTATTCTTCTTAAGCCATCTAAGTGCTGATAGCGCTCTATCTTCTCCGCTTTACTTATCATTGGTCCTCGCTATGAGCATTGTGTACATATCAGCATAGGATGTCGTTCTTATGTAGCGCATTAAATTCCAAACTGTATGTTCATAAACACCTTTATGTGAATTCTTGTGCCTGTAAGGCGTATGAAAAAGTGCCATCAAAGCAATCTTGATTTTTTCAGCTATGTTCAATCCATGTAATCGAGAAGGAATGCTGAACTTTTCTTTTGACTTCATAATATTATATTCCTCAAGTGGCGATATCTTTTTTTCTTTCAGCAACCGAAAACAAACAGTACAGCAATACATCGTATCCGTCGTCTTTAAGTAAGTTGATCAATCTTCGATGTGAAGATATGTCTCAACTGCTGGTCTATCGCTGAAAATAACATACTTGAATGAACGCTTGGGTAGCTTCACCAAAAGTAATCCACAGTTACCACACATCTTCTCAAATATTGGAGAAGAATTGAATTTGAGTCCTATCTTCCAATGTTTCATCACGATTTCTATATCATCGTTTACTTGAACTGATGTTTTTAGTTTTGCCTTAAAACACTGTATTTATTAATATATTTTATCAACAGAAATCTTCTTCAAAATTATTGTTTTGGCATTAAAAGTTGCTTCTTCTGTTTCTTGTGTTATGTTGTTAATTATGGTATTGTAGTCTGTAACTCCATATATAAAAATTAATCGAGGTTTCAGTTTCCTTTTGTAGAATTTGGACTGTTAGACATACTGCCGTAGTTTTCAAACAGATTTTTAAACCTATGTGCTATTTCAATTTGAGTATTATTTCCAGTTTTGCTCGTTTTTTTGTTACCATTTGCCAGAAGTGTTTAGTTTCGTTTTCTGTTTCATTATTGCACATTGATACATCGTCACAAGCTAAAATTACCTTCTGTAGTTTTATAGTTTTATTGATATTATTATTACTACTATTAGTATTTCTTACACTAACCTGATGTGTTGGTGTTCTTCTTATTCTTCAATCTTCAATCACCAGATTGGTTGGCACCCTTCCATTTAATGTTGTTGCGAGACATTCTTTTCATTTCTGCACAGCGTTGGTGTTAAAGATGGAAAATCATTAAGAATTGGTGTGAATGTAGGTAGTTTTTGAGTTGGTTGCTGGCTGATACCTATAAATAACGTTTGATTGGCTGCTGATTGGTTTGAATACATTATTGACATTTTTCTATTTGCGAGTAATTATCTTGATACATTTGATGACTGAACAGAAGGCTGATTATAGTAGTTATCACATTGTACGAACCCATTTTCGGTTTGACTGTTAAATTGCGGGGCCTCCAGGTCCTATATTTGGTCCAAAGTTGTTAATGAATGGGAAAATTTTCCCAAACTCCATTAATTATCAATCACATACGGTATTATAAAACTTTTAATAAAATGCACTTGCAAATATAAAATAGTTAAAAAAATATATACGCAAATTAATGTTTTATTACTATCAGAACATGAACTTTAACTTAAGATCTTATCATTCGTGGACCAAATTTTACGTGCTGCAAACTCCCTCTTTAAAAAGTAAACAAAGTTATGAAGCAGTGGTTTAAAATCTTTGTGCAATAACTTACAGATGTAGAATTATATGTACGAGTCGACGCCCAGTCGTAAATTTCTAATGCAAAGCGAGTTAAAAAGAATATTATAGTTTTAATTCTTTTTCGAGGGATGTCTTGTATGCTATTGTGGTCGACTACGAGTTTCTTAATATCAAAATTAAAAATAAAGTTTTTTTTACAAACTTTGTTCTTTATTTATTGAATATAATACTAGTGTACTCTTAATACGAACAAGTATCCATATTCTAAAACTAGATTAGAATTTTGTTTATTTAAAATCACACCCAAAAGCTAACAATAAAGAGGTTCATAAATATAAATTTTAAAAGTATTGCAAGATATAGAATTACAAAGCTACATCAGCAATATTTCAGTATAATTTATAAATTTCAAAAGAAAATTAATAAGTGAGGTAAAGTTGCTCCAGATGTTGCCAAAGCAGTGCTGTTTATGTTGATAGCTTATTTAATACTTGCGGATTAGATACATTCATTCGTTCGTCGAGGAAAAAAGCATTATAGACCTTCTCGATGGTTTTTAGGACGACAAATAATTGAAATACTCAGAACTGAAAATCAGGTTATAGGTGTGCGATCGTGCCGTGTCCTTCTTCGAAAGCGTTTGTAGAACTGACCAAGCTAACATTAAAAGAGGAAATAATAGATATATGTTTAATAAATTTATTACGGATAGAGCGGATATTCCAAAGTCAAATTGTTTCCAAACTTTTATTATATTATTTCAATTTAGTTTTAAACGCCACGTTGCTTGAATTAATAATTTTGTTTTAAATGTTACAGGAACTATCAACCCGAGTGAGTCAAAAACACAAACTGAAGTTGTGAGAACATTACGTTTTGTGTAGTCATTTTTAAGCAGTTGTACTTTAAAAAAAGAATATATCCGAAGAAACAGTCGATTGGAAATCAAATATTTTTATATGTAAATGATTTAAAATTTATGGGGAACGAGAGATGATCCTCTTTAAGAATGATTTTTAAACACAAATTCGGAATTACTGTACAATTTTACTAGTTACAATTTTCTTTGGTCATATACTGCAACCAATTTGATTTTACAATTGTAAATTAATCGTTCGTAAAAATATCTGTTTCTTATTTCACCTACTTTTAAAAATTTATTTTCTTTGTCTTAGAGTAACTGATGACGTTGATGACTTTAGAGCTAAATAAGATGTGAATTTAACACCAAATTTTTTTAGCGAAACGGTACTTTAGATGAAGTTCGATGTGCCTGTACACTTGGCGGATATCAGCTGTTAGTGCCGTAATAAAAATCTTAAATGCTATTAGAATAACCAGAATATCGTCCAGCAACTTAGGTTCTTTATACAATTTATTATTTAGAGATAAATTATTAGTATTCTCGACATGGTTTCAAAACCACATGCAAGCGGATGATGGCAATGTCAGGTCTGATTACCAATAAATGAGAATAGCCATCTTCGATTTCTATTGCATAAGACACGTGTCCTTTATCTTTCTAATCTTTCATAGAGACCATATAATTTTTTAAACTTATCGTTTGAAAAACTTTCTTCTAGATCAAACAATTTTTTTATACACGTAAAAGAAGCTCCCTAGAGACTCTAAAAGTAGCAAAAATGGCAGAAGTATTAAGTAGCGACTTTGCAATTTTTTTTGATGCGATGTGAACGACGATAAGGTTTTACTTTTAAATAACTATGAGAACATATTCGCTCTTAATAAGAAATCGACAGTATCATCTGTCTCTAATTTTATGTGAGTATGAAGAAGGTCTTAAGTGATTCTAAATGCTCTTAATCCTATTGCGTCTCTTTAGCCGGAAAACCTCTCTTTAATTTATTTATTTCTTAAAATAGGTATTTTTTTTCCAGAAAAATGCAAAAATATGGGTCTTTTATTTTTAAAACCTATCTTAACAGAATTTGTATTTTTTATTGAATAGTTTACTGTAGCCATTGACAAAACGACCGGATCCATTCACAAATTTATTTCACCTAAAAACTATATTGCCATTAAGAAAATTTAAATTGTTGACAGAACATGACTTGGTTTCCAGACATCAAAAAAATTTTGACATTAATATTCACATTACTATTGCGAGTGGGATTGGAAAAATGCAAAACTGTGTGGTAATTTTTTTATTTTTTGATTTACAAAAATAGGTTTATATTGTTTGAAAAATAGTTAATACATAAATGTTTTCTTTGGTCAATTCGTAGCGTTTTTGAGGAATAAAATAATTTAAAACAAAGAGTAGACGTAATGTTATTCCTTCCAACATATCGTACAAAATAATATCTATTCTGTTTTCGATAAAGACAAAACATATGAGGTCTTATTTTGTTAGAACATGTATTAGATTTTTGATACATTTCTGAATCTTTTTATGTCTATCAAATTTGAATTATCGATGAACTTATGTATATCGACATATCAAAAGGGTTTACTGTTTCTGAAAGAGTTATGCCTAAAAACGTAAAATTTTTGGTTTCCACAGATAAAGTCACTTTTGCAGAAATATGTCTAAATCAATCGTTGATTCACCTGCTATTTTGAACTTAGTTATTTTACAAAGGTAAAAAATACCATTTATCTTGAATTTATCTATCAGAGTTTTCAAGTTAAATCTTAATTTTCTTTAAAGGTTGAAACTCAAAAATAAAACAAGGACTTTATCCTTTTCGACCATATACTAAATTTTTTGATTTATTTAAGGTTTTATTTCTATCTGTAATTTTAAATGCCAGAGAAGATACTGTCCACCTATTTATATACTCCCAGATAGATTAGATAAATTTAATTTTGGAGCTTTATTAAGATTTTACTTTTATTTGAAGGAGTATAAAGTGATCTTTAAAGGATTTTTTCTGTAACTTTACATTTCTTGTCCGATTAAGATCAAATTTGAAACATGTATTCCTTATGCAGTCTAAAATTGAAAGACATCAGGTAATGAAAAGGGTAGATGTGCTGAATCTGGTTGGATTTATGTCAAATGGAATTGACTTGCTTTTTGATGGCATTATTACATGAGATTCTTTTATTTCTTAAAATAATTAATTAAAAACCTTTTTTGTGTTTCAAAACACTAATCCTAAATTTGTCCAAACACTAAAATTTATTTTACTTATTTTAGCCAGTTAGTTGGGAAGTCCATTGATTTAATTTTATTTTAGTATACAGTGTATGATATTGTATTTAAATCTAATCACTGTAATAAATTATCTCTGAAATTCGTTTGAAATTAGTTAAAGTAAAAGATTCTAGTTGGCATTGAACAAATGCGCTACCCATCTTGTAAATATTTTTAGACTCAATTTATTATGTAAAATATAAACTACTCATTTCATAAATAGGTTTGTCAGTTTTACGAATCTTTATTGTGATTTGTCAAAACTTTAATCTACAATCCTAGTATGGTTGCGGTTTTAGAAATTTTGAATGTAGCTCATAATTTGGCATAGAGTCACATTTGAATACTCAAAATTTAACCATAGCAAATAATAGAATCTAATGCATTTCACAGTACACGTTTTGCATTGTAATCGCCGCTAGATATCTATCTATTACCCAAAGTTTAAAATTAATGTTTATAGTGTACTAATTATTATTTTGTCTTTGCGAGCAATAGGCTGAGATCAATAATAATTTATTATAATCATTAATTGCTATTGTAGTAGCTTGAAAGTACCATAATTGATATTTTAACAGTTTACGATGTATAATTTTATTTTTAACAATAATTTCTGTTCCAATATGTGCCTCGTCATTTTGATGCCGTATATCATAAATTTTAGAATTTTTAGACAGCTTTGGTCTGCATAGTGAGATTCTGATATTAATATAATATCTATGCACTGGTTTGAGGTAATGGTTGTAATCATTTTTTTATGCTACACTAATCCATTAGCATTCCAAACAGCAAATTTATAATTTTAATCCGTTACACAATGGTCAGTAGAGTTTTTATTTGCCCATTTGTTTCACTTACATGTTTAGTATGCCTTTAAGTTCAGACAACTTACTTAATTCGTTTTCTGATGCTTGTTACCTCTACATTGTGCCAGAATCAAGTTGCTTATTGCATCCGCTGGCTATTCGAACACGATTGATATTTGGTTGAACCAGATACGTTGAGCTTTGACAAGTTTGCACAAAACTGTTTAATTCTTAGCGGGTAAAATATATTTTATTATAATTCTTTATAATCAAAATATATTTTACTAGGAGTTGCCCGCCAAAAGATATTTTTGGCGTCCTAGATTGACAATTTTTCACCCGCCTTCCCTGAAATTTTTGCAAGGTGCGAACGTATAACATTTTAATTAGACCAGCTTTCTCTTTGGATCATGGAACAATTTAACGCCCATTCATGGTGGGCGTAAGCATAAGCCGCCCATAGGAAATACGTAATACGTAAAGTTGAATTAATGCAAAGCTTATGCGCTCGTTCATAATGGACTCCCGTAATTTTACGTTTTACGTTCATTTGCAGTAATTTTAATTTTCTCTAGATTAATGTTGGCAACAGTAACAGAATGTTTGTTTTTATTCTAAAATAGCTGTACCCGGCACGCGTTGTGTGGCTTTGCTTTTACGTCCAACAGATGGCGCTGTTTTCAAAAAAATGTTTTATCTGTCACAGGTGTGACATCTATACAATACAATAATCAAAATATTTAAATAATTCAAAAACGGTTAAAGTTAGAATGCTGATTTTATGCGCCGAATTAGCAAATATAGTTGTGAATGTGGTGTGCAAGTTTCAAGGAAATCGGTTGAAGCGTCTAGGAGGAGATAGAATTATAAGTTTAGAAAGAAAGAAAGAAAGTTAGGAAGATAAGACAATTATATTATAAGAAGATAGTCTGTTGAATGCTGTTTAAACCGGTAATTATGAAATTACGTGTTTCTTATAGCGAGAACCATAACTATAATTGTATGCTTTCAAAGGTTATTGATAAGATTTTTATCATTATTTAATGTTTTTGATGTATATTTATATTTGGTATAGATTCTAATATTTATATTAACAGTTTTATGGCTTTAACTCTGAATACAAATGCCCATTCATTATTATGTTTATGTTGGTTTATGCCGGTCAGAGTTCCGAGGAAATTGAGTTGTTAAAGGTGGATGTGGAACTGTCTCATTTTGATGAGTAAAGTTTGCTGGTTGCTTTACTTAGTATTCTCATAAATATTGTTACAAAGTCAAACATATCTTTGCTTTACACAAAATTCAAATATCTAGTATATTGTGCTTTTTGTCAAATTTGGTTATTTACCTTTAAGATCCTGTATTCCTTCGGCATTAGCGTATGTTTATGTATTGAACTATAAAATTGTTTAATGAGATTGGAGGTATAGAAGAAGGTCCAAAATTTGGAAGACTACTTCATTTCGGACTGTACAAGTAGTCAGATCCGTAAGTAATTGAATTAAACAAAATACTCTTCGTAAGTAGAAGATTATGTCTCGGGAGATTCAAATATCTAAAACTCCGATGTCTCTTGTTATTGCGCAAGACCTAGGACTAGCTGCTTACAAAAGACTAGGGTTCAAAAAAGGAAAGAAGTTTTTGACTGAGTATGCGCATGATGGCCACAGAAAAAACTTGTTAACTGATAAAAAAAACGGTAGAGAAATTGGCCACAAACCAAATTACCGGATACACGCTAGGTCGTTCAAAGAAGCACTTCAGCTAGTGCCAAAAGTTCAGAGAGGCCATCATCCAGCATCTGTAATGGTTTAATGAGGAATAAGTTATGATGAAGTAATTGATATTCATTTCGAGAAAATGTCTTGGAAGATGTAGCGTAACCTCTGAATCACACGCTTTTTTGCGGTAAGCATTGGATTTTCCAGCAACACTCCGCACCAGCCCACAAAGCACAGTCAACTGATCTGTAATATAACACCTCGGGCTTCACGTATTTATTTTGATCGCATTTCATACCACTAGCGCTCATACATGACATGGGTGTAATTAGCACAACACGATCGCTCTGTTTAGCTGCACAAATCGAACTTAAATTATTTTAAATAAACAAAATACGTTCATAAATTATTGATATTTCTGACACAATACGAATCATCAGACCCTAACCAGATCTAATTCATTTTTTTTTTGAAAAAGTTTTACCTAACTTTATTGATATTGAAGAAAACCTTGATTTAAACTATAGTCTCTCATAGTCCAGCAGGTACTTTCTACCTGGAAAGTATTCTGAAGTTAATGATATTTTGGCATGTCGTTTGTGTGTAATTTGTGGAGTAAAATATAAATTTTCTACCTCGAGAGCCCTGTGCTAACTTGGAGAGGGCCAAAAAACTTTGAAGTTTTCGGACTTTTTTCATTTTTTCATTTTTTGCTGATAACTTCTAAATCATGCGTTTTTAGTGCAATGCACCTATTTACAAAGTTACTGAGCTGCAGTGGTTTAAAAATACAACAAATTTCTCGAATGATCAAAAATAGCAGATAATTGCAGGTCTTCGCCTTATATCTTTTATTTTTCAACATTTCTATGTAAATTATTTTAGATGCCCCTAAATTTCAACACTTAACTTTAACAGTGCTAGCTTTGCCAGTTAGGTCGGATGGTGAGGTGACTTTCATGCGAACTACATCTGTCTCACTAGTCACAACATCTCGGGGAGTGACGGTTATTATTCCTCCCATGGAATGTGCCTTTTTCATCTAGCTTGTTCACATTGAAGTCAGGATTGTCGAAAATGAACTGACTGAATGGATTGGCTGACTCATCAGCTGTCTTTCTTTGCCTGCAGCACATACGGTCCTTCAGGCCTAGAAGCTTCATCATAGGTATCTGAAAATCCTAACGTCGCTAGGAGGTTTCGAAGAAATTTGGATTCAAAATTTTGTAAACATACGTTGTAACCCCAATCATAATGAGAGACAAAAATTATTTTGGTCGCAGGGCTAGCATAATGGCATGTGCCAGAGCAAGACATTTTTTTGACGATTTCTGTGAATCCCGTTAATTTGTCAAAATGATCGTATGCAAAAGGAGAAGCAGGGCTCGGAGACAACATGATGGAAACCACCATAAAAATTATCACTGGGGGTAACCTGTAGTACTAAACATTTTAGAGCGGATATCTTCTAAAATAATTCTACCTGCAGTGTTCTTGAAACATACAACACTCCTTCTGTTGAGTGAACCAACTTTTTCACAGATTTAACATGTAGACGAGAATTTTCAGGTACCTCATCAGGCAACTGTCCAAGAGAAAACTGGCACTCGTCACTGTTTTCTTTGAGAAAGGTGAATATAATTGCCATGGCTTGATCTATCTTGGAAGTGGATTGTTCCAGCTTTTTGTAGACACGCGCAGGTACTTTGTAAAAATTTTGAATATATTTTAGTGATATTTCGCATTAACCACAATTAAATCTGTGTCCATATTATCTAACATGCTCATATGGTCTTCAATTTTTTGTCTCTATTTATCACTTCGCTGTCTTGCATATGATAACATCGTGATTGCGACCTCTGGAAGCGTCACTTTGACCACAGGATTGCGCTTTTCCTTAGGTAACTCGGCCTGTTTTTGTCTATACTCTTAGGTAACTTCTTCCTTGCATAAGAAGCACGTGTTGTTAAAATCAAATGTTAATGATAGCTTATCTGTGGGTTGGGTTAAAGACAGTTGTAGGGGTGTCACGTTCACAACGTAAAGAGGCTAAAATCAATTTTTTGTTGTAATTTTTTTAGACAAGCCATGTGAACTGTAATTTCCTCTAGTCCTTCCAGTAACCGTTGATGTTCAGGCTTTTTGCGTTTGACACTGGAGGCAAGAGGTGTAACAACTCCTATCTTTTTAACTACAGCCACTTCATGTTCTGCTAAACTTTTTCGCATATAAAACACTTCCAACGCTATTGAAGATGCCATATTAATGCAGCACTACTATAAAAATAATTAATTACAAGCAAGTTTAAGAAAAACGCGTTGTAATGTTCAAATAAGAAGTCACCAATGAACATTCACTTTGAACAGCTACAAAGAAACTAAATTTAAAAAAAACCTTACTTTAGGAACGTAAAATAAGAATCGTTAAAAGGGGATATATGAGTGAAGGGAGGAGTCATGAGAAATTGGTCTTTCACTCTCCCCTAACACCTGTACCGTTACCCGAGGAAAGAGTTACGCAAGGTCATTACATTATAATGACTCCCCTAACAATACCCTTACCTAAAGAGAGTGGAAAGTTTTACACCTAACATAATTTATATAGGAATGTTGAAAAATGAAATTTACAAGTGGGACCTCTTTAATCTCCCAAAATTTAGTTAGCATTTTGTCCGAAGGGTTAGAGTTGATGCTAATATGACACTGTTTGCTGTTCTTAGTGCAAGAAGGAGCACTGTTTATTTCTCCAGCAACGATCTAATCCAGTGTGTTTTTTGCAACATGGCAAGAGGTTGGTTCCTTAATCTAATTTGCCCTCTACATAAAAGCTTATAGTAATGTTCTCGCGCGCTGTTTAAGAAGTTGCAGGAGCGATTTGTTAAACTTGCGAATGTATTATTGTTGTCCGATTTCGAAACAATTTATCTTACTCGCTTCGAGTTCTATGATTGTGGAAAATTTCATAGTGATTGATTTCGTAGTAAAAACGCTACAGGTGCAAAAGACTGACAAAGATTGTCGCATTCACCCAGTGTATAAGAGCAGTCGCTCGATTCACTCGCTCCTGCAAATATTCTTTAGGGTCTGTTTTTCGAGATTAAATTGTACATATAAGAGTTTTTGGGGTCACCGATGACAATTATTGATTCTTAAATTAAGCACCAAAGTGAGAAAATGTCTTAGGGCACAAATGCACTTTTGCATTATAACAAAAAAATATGTGATAACATTTTTTTCTGATGTTTTTCCGAATCGAATGAGCCCTGGAACGTCTCGATACGTGTACCCACAAAGAATTTCGAGTTTTTAGCGTTTTTTTTTTACTATTTTGACTCGACTATATGGGTTCATCGTAATGTCTGTTGGTGTGTTGGCTTTCGGCATTATTTCATAGTACCATAAAATCATCCAAATACGCTAGCAGCAGACCTAAATGATAAAAGCTCAAGAGATTTGATTTAATTTTAATCAATTCTATTGCTAACATATATTACTACATTAGCTTATACCACTAGAAGCCACTGTTAATTAATTTATTTTTGATAATTCTGGTTGCATATTTTATATTTGTTTGTTTATTGTTATTATTTAAAAATAAGAATAATATAGCTCATGTTAATTTTATTGTCACTGTTTCTTTAAGAAAATAGAATAATTATAAACGTTGATTTCAATAAATAAAATAATCATCAATATATAATAAAATTGCAATTGAGTTAAATTCAGAAGCCCTACTCTTTTACAAAACCTTAAAATGAACTGGAATTAAATGGATTATCGATTTTATTATTATTTGGTTATCAATGTTATTTCTAGCACTAGAGATCAACACATCAGTTGATTTGAACTAATGGTGGAATGACTGGCTCCTCTTCGTTGTCATGAATTCTCATATCTAAATTTGTTGGAATTTCTCTATTCGAACAGCGTAAGATTGGTGTAAAATGATTCCCAGACCAGAGCAGTCTCATTGGCGTTTTGTTGCGACTTATGGTTCGCAGCATTAGCACAGTGGTTAGAAGCAACTTCTCGGCTATCTGTTGGCAAAGGTCATCGATAATCAGGAACATCACTGTTCTGTGAAAATAAACAAAAAAACCCAAATTTGACGTTCGAGAGCCCAAGCCAAAGCTCGAATGTGTTGACCTAAATATAAAACAGTTTCAATCATATTAATAGTTGAATTGTATTGAATTCACCTCCACCCCAACATTGCTCAGGAACAAATGGTATATAATAAGCTGAGTTATAGAAGAAGTCTTCAAATGAAAGATCCACATCATCGTGTTCTACGGTTCACACAACCCATTGTTCGAACTGCGCTCTATGATTCAATATTGTGACGATTGAAAGCAACCGAAAGTATTCATTGTAATACTCATTACCAAAATATCCATTGAATAACGCATTGAATAGACCTTAAAGATTACATTAACGATTATTATCACTGAATTAGAGAATTAACTAAAATTTGCTTACAGTTTCCATCTCCTGTTGTTTCCATCCTCCTATAGTCACTCTCGAATTGATGATAAAAATTATTTATGAACAAAATTTCTTCTCTTGCGTGTTGCGGGTATGTAATGAATTGTTTGGTTATTAATTCTGTTTGTAACTCATCAATAAAGTTGAGATCATTTAACTTACTGTCGACAACTGTAATGTATTGATCCGTTGATTTAGTTTGTCGAAGACTTCTGATGGTTTCTAACGCAACTCTTGATCTGTCCTGGATTTCTCGCTCGTACAAACGTTTCGAAATCTCTTATAGTCAAATCTTGGGTGATTTGAAGAGTACAGTTGCTTGTTCTCATAAATGGTACGTAATGGCCATTCAAAAAGAACAATCTAAGCGCCTCTCTTGCTCGCATATCAACTTCTCGTGGGTAAAATGCTGTATTATAAGTACTGTTGTAACAATGTTGAGCTGCTGACTGTCTGGGATCTGATTGGTGTTGATGCTTTGTTGTATTCGGAATCGTTCCAAAAACCCAAATTTTACGTTCAAGTGCCCACGCAAGAGCTTGGCTATGGAATTGTCCTCCCCACGATTCTTCGGGAAGAGGCGTTGGCTCGAATCTTGCTGAATCGTATATCAATTTCCCAAATGATGTACCTTCTTCTAAAGTAATTCTTTCTTGAATTTCGTCTTTATACTTTAAGATATAATGGATAGAAAGCAATCTGAAAAACTCTGAGTGTTCTTCGTTACCAAAGTACCCATTCGATAGTGCATTAAACAAACCTGCAAAACGATCATACATGAAATATTTCACCTGTTTTCACCTTCCACGTTTACTTACAATTTCCATCTCCAGTAGTGTACATCAATTTGTAGTTCTCACGATCGTAATCATAGAAGTTTCCATAGGTCTCTTCTTCAGTGCCGCCTGGGAATTGTACGAAATATTTTTTGACCAAATCTTGGCGCTCTTGTTCAATGAAGTCCAGACTAAAGAGGAATATTTCTGCTTCGTTGATGAAACCGGTAAAATTATCATCAACTTTTAAGGAAAGTAAATCATTGAGATATGTTCTGTAAATTTTCATCAAGGAATCGTGTTGGGCTGGATCTTTGAAGTGACCAACTCCTGCGCTTTATAAGTTGTTGGTTCGACGATCGGCATCTGACAAATTAAGTTTTTCAATTAAGATTGTTGGACTGTGTTGAATTCTTAGATCTTCTTGTGATAGTCGCTTAATTATTTCCTTATCGATATTGTCAGGAAGTTTTTCTAAGACGATTATAAGCTCTACTGGTGAGCCTGGTAGTACCCGATTTTGAAGTTGGTCTAAACGCTGCCGTTTGGGTTTTGCGGTAACGTCGCGAGATTTCATCCAATTCGAAAGTTCAACGATACTCGAGCCAACAAACATTAAATCAGGTCGAAAAGCGATCAAATAGAATTGATCCAAAGATTTCACTCTTGATACAGCTGTGTAAAGTTGTCCTGACGCAAAATTCCATCAACCTTGACAATTATAACACATACATGTGGCACCTTGAACCCTATTGTTGCTGACGAGCATAAACTTAAAGGTAACTGGCTTCTAGTGTATTTATTGTTGTCTTTTGGAATTTGATACTCGAACTCGTATCTTGAAACATGAAGAATCTGTGATTCGTCTTCTTCTTTTGCAATAATAACATAATCCATCTTTGATATTGCCTTTACAACACAGACCGTACCGTCGGTCCAACCTGACAAAACATCAACATTTCTTGTAAGTATGACTTTACATCCTGTTTTCAAGATGAGTCTAGCATCTGGAAGTTGCTTCACATGTTTTGACATGTAAGACTTCACCGATTTCGATAATTGAGCCTTGTTTGGACCATAGTCTAAAGCTTCAAAAACGTATTCTTCACCGATGAAGTTTTTTATCTGTTTATAATTATGATGGTTTCTAGATCTGATATCGGGTGTCGACAACATAGCGGATTCGACCACCTCTGGTGGGATATCTTCAATAGAGTCAAAGTTTCGAGGCTGAAGCATCTCAATATCTTCTTCTGTGACTGTACCTTGTCGGCAATTGTTGAGCAAATCGATAAAAACGTTATCACTCTGACGCTTGCATTCTTTGAGTACACTATACTGAAATCTGGTCATTATCTCTGCGATGTAAATGGGCTTTCCAATAGCAACTAATTGAAATACGTCACCGAACATGATGATTGTCTTTCCACCGAACGGTTTGTTTGTTGAGAATAACTGGCACATTTCTTGGATTTTCAACAATAAATCTTCAGTAACCATGCTGAACTCGTCTATTATTATTACATCCGTTATGTCTAATAAGAACGACTCTTTAGTACCGTATTCAAAATGACTTTTAAGTTGATAGTTCAAGCCGAAAGCAGAGTGTATTGTTCGACCACCAATCAGTTTTGCAGCAGAACCTATAGGAGCCATGAGTTGGACCTTGAGTCCACTCTCGTGGAAATATTCGCAGAGTGTTCGTATCAGAAATGACTTGCCTGTTCCTGCTGCACCAGTAACGATCATTCTCAACTGATTTTTTCCCCGAGCAACCATTTCCGACGAATCTCTATCAATTGCTGAAACTATATACTTGAAAGTACTCCTTTGCGAAGGTGTAAACTCATCAATGTATTCAGTAATCGGTTTTAGGGCTGGATCAATCACCGTGTCAGCAACAAACTTTTCTATTTCAGCATGGAAAGGAGCCACTGCTTGTAAAATATCTTGCGCACAATGCTCGTCCATAAAATTTTCGCTGACTAATTCGTTAGCTAAACTAAGAAGACGCTCGTAAGAGAATCCTCGAATCACAGCACTTTTAAGATATTCTTTAGCTTCATGTTCCTTGTCAAGAATACCACGAATTGCTGCTTCTTCCAAATACGTCTTAGTTAAATTTGATTCACTTATCATTGTACCATAGGTTTGGCGATTCAAAGGAAATTTTCAAGAAGCTTTTGATGGAAATAATTTTCTTGATTAAGGCCAATGGGTGAATACTTGAATTTTACGGGTATGGGTAATTTTCCCTTCCTTTCGACGAGTGTGTAGTTTTTCTTGCAGTAATTATACGGATGGTCGTTTGAATCGTTTGGATTGAATTTCCTCATGTAAACTTTTGTTACATATTCAAAGTAAGTTATAGCATCAAACTTTTCCGGCCTGTCTAAGTAATGCTCCAGCTTTGACTTATAGTAGATGTCAGTCGAATATTTATCTAGCTTTCCCAAATCAGGAGCGTTTGACGCCGTTATGAAACTATGTGATGAAATCACTTGAGGAATATTAAAAAGAATATTGATCGCTTCAACACTTGAGCAAAGACGATTTCTTAGAAAACGTTCAGTGTTGCTTTTCATAGGTTGTTCTTTGTTTGACGACTTGCTTTAGCTGGTTTGTGTTTGGTTATTTTAAATTCGTCGGCCATTTCAGATTTGGTCATGTATTTAACCAAATACATTTCCACCTTGGTCCCGGCCAATACCACGTTACCTAACATTAAGCAAGATTATAGGACACAAGTGAGCTGTCTTCATAATTTTCACGAGGATAGAGATATCGGAACTTAGATTCATCTAATTGCAAAGTGTCACACTTTACAAACGGGAAACGATACTTGCATTTTTTGAGACGTTTACCCTTGCACCTTGAAAACAGCGATCTGGATAGCAAGTATGCTTTTGGAATGTGCTTACATATTTCCTAAAGTCATCATTGTGCTTGTGATTAAATCTCGGCATTTCTGCTGAAATGAGGTTTGCAGCGTTACTTTTGTCTTTCAGCCAAACAACACAGTGTAAATGTTGGCCACCACGTTTTTGGTATTCTATTCGACCCTAGTAAGCTTCGACGTCTCCAAATAGACCATTCTTGTCTTTAAGAAAAGTCTCTTCAAACAGACGCATTCTTCTATGAAAGTCCATGGATACTTCGTAGTAATGATCAACTGGAAATTCACCTGATTTATCCACGTTGAAGTTTTCGAAAGTTTGATTAGGAGGATGTTTAAAAGGGTCATTAAGCATGGCGCTCTGTGTTGATCGCCATGAATCATTTTGAGTCAGTGTAATGAAAAGGTCAGGTTCTCTTCCCATGAAGTCTTGTAAAGCTAGTAGTTAGCCTTTCAACCCAGCACCTGAAAACGACATGTTGGACTCGCCTATTAGACTATCTTCTGTTACTTACTTTGCGCTGTTTGGAATTTGTCTCGGTACTTCTGTTCCATATCTTTTATATGGATTTTCTTCTTCTAAATCTTGAACTGTAAGTTCCTTCAATTTTTTATCTCTCATTATCACTTTAGTATAGTTGTAAGACTCAATATCGAGCTTGATATTAATATCCAACATAACGAATACGTAGCTCGACTCCTCGCGGAACTTAGACCAGAAGTTACCAATGCGGAAACGACCGTACTCTAATCGGTTGAGCAACGTTTCAGGACCCCAGCCTCCATTCCCGTATGGCAGTAAACAGGGCCAGCATTTAGCCTCAAGTGTTGGTTTCATTATGACTCAACCATGTTGAACAAACAAAATCCAGTTCAGATTCAAGCACTTCAATTTCTTTCTTATGCTGAACACCAAATGAACTTGGAAGACGTCTCTCTTCATCATCAAATGGAATGACCAAACCCATTTGAAGACTATTCAAAAGATCTGTTTTTTTTTGAAGCGCTTTTTTTGGTTGAAAATCGGGACCATAAACGGGCAGAAAACATTGATTTTGATTTGTCTTTGATGATGTGTAGTAACTAAAATTGTCTCCATATTACTGTATAATCTAGAATAGTGATGATTATTCTTCTTAAGCCATCTAAGTGCTGATAGCGCTCTATCTTCTCCGCTTTACTTATCATTGGTCCTCGCTATGAGCATTGTGTACATATCAGCATAGGATGTCGTTCTTATGTAGCGCATTAAATTCCAAACTGTATGTTCATAAACACCTTTATGTGAATTCTTGTGCCTGTAAGGCGTATGAAAAAGTGCCATCAAAGCAATCTTGATTTTTTCAGCTATGTTCAATCCATGTAATCGAGAAGGAATGCTGAACTTTTCTTTTGACTTCATAATATTATATTCCTCAAGTGGCGATATCTTTTTTTCTTTCAGCAACCGAAAACAAACAGTACAGCAATACATCGTATCCGTCGTCTTTAAGTAAGTTGATCAATCTTCGATGTGAAGATATGTCTCAACTGCTGGTCTATCGCTGAAAATAACATACTTGAATGAACGCTTGGGTAGCTTCACCAAAAGTAATCCACAGTTACCACACATCTTCTCAAATATTGGAGAATTGAAGTTTGAGTCCTATCTTCCAATGTTTCATCACGATTTCTATATCATCGTTTACTTGAAGTCCGTGACACCGTGTACAAATATTGATGGTGGTTTAGGAATCTTAGTTTATTGTTGTGCATTATTTGTGTTGACAGTAATATCTACATTAAGATTAGAGAATACAGAGTATCTGTTATCTTGCGAGACATGCCCTGTATCGCTCTGTGTTGGGTGATTTGATGTTCTCCGCCTTTTTCTGGCTCCCACTCTTCGGCTTTTCCATTCATTATTTTGAGTTGTAGAAGAAGATTCATTATCAGTTTCATAATCAGGCATGTTCATATTATTTGTTGAGTTATTGACCGGCACTGTATTTGTTTGCATTGGTGTAGTAATATTGGGTACTTGGATAGGTATCTGAGTTAGCACATTCGGGATTTGTATATTAGGTATATATTGTTGGTTACTACATAAATATGGAATAGAAGATTGGGGTGTTATCTGGCTATATACTGGCGTGATTCCAAAATGTGGCTGAGACATCAATTGAATAGGTGATTGGTTTGCCTGGTGATAGACATTGCTGTTGTTAAATGCCATGTTAATAGCTTGCCAGTTGATTACTTATATTAATAAGTAACTGAAAAATTTAAAATTAAAATTGGTGAATAATAGGCCTGACCTTATGCAAACCTGCAGCTGCACCGTCATGATAACGCAGGTAAAGTCAACCCATGCATGTCTGTTCTGCTTCAATGCACAAGGCTTTGTCATAGCTTATTCATGTTTTTCTGTTTTCATTCTTTGGTGCATATATATATATATATATATATATATATATATATATATATATATATATATATATA
The DNA here is from genome assembly GCA_036346155.1 of Sinelater perroti. Lineage (NCBI taxonomy): Eukaryota > Metazoa > Arthropoda > Insecta > Coleoptera > Elateridae > Sinelater > Sinelater perroti. Next base: position 128,912 of record JARFIY010000096.1, read on the forward strand.
TATATATATATATATATAATGTTCGGATAGGTTTCCGTCTATTTTGAGATAATTCTCGATGTTTCGGAACCGGTTTTGGTGTCATTTTCAAAAGTTTAGCTCTTAACTCAGGGTCTCAATCTGCCTACTCTCCAAGAATAGCTACGAGTCTTTGAGTAAAACCGACCTTTCATGTGTCCTGCTTGGTCTTTTATAGGGCTGGAAGTCAAAGTTTGTTTGGCAGGAGATGCGTTGGGTTGGAGAAAGTTTGTTGGATTAAGGGAATTGCGTAATTGGCGGTGCGGGGTAATAAGGGATTTCCATGTGACGGGTAAACGTTGATTGTCATCTCTTGTGTTGACGCACCGTGGGCGTTTTTCTATTTCAATTGCCTCACGTACTATTCTGTTGGTGAAATGGGAAATTGTTTTAGCCCCAGAGAAATTTCTGTTTCTTTGTTGTGTTTTGTAAGTGACGAACCATTATCGCCTTTCCGTACGGCCAGAGAATGCTCATATATTCGGCTAGATATTTGTTGATTTGTTAGACCTATGTAGGTCCTTTGGCAATTTCCACAAGGTATTTCATACACTCCTTGGGATTCATTGGGGCAGTGATTCTTTGCTGAGAGAATATGCCCAGATATTTGTTTATTGGTCGTAAAGACCGTGCGTATATTTTGCCGCATTAGCATGGGGCTTAATCTATCGGTGATGCCTCTGATGTAAGGTAGGAATGCTTTTTGTTGCTAAGAAGTGTTGTGGAATTGGAAGTTAGTGTTTTTATTTATATTTTTGATTATATTAGTTAAGGATTTGTTGAAATATCCATTTTGTTTTTTCTATAAATTAAGTTCCTCCAAAATTCATCCTATTATCTGGGATGCTTTCTCTAGGATTATACATGACAAAGCGTAGTGCATATCCGAAAAGAAAACCGACACCCAGAAAAGCAAATTTTCCAAATTGTGACAAAGTAAACTTCCCAATACCCAACCATCCCTGACAAATACGACGTTATCCGAATGTCGGTTTGTCGGTTACCAACAATCGTAGCCGTTTTACGTCTAATTTCCGCCTGATTCGCGTCGCATTCTTCCGCATCGTCGAGGGGGAAGAATTTTTGTAACAAAAATTTCGCCGTTTTTTAAGCTCCTCTCGTGTACGTACCACCCGCCTTTCGTATACAAGAGCCGCAAGTATTTGCACGTTGCGCGTGCAAAACTCTTTCCATTTTCGTAAATGCTTATCTTCCAAGAGATGCTAATATTTGCGGTACGTTTTGCTATAAATTAGCTCCCTCTCCGCCATTTCATGCTCCCAGCAGCGTTGGTAAAATCTCCGCTTACGCATAACCTCGGCTTTTCGATGAGCTCCCTGGTCCACCAAGAGACGCTCCTGTGGAAGAATTTGCGCCGCGTCATAGATGCTTCGCATGCCTTTACAATTGCCTCATTAAGTTCGACCGCCCTGGTTTAAAGTTTCTCGGAGTCCTGAATCGCCGTTGACCACGAGTACTTTATAACTATGCGCTCTGAATGACTTCGCGAATTTTTTCCAGTCGGCTTTTTTATTGCAAAACCGTATCCGAATGTGATTCTGTCCGTTGACAGTCGGTGATTTCACGTTAAAATTAGCCACGATGAGTATGTCACGCGCACTGCACGGTGGAATGTAATCAGATACTGCATACTCGAATTTACCGTGCTTACTCATCTCCTCTACTATTATCTACTCACAGGAAATGTTTAACAATAACCCACCACATTCATCTCTAATTACGATACTACTCCGATTGATTATTAATGACGAGCAAATCGGCGGAAAAACCTGTAATTACAACCCCCACGCGTTTGGCTCCTGAATTATAACTAAATCGAACTTTATAATTTAAAACGTGTTATGGAGATTATTTGTTGCCGCCTGACTTTTCCCCAAATTTATTTGCGCAATGCTAAAAAACTTGTACCCCATGCTATGCATGACCTTTCCTTTACTGGCTACAGTCGATGCTACTGACGATGTTGCTCCTCATACTTTTCCACGTCGAACAGCTTCCACTCTTCGCCTCATGATCTATGTTACCAGGTCGCACTAAAAAATTAGGCTCCCCTCTGAGAACTTGGTTCATCCTTGATGGATGTCTTCTCTTAGCATGACAATCTACGCGGCTCCCAGTCTCCCGTCGTCCGCGCCTTTGGCTCCTTCGCGCTAAATAAGATGACATCTCGCTTTGTTGAATGGCCCATGTTCTCCTTGAATCGTTTTCGCTCAATCTCATCAGGTCATAGTCCCAGCTCTTCTCAAAGTGGCTGTTTAAGCTCGTTCGCCAGCCGCGTCCGGTTTGTCAATTCTTACAAAATAAAATACAAAAGCGGTAGTTACGGTGCTGTCAGCATCTGTCGCCTTAATCGCAGTTATTTTCTGTACACTAAACAAATTTATATTGTCTCTGCCTTTGCATTCTTCCGGTTGTTCTGTTTTCTGCTGGTTTGTACAAAAACACCACATATTCGTGAAATGTCCACTCTCGGGTAGTTCCGAACAGTTGTTATTTACAGACCTCCAGCTATGAATATGTATCCTATTGAATTAATCAAATTTGATTGTTTTTGGGATATTTGTAAACAACAATTATTTAGAATGGATATGTTTTATCATCAACGTGAGCTTTTGATGCTTGCAATTGGAGTAAATCAGGATGAGCTCATACATATTAAATAATTACAATTACTTATATATGTTCTGTCGCTTTCGTAGCACTCGCAGTCGATAAACATGTTCAGTGATAGCGATAATAACGGTGCGGATCAGTGGCTCGAGGACATCTTTGTCGCTAAGCTGAAACAAAGGATCATGCGGCGCTACATAGAAGACCCCCGGGGAATGTCGAAGCTGATTCAGCGGCTGCTCCCCAGTCATCCCTCTAACCTCCGTCAGGCAGCGAATCGGAGCACGCCAGCGTCAGCGGAATTCCGAAGAACCCCAGCGAATTCCAGCAGGACGAATCAGAGGTTAAACCTGCAATAAAATGCTGTCGTATTCCACGCCGCGCCGTGTAGCGCAGATTCAATATTTGCCCACGGCGTCAAATGCCGCCACCCTCAACGCCTTCGCGCTATTAAGCGACAGTAAAGATCAATAGGCCGCGAAGATACCCTCGAGCGGTAAGCGCTCGCAGGCGAAAATTCATCCCTCCAATCATCCTGTGGGAAAAAGAGGCCTGGCCTTCTGTTCGGAAGGCAATTCATGAACAACAAATCGGCTTTATAAAAGCCAAAAAAGCAGCGGATTGCATTACCATCCTCACAACTGCATCCCAGGGCTACCCATGTTTAAGTCGCTTTAAGCCTCTCGGCGCCGTGACGAGCGAAGTTCCCGAGGAGGAGCTTAAACAGGAGATCCTGGACCTCGACATTATCAGCCTTGCCATCAGGATAATGTTTAATTGCCCCAAACATTGACCCACGCCGCTCATGTTTTTAGAACTGTAGCGGTCGGACAAGGGAAATTTTTTTTTTAGGTATATGGAGTCCCGGATTTGGTTGTCACTGTGGAGCAACCAATTCGCAGGAAGGTTCTGTACAATGTTACAGCTGCTAACGCTACGGGCACTCACAGCGTTGGTGTCTAGCCGCGCCGAAGTGTATGGCCTGCGGTAATTTGCACCGCTTCGACTACCCCAAAAAGCCACGCGAAGAGGCCATTACCTGCGCCAACTGAGGAGACGCGAACTCAGTCATCTATAGTGGGTGCATTGTCTCCCAGAAGCCAGCACATTGACCGACGGAGACCACTTTAGGCTGCAAGTACGTCAAGGACACACGAGGAGACGTATCAGAATCCCGACCCCTATTCACAGCGCCGAAACAACCACCACACCAGAGCTAGAAAACACTCACTAGACGGTTTTAGAGTGTGGGTCCATCCACGATCCTGGAACCAATCCAAAAGATCGTAGCCGCCACCAAGAAGGATACCACTCCCCCGCACAATTCTGCGAGGCTCATAACATGCAGTGCCAACATAAAGGCTATCTTCAGCATGTTCACATCTGCCTAAAATGTTTAGGGGCCTAACGATGCTTCGGCCCCCATGAATGAGAATTCACCGATTTCCAGTGACAAGACATCCCATGGAAGATAGGTTAAGACTTTAGCCCAGGTACCAGCTAGAACCACGGAAGTCAAAGTTAAGCCAATTTTTAGATAATATTCCATAAGTTTTTTAATAACCTGGTGCTTATAACTTTGCACTTCAGTGGTCTGGGACTTTGAAAAATTTCAATTATAATTTTCTGGTGACTTCTAGTACGTCTCTTTATAATTCAAATTTCTTGATACAAATTAATGCCTTTAACCATAGAGTTCGAAACTCCTTGCCGATATTGAAACACAGAGACCCACCTATAAGTGTCGCTTTCGCTTCAATATAATTTAAGTTGCATCAAACCAAGTTTTATACAGTTGTAACCTGGCGGTTTAAAAGTTTGACAAATTTCCATTGTCAAACTCGAGTTCCAGTAACTTCTGATGCCTTCTAGTGAGAACTTTTGCTTTTACCTACTTGATAAACAATAATTGCTTTAACCATCATGAATCCGAAACTCCTTATCGAGTATGAAACACAAAGACCCAGTTCAGTATGTTCTGTCGATTTCGCGTTAATATGCTTTTTGTTGTTTATTAGGCAAGTTTTTTTTACTTTTGCACCTCGACGGTCAAATAGTTTGATAAATTTTCATTGTCAAACTCGAGTTCCAGTAACTTCTGATACCTTCTAGTGAGAACTTTTTGCTTTTACCTACTTGATATACATTAATTGCTTTAACCATCAAGAGTCCGAAACTCCTTGTCGATTTTGAAACACAAAAACCCACTTCAGTATGTTCTGTCGCTTTCGCGTTAATATGCTTTTTGTTGTTTAGTAGGCAAGTTTTTCTACTTTTGCACCTCGACGGTCAAATAGTTTGATAAATTTCCATTATCAAACTCGAGTTCCCGTAACTTCTGATGCCTTCGAGTGAGAACTTTTTGCTTTTACCTACTTGATATACATTAATTGCTCTAACCATCAAGAGTCCCAATCTCCTTGTCGATTTTGAAACACAAAAACCCACTTCAGTATGTTCTGTCGCTTTCGCGTTAATATGCTTTTTGTTGTTTAGTAGGCAAGTTTTTACTTTTGACTCGAAGTTTGATAATTTCATTATCAAACTCGAGTTCGTAACTTCTGATCCTTCAGTGAGAACTTTGCTTTTACCTTTGATATAATTCTTTAACCATCAAGAGTCCAACTCGTTGTCGATTTTGAAACACAAAGACCCACTTCAGTATGTTCTCGTTTGCGTTAATATGCTTTGTTTTTTTAGGCAAGTTTTTACTTTTGACCTCGCGTCAAATTTTGATAATTTCATTATCAAACTCGAGTTCGTAACTTCTGATGCCTTCAGTGAGAACTTTTGCTTTACCTCTTGATATACATTCATTGCTTTAACCATCAAGAGTTCCAACTCGTTGTCGATTTTGAAACACAAAGACCCACTTCAGTATGTTCTGCGTTTGCGTTAATATGCTTTTGTTTATTAGTTTTTACTTTTGACCTCGCGTCAAATTTTGATAATTTCATTATCAAACTCGAGTTCCGTAACTTCTGATGCCTTCAGTGAGAACTTTTGCTTTTACCTCTTGATATACATTCATTGCTTTAACCATCAAGAGTTCCAACTCGTTGTCGATTTTGAAACACAAAGACCCACTTCAGTATGTTCTGCGTTTGCGTTAATATGCTTTTTGTTGTTTATTAGTTTTTACTTTTGACCTCGCGTCAAATTTGATAATTTCATTCAAACTCGAGTTCCGTAACTTCTGATGCCTTGAGAACTTTTGCTTTACCTCTTGATATACATTCATTGCTTTAACCATCAAGAGTTCCAACTCGTTGTCGATTTTGAAACACAAAGACCCACTTCAGTATGTTCTGCGTTTGCGTTAATATGCTTTGTTGTTTATTAGGCAAGTTTTTACTTTTGACCTCGACGGTCAAATAGTTTGATAAATTTCATTATCAAACTCGAGTTCGTAACTTCTGATGCCTTAGTGAGAACTTTTGCTTTTACCTGATATACATTCATTGCTTTAACCATCAAGAGTTCCACTCGTTGTCGATTTTGAAACACAAAGACCCACTTCAGTGTTCTGTTTTGCGTTAATATGCTTTTTGTTGTTTATTAGGCAAGTTTTTACTTTTGACCTCGCGTCAAATAGTTTGATAATTTCATATCAAACTCGAGTTCCGTAACTTCTGATGCCTTCAGTGAGAACTTTTGCTTTTACCTGATATACATTATTGCTTTAACCATCAAGAGTTCCAACTCGTTGTCGATTTTGAAACACAAAGACCCACTTCAGTATGTTCTGCGTTTGCGTTAATATGCTTTTGTTGTTTATTAGGCAAGTTTTTACTTTTGACCTCGACGTCAAATTTGATAAATTATCAAACTCGAGTTCCGTAACAAATTTGCTTTTACCTCGTTGATATACATTAATTGCTTTAACCATCAAGAGTCCGAAACTCGTTGTCGATTTTGAAACACAAAGACCCACTTCAGTATGTTCTGTCGCTTTTGCGTTAATATGCTTTTTGTTGTTTATTAGGCAAGTTTGTATACTTTTGTACCTCGGCTGTCCAACATTTTGTATAATTTCAATTATCAAACTCGAGTTCCAGTAACTTCTGATGCCTTTGAGTGAGATATTTTGCTTTTACCTACTTGATATACATTAATTGCTTTAACCATCAAGAGTCCGAAACTCGTTGTCGATTTTGAAACACAAAGACCCACTTCAGTATGTTCTGTCGCTTTTGCGTTAATATGCTTTTTGTTGTTTATTAGGCAAGTTTTTTTACTTTTGCACCTCGACGGTCAAATAGTTTGATAAATTTCCACTATCAAACTCGAGTTCCCGTAACTTCTGATGCCTTCGAGTGAGAACTTTTTGCTTTTACCTCGTTGATATACATTCATTGCTTTAACCATCAAGAGTTCCACACTCGTTGTCGATTTTGAAACACAAAGACCCACTTCAGTATGTTCTGCCGATTTCGCGTTAATATGCTTTTGTTGTTTATTAAGCAAGTTTTTTTACTTTTGCTCCTCGACGGTCAAATAGTTTGATAAATTTCATTATCAAACTCGAGTTCCGTAACTTCTGATGCCTTCAGTGAGAACTTTTTGCTTTTACCTCGTTGATATACATTCATTGCTTTAACCATCAAGAGTTCCACACTCGTTGTCGATTTTGAAACACAAAGACCCACTTCAGTATGTTCTGCCGATTTCGCGTTAATATGCTTTTTGTTGTTTATTAGGCAAGTTTTTTTACTTTTGCACCTCGACGGTCAAATAGTTTGATAAATTTCCATTGTCAAACTCGAGTTTCCGTAACTTCTGATGCCTTCGAGTGAGAACTTTTTGCTTTTACCTCGTTGATATACATTCATTGCTTTAACCATCAAGAGTTCCACACTCGTTGTCGATTTTGAAACACAAAGACCCACTTCAGTATGTTCTGTCGCTTTTGCGTTAATATGCTTTTTGTTGTTTATTAGGCAAGTTTTTTTACTTTTGCACCTCGACGGTCAAATAGTTTGATAAATTTCCACTATCAAACTCGAGTTCCCGTAACTTCTGATGCCTTCGAGTGAGAACTTTTTGCTTTTACCTCGTTGATATACATTCATTGCTTTAACCATCAAGAGTTCCACACTCGTTGTCGATTTTGAAACACAAAGACCCACTTCAGTATGTTCTGCCGATTTCGCGTTAATATGCTTTTTGTTGTTTATTAGGCAAGTTTTTTTACTTTTGCACCTCGACGGTCAAATAGTTTGATAAATTTCCATTGTCAAACTCGAGTTCCGTAACTTCTGATGCCTTCGAGTGAGAACTTTTTGCTTTTACCTAGTTGATATACATTCATTGCTTTAACCATCAAGAGTTCCACACTCGTTGTCGATTTTGAAACACAAAGACCCACTTCAGTATGTTCTGCCGATTTCGCGTTAATATGCTTTTTGTTGTTTATTAGGCAAGTTTTTTTACTTTTGCACCTCGACGGTCAAATAGTTTGATAAAATTTCAAACTCGAGTTCCCAATTCTGATGCCTTTGGTGAGAACTTTTGCTTTTACCCTTATATACATTCATTGCTTTAACCATCAAGAGTTCCACACTCGTTGTCGATTTTGAAACACAAAGACCCACTTCAGTATGTTCTTGCCGATTTCGCGTTAATATGCTTTTTGTTGTTTATTAGGCAAGTTTTTTTACTTTTGCACCTCGACGGTCAAATAGTTTGATAAATTTCCAATTATCAAACTCGAGTTCCCTAACTTCTGATGCCTTCAGTGAGAACTTTTCGCTTTTATCTACTTGATATACGTTAATTGCTTTAACAAACCAGAGTTCCACACTCGTTGTCGATTTTGAAACACAAAGACCCACTTCAGTATGTTCTGCCGATTTCGCGTGAATATGCTTTTGTTGTTTATTAGGCAAGTTTTTTACTTTTTGCACCTCGACGGTCAAATAGTTTGATAAATTTCCATTATCAAACTCGAGTTCCCTAACTTCTGATGCCCAGTGAGAACTTTTGCTTTTACCTCGTTGATATACATTCATTGCTTTAACCATCAAGAGTTCCACACTCGTTGTCGATTTTGAAACACAAAGACCCACTTCAGTATGTTCTGCCGATTTCGCGTGAATATCCTTTTTGTTGTTTATTAGGCAAAGTTTTTTTACTTTTGCACCTCGACGGTCAAATAGTTTGATAAATTTCCATTGTCAAACTCGAGTTCCCGTGACTTCTGATGCCTTCGAGTGAGAACTTTTTGCTTTTACCTCGTTGATATACATTCATTGCTTTAACCATCAAGAGTTCCACACTCGTTGTCGATTTTGAAACACAAAGACCCACTTCAGTATGTTCTGCCGATTTCGCGTGAATATCCTTTTTGTTGTTTATTAGGCAAGTTTTTTACTTTTGCACCTCGACGGTCAAATAGTTTGATAAATTTCCACTATCAAACTCGAGTTTCCGTAACTTCTAATGCCTTCGAGTGAGAACTTTTTGCTTTTACCTCGTTGATATACATTCATTGCTTTAACCATCAAGAGTTCCACACTCGTTGTCGATTTTGAAACACAAAGACCCACTTAAGTATCTTCCTCCGGTTTCGCGTTAATATGCTTTTTGTTGTTTATTAGGCAAGTTTTTTTACTTTTGCACCTCGACGGTCAAATAGTTTGATAAATTTCCACTATCAAACTCGAGTTCCCTAACTTCTGATGCCTTCGGTGAGAACTTTTGCTTTTACCTTATACATTCATTGCTTTAACCATCAAGAGTTCCACACTCGTTGTCGATTTTGAAACACAAAGACCCACTTCAGTATGTTCTGTCGATTTCGCGTTAATATTTTTTTGTTGTTTATTAGGCAAGTTTTTTACTTTTGCACCTCGACGGTCAAATAGTTTGATAAATTTCCATTTCAAACTCGAGTTCCCGTAACTTCTGATGCCTTCAGTGAGAACTTTTGCTTTTCCTTTGATATACATTCATTCAAATTCCAAGAGTTCCACACCTTGTCGATTTTGAAACACAAAGACCCACTTCAGTATGTTCTGCCGTTTCGCGTTAATATGCTTTTTGTTGTTTATTAGGCATGTTTTTACTTTTGCACCTCGACGGTCAAATAGTTTGATAAATTTCCACTATCAAACTCGAGTTCCCGTAACTTCTGATGCCTTCGAGTGAGAACTTTTTGCTTTTACCTCGTTGATATAACAATGCTATAACCCTCAAGAGTTCCACACTCGTTGTCGATTTTGAAACACAAAACCCACTTCAGTATGTTCTGCCGATTTCCGTTAATATGCTTTTTGTTGTTTATTAAAGGTTTTTTACTTTTGCACCTCGACGGTCAAATAGTTTGATAAATTTCCATTATCAAACTCGAGTTCCCGTAACTTCTGATGCCTTCGAGTGAGAACTTTTTGCTTTTACCTACTTGATATACATTCATTGCTTTAACCATCAAGAGTTCCACACTCGTTGTCGATTTTGAAACACAAAGACCCACTTCAGTATGTTCTGCCGATTTCGCGTTAATATGCTTTTTGTTGTTTATTAGGCAAGTTTTTTTACTTTTGCACCTCGACGGTCAAATAGTTTGATAAATTTCCATTATCAAACTCGAGTTCCCGTAACTTCTGATGCCTTCGAGTGAGAACTTTTTGCTTTTACCTCGTTGATATACATTCATTGCTTTAACCATCAAGAGTTCCACACTCGTTGTCGATTTTGAAACACAAAGACCCACTTCAGTATGTTCTGCCGATTTCGCGTTAATATGCTTTTTGTTGTTTATTAGGCAAGTTTTTTTACTTTTGCACCTCGACGGTCAAATAGTTTGATAAATTTCCATTGTCAAACTCGAGTTCCCGTAACTTCTGATGCCTTCGAGTGAGAACTTTTTGCTTTTACCTAGTTGATATACATTCATTGCTTTAACCATCAAGAGTTCCACACTCGTTGTCGATTTTGAAACACAAAGACCCACTTCAGTATGTTCTGCCGATTTCGCGTGAATATCCTTTTTGTTGTTTATTAGGCAAAGTTTTTTTACTTTTGCACCTCGACGGTCAAATAGTTTGATAAATTTCCATTGTCAAACTCGAGTTCCCGTAACTTCTGATGCCTTCAGTGAGAACTTTTGCTTTTACCTGTTGATATACATTCATTGCTTTAACCATCAAGAGTTCCCACTCCTTGTCGATTTTGAAACACAAAACCCACTTCAGTATGTTCTCCGATTTCGCGTTAATATGCTTTTGTTGTTTATTAGGCAAGTTTTTTTACTTTTGCACCTCGACGGTCAAATAGTTTGATAAATTTCCACTATCAAACTCGAGTTCCCGTAACTTCTGATGCCTTCAGTGGAACTTTTGCTTTACCTTTGATATACATTCATTGCTTTAACCATCAAGAGTTCCACACTCGTTGTCGATTTTGAAACACAAAGACCCACTTCAGTATGTTCTGCGTTTCGCGTTAAACTTTTTTGTTGTTTAAGGAAGTTTTTTTTGCACCTCGACGGTCAAATAGTTTGATAAATTTCCACTATCAAACTCGAGTTCCCGTAACTTCTGATGCCTTCGAGTGAGAACTTTTTGCTTTTACCTACTTGATATACATTAATTGCTCTAACCATCAAGAGTCCCAATCTCCTTGTCGATTTTGAAACACAAAAACCCACTTCAGTATGTTCTGTCGATTTCACGTTAATATCCTTTTTGTTGTTTATTAGGCAAGTTTTTTACTTTTGCACCTCGACGGTCAAATAGTTTGATAAATTTCCATTGTCAAACTCGAGTTCCCGTAACTTCTGATGCCTTCGAGTGAGAACTTTTTGCTTTTGCCTAGTTGATATACATTCATTGCTTTAACCATCAAGAGTTCCACACTCGTTGTCGATTTTGAAACACAAAGACCCACTTCAGTATGTTCTGCCGATTTCGCGTTAATATGCTTTTTGTTGTTTATTAGGCAAGTTTTTTTACTTTTGCACCTCGACGGTCAAATAGTTTGATAAATTTCCACTATCAAACTCGAGTTCCCGTAACTTCTGATGCCTTCGAGTGAGAACTTTTTGCTTTTACCTCGTTGATATACATTCATTGCTTTAACCATCAAGAGTTCCACACTCGTTGTCGATTTTGAAACACAAAGACCCACTTCAGTATGTTCTGCCGATTTCGCGTTAATATGCTTTTTGTTGTTTATTAGGCAAGTTTTTTTACTTTTCCCTCGACGGTCAAATAGTTTGATAAATTTCCATTATCAAACTCGAGTTCCCAACTTCTGATGCCTTCAGTGAGAACTTTTTTTACCCTTGATATACATTCATTGCTTTAACCCAAGAGTTCCACACCGTTGTCGATTTTGAAACACAAAGACCCACTTCAGTATGTTCTGCCGATTTCGCGTTAATATGCTTTTGTTGTTTATTAGGCAAGTTTTTACTTTTGCACCTCGACGGTCAAATAGTTTGATAAATTTCCATTATCAAACTCGAGTTCCAACTTCTGATGCCTTCAGTGAGAACTTTTTGTTTTACCTGTTGATATACATTCATTGCTTTAACCATCAAGAGTTCCACACTCGTTGTCGATTTTGAAACACAAAGACCCACTTCAGTATTCTGCGATTTCGCGTTAATATGCTTTTGTTGTTTATTAGGCAAGTTTTTACTTTTGCACTCGACGGTCAAATAGTTTGATAAATTTCCATTGTCAAACTCGAGTTCCCGTAACTTCTGATGCCTTCCAGTGAGAACTTTTCGCTTTTACCTACTTGATATACGTTAATTGCTTTAACACCCAAGAGTTCCACACTCGTTGTCGATTTTGAAACACAAAGACCCACTTAAGTACCTTCCGTCGCTTTCGCGTTAATATGCTTTTTGTTGTTTATTAGGCAAGTTTTTTTACTTTTGCACCTCGACGGTCAAATAGTTTGATAAATTTCCATTGTCAAACTCGAGTTCCAGTAACTTCTGATGCCTTCCAGTGAGAACTTTTCGCTTTTATCTACTTGATATACGTTAATTGCTTTAACACACCAGAGTTCCACACTCGTTGTCGATTTTGAAACACAAAGACCCACTTAAGTACCTTCCGTCTCTTTCGCGTTAATATGCTTTTTGTTGTTTATTAGGCAAGTTTTTTTACTTTTGCACCTCGACGGTCAAATAGTTTGATAAATTTCCATTGTCAAACTCGAGTTCCAGTAACTTCTGATGCCTTCCAGTGAGAACTTTTCGCTTTTACCTACTTGATATACGTTAATTGCTTTAACACCCAAGAGTTCCACACTCGTTGTCGATTTTGAAACACAAAGACCCACTTCAGTATGTTCTGTCGATTTCGCGTTAATATGCTTTTTGTTGTTTATTAGGCAAGTTTTTTTACTTTTGCACCTCGACGGTCAAATAGTTTGATAAATTTCCATTGTCAAACTCGAGTTCCAGTAACTTCTGATGCCTTCCAGTGAGAACTTTTGCTTTTACCTACTTGATATACGTTAATTGCTTTAACCATCAAGAGTTCCACACTCGTTGTCGATTTTGAAACACAAAGACCCACTTCAGTATGTTCTGTCGATTTCGCGTTAATATGCTTTTTGTTGTTTATTAGGCAAGTTTTTTTACTTTTGCACCTCGACGGTCAAATAGTTTGATAAATTTCCATTGTCAAACTCGAGTTCCCGTAACTTCTGATGCCTTCGAGTGAGAACTTTTTGCTTTTACCTCGTTGATATACATTCATTGCTTTAACCATCAAGAGTTCCACACTCGTTGTCGATTTTGAAACACAAAGACCCACTTCAGTATGTTCTGTCGATTTCGCGTTCATATGCTTGTTGTTGTTTATTAGGCAAGTTTTTTTACTTTTGCACCTCGACGGTCAAATAGTTTGATAAATTTCCATTGTCAAACTCGAGTTCCGTAACTTCTGATGCCTTCGAGTGAGAACTTTTTGCTTTTACCTCGTTGATATACATTCATTGCTTTAACCATCAAGAGTTCCACACTCGTTGTCGATTTTGAAACACAAAGACCCACTTCAGTATGTTCTGTCGATTTCGCGTTAATATGCTTTTTGTTGTTTATTAGGCAAGTTTTTTTACTTTTGCACCTCGACGGTCAAATAGTTTGATAAATTTTCATTAACTCGAGTTCCTGTAACACCTGATGTCTTCTATTGGGAAGGTTTATACTTTACTTGATATATATTAATGTGTGTGGTATAGTTATTTGCGGCATCAAGGAAAATAACTACTCAGCAAAATTTTGCAAAGTTAACATATTGTCGGCGAGATATAACACTGCTCCGACGTATGCGCCGCAGGCGTGTATATGTATGTTTTGCGATATGTAGTTTAGTACAAAAAACTAATTGTAAGCTAAGTACGGCAGGTTAGTCAGTAGTGTGTACGGAAATTATAAACCCAGATATCCCGTAATTCTCAGAAGTTACAGCACCAAACGATAAGCAAACCTATCGACTGATAAGAACGTTACATATCAATTAAGCAAGAGACGTGTTTTTAAATAATTTATGAGCATACAAATGTAATCCAGGATTATTGTTTTGCGGTGGCTCAGATGTTTTCAGCGTTTGCCTCTGTCCTCTGGCTGGCGCGCGCGATTTCGAATCTCACTCAACCCATGGGTGTGGGTGTGAATGTCTTAGCATTAGTGCATGTTAGTGGGCACAACAAGCCCTTGATGCTGCAGTGCCTGTAAGTGACCCCATCAAAGATTATTAGACTTAGTTTTAATTATTAATATAATATTGTTATTCTTATTGCAAGGCTCAAATATGTTCCTTATTCTGTATTCGTTATAACAGATCAAGTGAACATATTGTAATTAGCGTTAAATAAATATATTATACTCTGTCAAAATAAAGTTTTACAAAGGGCAAGTAATGATGAATATATTGTAATTCGTATGCTCTGGAAAGTCGATACCTGGATGATAGTCACCATAAATATTTTCGGCCGTGTACGTTTACACGCATCCACAAATAGCAAAAGTTCAATTAACTCATGCAGATGCATTTTAAAAAGTGAGCATATCTGCATTATACAAAATAGTTAAGTGTATTTCTTTGTTGGTGATAGGGAAAATTATACGTAAAGTATATATGAAAATTGTAAGAAATTTACTTAGTGGCTTGAATTCTAATGGTAGATCGGTATAAGACATTAAATTGCCCACGCATATGTACAAGTATTTAAAATACTATTCAATCATCCTAGCACGAATACATCTTGAATCGGAAATAATGGCGAATCTGAAAACAAAATTTAATTATTATACAACAAAAGAAAACAGGACCTTTGTTTACATGAAAGGATGAGTAATTAAATTAATTTTAAATTATTCGCTCATTAGTCAATCAGATAGCTCCAGAATATATAATATCCACTTTTAGAAAAACAATTTTATTTTTCCGTCAAGATCTTTCGTTGACTCAAATGTATGTATCCATATACAAGGACTATAAATTAAAAGAATTATAAATAAAAACATACAAACTGCTAAGTAGTCGCTACCATTATTATGTTGCCACAAATCTCAATATGTAACGTTTATGTACTTACTAATAAAAATCTCAAAAATAGTAGTTCTTTAAAGTTGAAAGCATAAATCAGTAACAATTGAAAATAGCAGTTAACGTCTTTCTGACCATTTTTACAATAGCACTAAACTTGAAGTGGATATTACTGATGAAATGGCGAGAAAATATAGTGCGAAATGTAATTTTGTGGACGGCCTATGCATGTATTTTACAATATTTTTCTTTGACTGTAATAAATGTCTGGTTGTTGTAGTAGACAAGGTGAAAGTATTTTATATTGAAAGTTTTTATTTTCTTTGAGAAAAGAACTTGGAGGCAAATACAAAGTAAAATCAAAATCACAAGGCGAATAAAATAAATTGTTATTGTTAGATAAGTGTCAACGAAGATCTGTCTCAGTGGAAAAATGCGGAAAGGTTTATTGGAACAACTTTACATCTGTAAAATGCTGTATTAAATAATAATCTATATTTCACTTATAGTGGTCTTCTGACTTTCGAAGAATAAACACATTCGCTGTACTATTTTTTAAAGTTCCGAGTACGGTAAGCAGATAAATGAACCTAAGGCTAAAAACTCTAGTGATATCAAGTTAAAAGATACACAGGCTATACATTTATAAAATTATCTTCTTCTTCTTAGCATATTCTTGAAAGTCGTCTTCGTAATTTTTGTAAAGTTGGTATCGGTAGAGATAGTTTTCCGTTGTTCTCCTCAACTTTGAACAAGAAATAATAATTAATGTGGTGTGATTATATGTTAAGACATAGTTATTTTCCTGTAATGGAAAGTGGAAGTAAACAAGACTTTCGTGGGAGGATCGACCTATCCTTTTCGGGACAGTATAAAAGTGCCTACACATTACCTGTAAATACAATTATATATTTTATTTCACGTAGATGTACTAATTCATGTTTAAAACGGAACGCTCTAGTCCTGGTCCATCAGACAGTATATACTCAAAACTCACGAAAAAACTACTGATATAATATAATATATCTACCTAATATACAAAATCTTTCATAGTACAACAAAAAAAACATCTTAATCTTCACTGGTGTACATATATACAATTAGCAATTATAATAAATTGATTAACGGTATTACCTTAGTTATAGAGAAATGACAATATTCTACAATAACATTGGCCAATAACAGTCAAAATTATCTTAACCTCAGATCGGTATAGAGAGCTTGCGGAATATCTTAGAAACGAGAACATACTAACTAAGAAAAACAATCAAAAATCTAAACTATCTCTGAGATGAACTAGCTGCAAAGATGTTCAGAGATTTTGAATTTATTTTAGACCACAAACAGACAAAACATAAAACAGACATCTCCAAATATAGTTGACTTTCGGGCAACATAAATGCTGTCTCTTTCAAACAGCAGTATTCTGACAGCAAGCATTTTCAAAATCAAACATCATCTACATTAACGATATTTTCTAGCTTTGTTACAAAGTTCAAAGCAATGTTTTCCTGTTAATAAGCCAAAACATCATGGTATAAAACAAACTCTTTAAAATTATTAATAAAATAGCTTAAAAAGACAACCTCAATAGAAAATAGCTATTGCAATCCTGTAGCGTCATTCGCAAATACATCTGTCGATTTCGCTTTGATATGCTTTTTGTTGTTTATTAGGCAAGTTTTTATACATTTTGTACCTCGGCGGATTAAAATTTAATAAATTGTTACTATTAATTTCGAGTTCCTGTAACACCTGTTGTCTTCTATTGGGAAGGTTTATACTTCTACCTACTTGATATATATTAATGTGTATGTGGTATAGTTATTTGCGTGGCATCAAGGACCAAAATAACTACTCAGCAAAATTTTGCAAAGTTAACGTATTGTCGGCGAGATATAACACTGCTCCGACGTATGCGCCGCACAGGCGTGTATATTATTATGTTTTGCGATATGTAGTTTAGTACAAAAACTAATTGTAAGCTAAAGTACGGCAGGTTAGTCAGTGTAGTGTGTACGGAAATTATAAACCCAGATATCCCCCGTAATTCTCAGAAGTTACAGCACCAAACGATAAGCAAACCTATCGACTGATAAGAACGTTACATATCAATTAAGCAAGAGACGTGTTTTTTAAATAATTTATGAGCATACAAATGTAATCCAGGATTATTGTTTTGCGGTGGCTCAGATGTTTTCAGCGTTTGCCTCTGTCCTCTAGCTGGCGCGCGCGATTTCGAATCTCACTCAACCCATGGGTGTGGGTGTGAATGTCTTAGCATTAAGTGCATGTTAGTGGGCACAACAAGCCCTTGATGCTGCAGTGCCTGTAAGTGACCCCATCAAAGATTATTAGACTTAGTTTTTAATTATTAATATAATATTGTTATTCTTATTGCAAGGCTCAAATATGTTCCTTATTCTGTATTCGTTATAACAGATCTACAAGTGAACATATTGTAATTAGCGTTAAATAAATATATTATACTCTGTCAAAATAAAGTTTTACAAAGGGCAAGTAATGATGAATATATTGTAATTCGTATGCTCTGGAAAGTCGATACCTGGATGATAGTCACCATAAATATTTTCGGCCGTGTACGTTTACACGCATCCACAAATAGCAAAAAGTTCAATTAACTCATGCAGATGCATTTTAAAAAGTGAGCATATCTGCATTATACAAAATAGTTAAGTGTATTTCTTTGTTGGTGATAGGGGAAAATTATACGTAAAGTATATATACCGAAAATTGTAAGAAATTTACTTAGTGGCTTGAATTCTAATGGTAGATCGGTATAAGACATTAAATTGCCCACGCATATGTACAAGTATTTAAAATACTATTCAATCATCCCTAGCACGAATACATCTTGAATCGGAAATAATGGCGAATCTGAAAACAAAATTTAATTATTATACAACAAAGAGAAAACAGGACCTTTGTTTACATGAAAGGATGAGTAATTAAATTAATTTTAAATTATTCGCTCATTAGTCAATCAGATAGCTCCAGAATATATAATATCCACTTTTAGAAAAACAATTTTATTTTTCCGTCAAGATCTTTCGTTGACTCAAATGTATGTATCCATATACAAGGACTATAAATTAAAAGAATTATAAATAAAAACATACAAACTGCTAAGTAGTCGCTACCATTATTATGTTGCCACAACAAATCTCAATATGTAACGTTTATGTACTTACTAATAAAAAAATCTCAAAAATAGTAGTTCTTTAAAGTTGAAAGCATAAATCAGTAACAATTGAAAATAGCAGTTAACGTCTTTCTAAGACCATTTTTTTACAATAGCACTAAACTTGAAGTGGATATTACTGATGAAATGGCGAGAAAATATAGTGCGAAATGTAATTCTTGTGGACGGCCTATGCATGTATTTTACAATATTCTTTCTTTGACTGTAATAAATGTCTGGTTGTTGTAGTAGACAAGGGGTGAAAGTATTTTATATTGAAAGTTTTTATTTTCTTTGAGAAAAGAACTTGGAGGCAAATACAAAGTAAAAATCAAAATCACAAGGCGAATAAAATAGTTGTTATTGTTAGATAAGTGTCAACGAAGATCTGTCTCAGTGGAAAAATGCGGAAAGGTTTTATTGGAACAACTTTACATCTGTAAAAATGCTGTATTAAATAATAATCTATATTTCACTTATAGTGGTCTTCTGACTTTCGAAGAATAAACACATTCGCTGTACTATTTTTTAAAGTTCCGAGTACGGTAAGCAGATAAATGAACCTAAGGCTAAAAAACTCTAGTGATATCAAGTTAAAAGATACACAGGCTATACATTTATAAAATTATCTTCTTCTTCTTAGCATATTCTTGAAAGAGAAGTCGTCTTCGTAATTTTTTTGTAAAGTTAGTATCGGTAGAGATAGTTTTCCGTTGTTCTCCTCAACTTTAGACAAGAAATAATAATTAATGATGTGGTGTGATTATATGTTAAGACATGGTTCTTTTCCTGTAATAGAAAGTGGAAGAAAACAAGACTTTCGTGGGGAGGATCGACTTACTCTTTACCGGGACAACAAAAGAGTGCCTACACATTACCTGTAAATACAATTATATATTTTATTTCACGTAGATGTACTAATTCATGTTTAAAACGGAAGCGCTCTAGTCCTAGTCCATCGACAGTATATACTCAAAACTCACGAAAAAACTACTGATATACATTTATCTACCTAATATACAAAATTTTTCATACGTACAACAGCAAAAAAACATCTTAACCTTCGCTGGTGTACATCTATGAAGTTAGCAATTATAATAAATTGATTAACGGTATTACCTTAGTTACAGAGAAATGACAATATTTTGCAATAACACTGCCCAATAGAACAGTCAAAATTATCACCCTAACCTCAGATCGGTATAGAGAGCTTGCGCCGGCACACCTTAGAGACGAGAATATTATACCTACTAACTGAAAAACGAACGGTCAAAAAATCCAACCTATCTGAGATGAACTAGCTGCAAAGATGTTCAGAGATTTTGAAATACATTATTTTAGACCACAAACAGACAAAACGTATATAAAACAGACACCTCCAAATATAGTTGACTTTCGGGCAACATAAATGCTGTCTCTTTCAAACAGCAGTATTCTGTCAGCAGGCATTTTCAAAATCAAACATCAACTACATTAACGATATTATCTCTAGCTTTATTACAAAGTTCAAAGCAGTGTTTTTCCTGTTAATAAGCCAAAACATCATGGTATTACACATACTCTCTAAAATTATTAATAAAATAGCTTAAAAAAGACAACCTCAATAGGAACAGCTATTGCAATCCTGTAGCGTCACTCGCAAATACACCAATTTTTACAACATTCACAGCGTGACATCCCATTGATTTTGGAAACTCATAACAATTAGAACAGCAATTAAAACACCACATTTTACAATTAACTTTGCCAATCAGCCGGATAGTAGATACTGAATCGGCTACGATCATCAAAAAATAAAATTCCTCATTATGCACTAAATAATTATTGCACAAACAAAATACAAAAAGCAAAAATAAAGATTTATCTACAACGTATACTAAGATCTGAAGATCATCGCTAAAGGTAATTGAAACTTTAAACATACAACTTAGTGCTCAATGGTTACCACCCCAAATAAACGTTACCTTCTAAAAGTAATTGAATGAAACAACTATAATTATCTCTTGACCGGTGACCCAACTTATTGGCCTAGCTACTTAAATAAAATACCTGATTTTCCCAACGGTGCAGTCGTCAGTAGATTAATCCATACTACTTACCAAGCTAAATCAAACCTAAACCCATTTCCTGATTATACTGCAATCATTATAACTATCTCAAACTAGCTCAACATTCATCAAAAAGACTTTCAAATCTGTTTGCTAAATATGCCAAATAACCAATTTCTAAGCCATCTAAAAAGTGAAATTAATTTTGCTATTAGAATGAAAAATGCCGAAGAACTAATTATAACTGTACAAAATGTTACATTAAAAGCCACTCCTGATCCAACATACATTCCAGCTCCATCAACTAACATTTCTCGCTATATAAGAAACCTCATCTCCGGAAAACGGAGGGCAATGGAACAATGACAGAAAACCAGAGACAAACTTTTTTTCAACTGAAATATTCATCACTTGCAAATGACGTTTTTCGAAGCCCCCAAATAAACCTTCAAACACTATATTACAAAGCTCTTGGCTGATGATAACTCAGTACAAAAAGCGATAAAAAAGATTAACCGCCCAATTGCAATAATTCCTCCTAATAAACCTAAAGGTACTTAAACCAAATTAATTACGGATAATTCAAATACATTTGTTAAATAGTTAGCTAGCATTTTTAAAATATCGTAATTCGAAAACAACAATAGTGACAAAGAAATTGAATATTACTTTGACGTTGCATATTAACTGTAACTCAAACCGCAGACATCTCTCAGCAAATAAAATTAGCAAATCCACGGAAAGGCTTCTGCAACTCTGCTACTTTCTTGTTTTATAGTAATATGCTCAAATTGTAATGATTGCCTGAAAAATCATCCAGCTGCAATCCTACAAACTAATAAGTCTCTTGTCTTTGCCTTCAAAATTTATTGAAATACTTCTACACGCATGAAAGACGCTGTAAACCTAGACTAACTCATCCCATCACGCCAATTCAGATTTCGCAAATATCTCACTTCTATACACTGAATCACTAATTACATAAAAGAAAGCCTAGAAAAATTTATCCAGTAGTCTTCCTAGATATAAAACAAAAATTTGAGAAAGTATAGCACAACAGAGTGTTATACAAACTTAAGCTGCACCTCCCTGGTTAGCTATACTGTAATATTCATACTCCACAGACAGAATCCGTGAAGTTAAAAAGACCAATGCAATATCAAACATCCACTAAATCACCTCTGGAGATCCGCAGGGCAACATTATAGTCCCATTACTAAACCTCCTCTACAATTTAGATGCACCAACCACGGTTCATACAGTATTAGCCAAATTTTTGGACGACACAACCATCCTGTTAGTGAACAGATCACTTGGATAAGCATTTCAACTTACAAGACTGATTCTACAAATAGAAAATTGTAAATAACTCTGATAAATCTGTATAAATCAACTTTACTTTGAGATATTAACGATGCTCAATCCCGACAAAAATCGAGGTAAATTATCTGGGGACGCACCTCGACCAAAAGCTCGTTTGAAGTTCACTCATTGAAGTCAAAAAGAAAATGCTGGACTTAAAACTCAAAAAGAAGACATCTACAACTTTTCTTGGTGAATAAAATCCTACTCTACAAAATTATATTGAAACCAATTTGATCCTATGAGATTCAGTTCCGAGGCTGTGGCAAGACGATGCATGCTAAAATCCTTTGGCGGTACCAGTGAAAGACATTCCGAATGATGGTCAACGCCCTATTCTACGTAACCAATGACTACCCCCCACTACTAGGAGAATCTAGGAGTTCTTTATGCAGCCAGCCAAATAACAAGATTTCTGACCAGATACAATCACTGAACTGCAACCCAAGCAGAACTAATCTGATCATAAAGAAGAAACCTTGGCTGGAGCTTCCTATATGACATATATAATACATAATTAATACGCAATTTTTCATAAAAGTAGATTGTAAGTCTGTAACTTAATTTAAAAAAATACTTGAAGCTATGTTTGTATAATTACTAATTTTTGTTTATTTTCATAAAAACTGAACTTTTGTTGTTACTAATATTTTATAATTTATGATGTTATTTTATAATTATCAAATAGCAAAAAAATATTATCTTCTTTAATAATGAAAAGATGCCCTCGATGCGTAATGAGGCCGAGCAAACTCAAAATCAAAATTTTTGTATAGAATATAAAAATATCACATTAAATTTGTTGTCCAAATGTGCAAATACAAACGTACCATTCCATTAGTGTAATTGAACTACAATTTATATAAAAATTAAAATCAATAAACATTACAAAGGATAATTAGAAAGTATGCTTTCTGACATATTTTAAGAATTAATGGAATAACTAATGAAGACAAAAATTATTATATGCAAGAAAGTGTGCTCTAATAAAAAATACAAAAAAAAGCTTTAAATACACAATGTTATTTTTAATTAGTTAATTGAGGATACCTTTTAAACGCATTATTTTAGAATATATGTCCATTAAAGTTTTTGGTACAGAATAATTCCTTTGTATTTGTTCCGTGCAAATTTGGAACACCTTATAAGTGCAATTTGTATAAAGAAGAGAAGTAAACATTTTCCATCCGGACTAAATGAGTAGTATACGTATATAAATTTATATTAAGAAGCGATTGAAACAAAATATCTAAAGCAAATTTAGTATTTAAATTGCATCCAGAAACCTAATAACTAAATACTTTATTAAAACGGCCGTACTATAGCTATCTGCATTATAGGAAATACACAATTAAAACCTCACTTGTTCATTGATAATAAGGAAAAAACTGGCGTATTTAGTTAACGCTTTTGAGTATGTGAACTAATAAAAACAAATGCTTTGAAATGATTTCTTTACAATACTGAAAACAAAGAATAATAAATTTTATGCTCATAGGTATAAAATGTACGCCACAGATACTTAACAAATTTTGAACAATAAATAAAAAAAGCAATAATGTTGGGGCTCATATAGCTTTATCACTGCATACGCATGTACGTTTTCGGAATCCCTACAATGACATTATGTGCTGAAATTTTGGATCCATCATGCAGCCATGTCGAAAATTTTCGACAAGTCTTTGTGCAGCCTCTGACAATTTTAGTACACTACTAATATCTATATTTATTAAATTTTGAACATATACCCCTCCTAATTTGACTCATGATGATATATAATATATTAAAAATAGTTAATTAATATGTCATGCATATCAACAAACAACACACATCAGAAAAATGTCTAGAATCTTCTTCCATGGCAAAAATGCATCTTAAAAATAACAATAAATTACACAAATAAGGAAAAGTGACCAGTGTCTACATCTAGAAATTAAATGACCAATTAAAATAAATTCCAAATTATCCTCCCACTAATCAATTGGTATCAACTCCTAGGAAAAGTAAAAAACAAACTTATTTAAACTTTCAGTTAACTAGAGCAGCTGTGCGATTTCACTGTTAATTTTAAACAAACCTCAGACATGTTACATTTAGTACATAAACATACCGAGAACGCTAATAAATTCTTAGAAATGCTCAAATATTTTACAATTTGCAACAAAATAGAAAAATAAAAACAAAATCACCAAAATTATAAACAGATTTAATACCAGACTAAAACAAGAATACAAAACCCTGATTTGGCGAGTACCTACTGGAATTTCAGTTTTATCCATCAACAGTCACGTTTTTAATGTAACGAAACATAAACGAGTACCAATTTAGACTTGTAACTAATTATAAATGTGAAAGCTATTGTTTTACGTCTTCAAGCAACTCATTTCAAAAACACCGTACATTATAGTTCAAAATAACAAAAGATTTACTATAAAAACCGAACTATGCAGAACATTGCCTTAGAAAAGTAGCTACCTGTATATATAAAGATTACAAATAGGAAGAAGCACAAATAAAAACAAACTACTAAGCAGTCACTACCAAAATTATGTTATCACAATAAATTTTAATTTGAAATGTTTATGTGCTTACTAATAAACAAATATTAACAAAAGTACTTCTATTTAGTTGAAATAATAATTGCAAACACCATTTAATGTTTTACTGAAACAAGCATGAAGAAAAAAGTTTTAAAAAACCTAGATGAACATGTTTTCAATAGTGATAAAATAATTTTGTACTACTCCCTTAGAATGTAAAACCTATATCACCAAACACGATGGCCTCTTACGTGCCGTTCTGGAGAAGCTTCCAAATATAGGCAAGAAAGTCCTGCTAATTGCATTTCAAACTGTTTGTTTCCACTAATTATGTTATCGTCGTTAGCAAAATAAATAAAGCGAAAAAAGTTTTAATCTCTCACAGGCCTGTATCAGACATGCATCGTCTGTAAGAATGTACAATATATTTGCAACAAACGATTTTGTTGATTTCTTGATTAGCAATAGAATATTAAAAATATATGTTACAACATAGTTTCCATAAATACTGCTTTATTACGCAGTACATTGTTACACTAGAACCTTGCCCCATAGTCAACGGGAAGGTACTAACAATGATAAAAAATGTTTATTAACAACAGATCATTTCAAGTAATTTATAATGGCTACGTTTCTTCCTCTAAACAACTAAATTAGCACTTTTTAAGGTTCTGTCGGTGTAACTACATTATTTAATATTACTATCAACAATGTTGTGAAAAATATTAAGCTTTAATATGAAAAATATTACACGTCGATGATTTGGCTTTATTTGTTAATGGTAAATATATAATAGCTACGGTTGACTTTATCAAACTGTATTTTTATTTTATTGGAAAGGTAGAGCCAACAAGCAAGTTTCATATTTATTCTGTAAAAAAAGAAATATATTATTTTCACACATACCACAACAGATATCTTCAACATTTCTAGTTCACTTACATGCTCGTATATAGCTTTTGATGGTCAACTCATTTAACCAAGTTATATAACACACATAAAAGAAAATGACATAAAATCCGAAGCTTACTAGAAACACTTGCAGAACATTCTTAAGGACAAACACCAAATTCCATAATTTTTTTTTACACTGATCAGATGAAAGAAAAATTTATGACAACAGTGACAGAAAATAAGTTTTTTGATACGATAAAAATGAAGCAAACTAGTCAAAAATAAAGAAAATAAATTTTAAAAGCCGGGCATTGAAAAGTGATAACATTCTATTAAACAGGTAACTTTGAAGACTAGATCGACAGATATTTCATGGATATAAAGAGATCCAGATGGAGCACATATGGAAAATGTTAAATTGAAGTACATTGTGGTCTAGAAAAGAATAGCTAGCGACAGTATGGCGTTGGTAGAATACAATTACTATTGAGAGATTGGAAGTCGATTAGTAAAATCATTTTTCTGAAAAGAATAAATTAAGATCCAAAAGCCTCAGTTGTTAAAATAAATTAAGAAGACATCAATATGTGATCTGTAGTTACTATGTTATTTATAGTATAGTAGAATTAGAAATAATTTACTTATTAGTCTTATACTAAATCATAACAATATTTAAAATTTAAAAAAATTGTGTATTTGAAATGTTTTGTACTAGTGTTATCTCAGTCATTTGGGTATGGATTCGGTAAAGGCCCGGCACCTGAAAGCACACTAAACACTCAAAGGGATTTGGGCAAAAATAATGTATTTATATAAACAGAAGAATAAAAAAACACATACATCTCCGACTTAAATTCTGAACTGACATGTAAAATGCTATCCTATCTTCTCCCATATCACACAATCTAATATAGTTACAGGAACTGGCTTACAGGGGTTGCATGCAACGGCAAGTTCAACATGTATGCTAACTCTAGATCTCATCTATCTTATGCTCCTAGGTAAATCTACTAGTACCTAGATGCCAGCAACAAAGAATGACGGATAAACCAATAAAGGATAGGCCGAGCAGCATCGGTAGCCAGGTCGGAATGGCAGGTCGTAGACAAGCAGCTTTCTTGGCTGAGCTTCTATGGAGACTTCTCCCTTTTCCTTTGTTTCGTTGGCGTAATTGAAGGTTCTTAGGTCCAGTTCCGAACTTCTGTCCTTAGTAACCTATCACGGATAGTGGTTGGCTCTTATTAGTTTGTGCCCGTGTCTCTTTATAGATCCAATCAGGATCGTGGACCATCTATAACAATTATCTCTGTTTTTGTCCGTAGTGTTATTCTGGCAGGCCGACGACGTTTTAGGCACGTAAAGCATTCCCGGTAATTAACGGTATCTGCGATAAAACATATTTGCGCCCACCATTAAGGTACTGCGATCGTTATCGTAATCACCTGAACGATGAAGTGCAGCGGGACAGTCACATCGGACATGCTTAAATTTTTCGCAGCGATGATACCGTTTGGATTAAATTAGGATACATTCCGCTAAATTCTAGACCGTGTATAAATTCAAAACGTTATAATTTGTTCTACCCACAAACCCGGACTAATGCTGTATCTCATGCAAAATAATTGGAGAGACACGGGTTACTTGGGAGAGGTCGATCTCTTTTATGACTATATAGTGGTATGTCTTCGTTTGCAATCATTAACGACGGAGACGTCACCGTCGGATTCAAAGGAGAGTTTCTTTGCATTGCTTTTGTGAATAAATAGAAAGCTTTCAGATTTAATCTACACGCTGTCCGCTATATCTCTATATAGAAAAAGAGAGTAGACAGGAACGAGCACTATATTTGTATTGGCACTTGACATTTGTACTGAGCTTTGCGCTAACACTAACACCTGCTGACGGCGGCCTTTAGAAGCGAGCGAAGCCTACTTGGAAATTATTTACACCTTGTTGCAACGGCGGAGGCTGTTGGTCCGTTTGAGATCCAACTTACCGAATTGCTATAAGCAGACAAATTTTAATAACATTTTAATAGAAAAGAGTGTACTGAAATATTCTGATTTTGATTGTCCAAAAATTTTTATTTAGCAATGTCATTGTAAAAAGTCGGAATAGCACTTTTTACAGGTTTGTCGCATATTTTGCGAGTTGTGAGCACGACTTTCAATAAGGCTTTAAACCGTCTTATAAAAATAATCGCTTTCTTAAAATCAAGAATTATAATATAATTTTATTTAAGCAATATCATGCATATGGTAGCTATCTTCCTTATCGCATTCTTTTTGTTGGTGAGTCGACGTGCAATGACCTAATCATGAATTAAGAATTCAAAACATATTAAGGTAATGATAAGTAGTTCATTCTCGGAACAACCCGGCGTCGCCAGTTTAAATAAACAGCAATAAGTGTGTCGGTCACGTACAAAGTTGTATTTCATCATATACTAGTGTAATAATTAATAACGAAGGACAAGGGTGTAACTATATCTAATTAGTAAACTAACTACGAAGATCAGTAATTTATAAAATTGTAGCACATAATACACCGTTTTCCAAAAGTTGTCTAAATCTGTTCATGTGATAGACACCACTAACATCACTTTTTCCATATACAGCAATATCTTCCATAGTCCGGTTTCAATCAGTGCAGATTCATAATGGTCCAATTTGAAAATTTCAACACAAATTAAATTTTAATTGAGCAAAATAAAATTAATAATATTTTTTATACATAAATATAGATCGATTTTCTCTTTTTAAGGTAACTCTCTTTTTGTACGGTTTATTTTTATGCAGTTTTAAAGTTATGCAATCAAAGACCTAAATAAAAAATTATTCCAGTTACAAAGACCACTATCAGTGTCCGTCGCCGATTTCAATAAAACTTAGATATGTTGTAGAAGGCAAAAAATAATAGACATGTATTGTTTTTAATCTGCCCATAAGCATTTTAAATGGGTAAAAATCATATAAAAACAGTTTTTCAAGTTCAATTTGAGATATTTTTAGAAAAAAAAGGAAATTAATTGTTATTGAAAAAGAAAAAGGAATCTGCTAATTTATCTCTTAATTTTCGTAAGGTACATGTTTATTTTCTTTAAGAAATTTAATTGTAAAAATTTCAAAATCCGTTAGAATTTTTGAATTTTTTTTATAAAGAGTATAGTAAAAATAGTTTACGTATTTTAAGATTTTAAAAAAATTTAATAAACAGATAATTATAGAGACTAAATTATTCCTTAACAGTGACCGACATACCACATTGTGCAAATGGTTGCATTAGTTTTGAAACTCATTTGCTGAAGTTTCTAATAACATATACAATAATGTTGAAAATTGGGCAAAATTGCTGTCCAATTTTAAAAAGTTAGATTCTATCAATGCAGTTGATCGCATCAAATAAAACATTAATGAACTAAGTAATGAAAGACTTATTAATATAGATTAACAACGTGTTTATAAAGAGAATTATACGAGAATTCAAAATTGTAGTTGATCCCAATATTGAACGTAGCCTTAAAATTTGCCCTGAACGATAAACAATGCAATTTGTTGCTACAAAGAAATGTATGAAACTAAAAGTCAAAGAAGACAAATGTACAGACATTGACAATACTTTTTTTTAAAATAATTTCTGATAAAGACATTTGAATTTATTAATCGCTGTTTATTTACTGAAAAACGAATAAAAATTTATGTATTTAGTTTCTTGAATAGTCCGGTTTCAAACAAGGATATTGACAGAACCGATTACCCCAACTACATAAAGTATTGCTGTTCGTCTTATTTAAAAGAATCATCTGCAACTGATATCATGGTAAATTACGGCGACTAAAATCCGGATTTATATGCAAATGCACATTTTTAAGTCAATATATCAAACATAATAAAGAAATTTGAACTTCTTTCCAATTCTAAAACACTCTATTGAAATAGGAATACACCTTTAAAACCTCAATAATCGAGACAACTGTCAGAGTTTACCTCTTACTTTAAAACCATTATTTATTGTTATCTGTGACGCAACTCGTTCAAGCATACAAACTTTTCCGAACCCAGTACATTTCGCGCAATTTTCCATTTAATAAATAGAGAAATACAGCAGACCAAAGGCTATTTTTCTTAAATCATAGTTTTCTTTGAGGAGTGGGCAGACTGAGACTCCGATTAAAGAACTAAAACCCCTAGAAAATGGTATCAAAGTGAATGCCGAAACGTTAGAAATTGCCCAAAAATTGACGTGGTTTAAACCGTGCATCTAATTATGGAATAATGAATTAACAAGAAGAAATTTCAAGTTCGTCAAGAGATTGATTACTTTGGGTTACGCGACGAATTAAGTAAGCCATAGTAAATAATAGCAAAAATATGATGTGCCAATTGATAAATATAGAACTAAATTAAGCATTTCAAATGGCTAGGTATTTTGGATCTATAATAAATTTATGACTTCTTTATAATAATCCAAGGTTATTTCCGATTTTTCTTGTTTCTATGATATAACTGAAGTATAAGAAATGTACATTTTAATAGTTCTTTAACTTTGAAGGCTTAAATTTTCAAAAATAAACTACGATCACAAATCGGGAACACCTGAATGCAACGAATAGTTATTAAAAGAAAAACAGGGAAAAAATTAAAGACTTTAAGGAACTTAGGATTTTCAGGTAACGTAAGTACAAGTACATTACCGTACGAAATTTCGGTTTGAAAAATAAAGATTCTAAAAAATATAAACAATAAGCTCAAATTATCCAAGACCTAGAAGAAAACAAATTTACAGGCGAGGTAACAGAATACCTTCAATCCATTAACGTCAATAAAGAACTAGAAAATCAGTTCAATTGATATCAAAGCAATATCCATTTAGATCCAATCAAACTAACTAATGTGACAATTAGTTATGATTTTGTTATAATTAAAACAGCATATTGTATATCGGTTCAAGCGAAAAAAATTGCACGCCTAAGCTCAGAAAGCACTAAATTTTCTAACGACATTAATAAAATAAATTTCTAATCAATTTAGTAAAATAACTTCACATAATGGTAAACAAATACCTCAAAATTGGCTTATTTGGAGAGATAGCAGGCAAGAATTTTGTTTTCCTTGTAGACTTTTTAATAAAACTTTGGAATGTCATACATACAGGTTTGTTTTCAAGTTGATGTATTTCATAAAACAGAAATGGAAAAAATTATACGAAAATATTTCAGAACATCAAAATAGTATTACAGTCAACTTTTCTATAACGCGGTTAATTCGTACCGTGTTATACGGAAATCGTGCTAAGGTAAACTTAGATGTAATTTGTATGAATATACATATCCTTTCTGTATTACATATTTATAAAATATATTGTTAAAGCGTCATGTTACAATAAATACGGTTAAGAAATAAAATTTTGCAGATGCAAAAGGCAATATATACATTGTATACATATTTTTAGATTATTTTTATTTAAGAATTCATATAAAAAAAATTATAAAACAAAATAAAACAAACAAAAAAAAACTTTTTTTAACAAATACAAAGTAATGAAACTTAAAATCAAAAGCTTTATTAACATTCAACGTTACTGTCGAATATTGGCATATAATTGTTTTTCTTTTAAGGAGGCGAATGTTCAGTTCACATTTTTTTATCTTCGTTTTCAAATGTAAACTTATTTTGTATTTCTATCAAATCTTCTCTATAAAGAGCTAAACAATTTTGTAGTTCTTTTTAGTCTTCCATACATTAAAATGAGAAGCCTTATGTAGAAAGTAATGTCATCTTTCTGTCTGTCTGTCCGTCCTTTTATTTTTCAACTTTTGATCAAGGCAGAAGTTTCTATTCCTGTCATTTCTAGCATTTGTCAAGCCTTATAATTTTTGGTTTGTGATAGAAACATAACATTTTCAGTATTCAACTAAAGACCATAAGTCAAGTCCAGACGCCAAAAATCAGCATGATCGGAAAATCTCGAGACCGGTTTAACCGCAAATTTTTGTTTATATATAGAAGCCCCGAACATTGGTGGAAAAGGAGTTTCACGCCCGTACTTATTTAAACTTTGCACTGCATGCTGTTGAAGGATATTTTTCAAAAAAATAAAGCTCTAATTCTGTAACCAAATCTAGTTCTTTTTCTTATAACTTAAATTAAAGTTTTCATCTAATTTATTATTTATATTTTCGTCTAAACATCTATTTGACATAAATGTGACACCAAATACCTTCAATTTCTCTTCGTCTAAAGTTTTTTGCAGAAGAATTTTTTCAATATCTTGATGTTTTACATCTTGAAATCCTCCACCACTTAGCTGAGAAGTTATATTTACTCTTTCTACAACTTGGGGTAAGATATTATTTTCTCTTTGGACCATTTTACGTAAAAAATGTTTACTACATTTATTAAGTGTTGATGGTTTAATTTCCGTACAAATTGAGAGCACAAATTTAATACAATCTAAAAATGAAAATTTTTTCCATATTTCTATAAAGATTTTATTTGTATCTTTCTTTAATTTATCAAAAATTGTTTCGAAAAATTGGCACATGTAGTACGTTCTGCAAGTATGGATGATATCTTGATTCAGTGGTATACAATTTCTACATTTGTATGATTTAGTCCCTTATTGTGGTCACTAGCGTTAACAATAAGCAATAACGCTTTAAAACACAAGTTTTTTTTCTGTAATAGCATTTAACTTCAAAGACAAAGCAATTAAAAACAGTCTTCAAATATATTTTGAGTCATTCGCGCCTTTTTATTTGATCAGCAGAATACAGGGAATTGGCATTTATCAATATTTTTTATTACTTGAGTTCTTAAACCACCAGTTATTAACATTGGTTTTATCATAAGAATCCCTCACATGTTGCTACACATATGAAGAGTGATATGTTGTTTAGAAGCCTTATGCTTTGGTGCACGATTTTTATTTATCGAAATGTTAATTCAAGATGATAGTTTCTTCCAATATAATGCTCTTATCGGCGTTTAAAGTTTGACCTGCCGTATATCCTCCTTTATTGATATTTTCAAATAGTTTCAGCTTAAACTTATGGACAGCCTTTGCATTTGTTGCAGCCTCCTCTCCTTGAAATTATATTTTCTTCAAGTGCCGTCTTCGTTCGTAATGTTGGCAATCATCATAGCTATACGTATTTTTGAAATTGCTGATCTAAATAATTGGATCGTTGTACAATTAAATCAGCCTCTTAAATTCTTTAACAATGAGTGCCGTTTTCTTCCTACGTTTCTTTTCCCTTGGATCATCCCTTGTATTATTAGTTGAAGCAAATGATATTTTTCTTCTCTCATTATATAACATAAGTATTGTAATTTTCTTTTATTAATGGTGATTATAATTTCTTTTTTTTTAATTCTTCTCAATACTTCTATATTTGTTACTCGATCAACCCACAGTATTCTCAATATCCATAGTTCAAATGTTTCCAGCTTTTTAATTTTTGTTTGTTTTCGAGTCCATAAAGGATAGCACGTAACATCTCAATAATCTTGTTTTTAATTCTAAGCCAAGGTCTCTGCTACAAATAACATTTTTTATTTTTATAAACATTGCTCTGACTTTTTCTATTCTTGAACTTTTTTCTATCAGCAATAATTATTTTTATTTAAAAGTGTACCAAGACGAATGTGTTTTTCTACTTTTTCTATCGGTTTGTCGTGTACATAGATGTCTCCATTATTTTGTAATGTTTTGGTTACTATCATAAATTTGGTTTTCTTTATATTCATAGATAGTCATTATTCTTTGCTTGCTTCTACACTTTAAGTATTGTCTGTAAATCTTTAAGGCTGATAGCTATTGACGTAGCATCATCCACACATTTTATATTATTAGTGTTCCGTTAACTTTAACTCTTCTCTGTCGTCACTTAGTGCATTGTTAATTATTTTTTTATACATATTAAAGAGAATTGGGGACAGTACTCCCCTCCTTATTTCAATTTTGTCAATGATGTTAAATTCTATTTTTAAAACTTCTCTCTGGTCGTAATATATATTGATAATAATGTTAATGTTTGTGTTTAGATTTTTATCTTTTGGTAATTAAATTGTTAAAAATTTGTTATAATCAGTAAAGCAACGATATACATCCTGGTTCACGTGTAACCATTGTTGTATTAGGATGTTTAATGAAAGCAGTACTTATTTTGTACCTGATCTGTCTTTAAAACCAAATTGTGTCTCGCTAATATATTCAATTTTTTGTAAATTTTATGGTGTGATTTTTAAAAATGTCTTTAAAGTGTGGCTCATGAAACTTATACGATAGTCGGTACTTACTCGTGCATTTGATTTTTTAGAGAGGGTTACGAAAGTTGATTTGGTATTATCTTTGTTGCATGTATAGTAGTCTACCAGTATATGAATATTTATTTTATCAATTAGTTTCAGTAATTCAACTGGAAGTTTATCTGAACCAGTTGCTTTTCCATATTTCAATTCTTTAACAGCATAGACAACTTCTTCCTTAGTTATTTCAATTCTATAATTTTGAGACTAAAAGTGATTTCTTAATTCATTTTTGTTTTTGTTATTATTGCATAATTTATCGCTATGTTTTCGATTCTTTCAATTTTTTTTTCAGTATCAATAAGTACTTTTCCATCTTTGTTTATCAATTCATTAGGTTGTTTGCGTTTATGTGTCTCTGTTAATTTTTTTACTTTTTTATGAACGTTAGAATGGTCATGTTTTAGCTGTAATTTTTTATTCATTTCCTTCATTGTTTTAATTTTTGTTTAAATTTGTTTTTGGATATTTCTACATTCATTGTTGCTGTTGTTATTTTTCATAATTTAACGATCATTTATGAGCTGTAGGATTTCAGAAGTCATCCAGCTTTATTTTTTTGTTGACTTGATTTAATAAGTATTGTTTTGCTTGCTTCCATGATCGTAGTTTTGAATTGCTTTTATTTGTTATTTGCATCTTGGTAGAATATTTGTGTATTTCTTAAGTTGCCAAATATTTTGATTTGTATTTCTATTTTTATTTCTTGGTTTTTTTAATAGAAAAACATCTATTTTATTCTTTATTATCTTTTTTGCTAATCTTTTCAATCTGATGGCTATTTCAGCTGCAAGAAAATTATGATTAGACAAAACTTGAGCTCCTGAGTAGATTTTCACAATTTGTATTATACTTTTGTATCTTTGGTTGATCAGAAAATAATCAATTTGGTTTATTACAATTCTCCCATCTTTATCTTAGGGTGATTTCCAAATAATAATCTAGCGTTTCAGTAACTTGAAAAATGTGTTCATTATATTTAAATCTTGAGTGAATTGCACTAAGCCTTTCTATTTATCCACATATTTATTGTATTCTCCTTGAACAAATTTAGCGTTAAAATCCCCCAAAATAATAGATATGTCCCGTGTCGTTATTGACTTTAATATAGTGTTTATTTGTTCGTAAAATCATCTTCATCCATTTTGTCTTCTGTAGGAACATAAGTTTGTATTAAATTTAGTTTACATTCCTTGGATTCTACTTGTAGTAGCATAATCCTATCTGACATAGGGATGAAGCTAATTACAGATTTTACTATGTCCTTATATACAATTATTGTGACTCCTTATTGCTGATCAGGGTGGTCGTTGCTGGAAAAGTATATAGTACCATTTGTTATATGTTGTTGACCACTGTTTGGCCATCTAGGATGTCTATGTTCATTCTCTACATTTCTTGTGTTATATTATGTAACTTTCCACGTTTCTATACAATCCACATATTCCATGTACCAATTTGTATAGAATTCTTTATAACGTTATTCAAAATCGTTCCTTCCGGAGACGATAAGGGGTCTATTAACTCCGGAATACTTTAAACTTTAAACTTTAAAATTAGACATGAGAATTTTCTACTACAAATCTATATAGAATCTATAATGGAGTGGTTTTCCGTTGCCTTTTGCATCTTTATGCCGTTACACATTTAGCAGTGGTTTATTTGCCTTTAGGGGAGATTTCTCTCTCTAAGGACAAGAGAGTGCCCTGATCTATGTTTGGTTTTCCACTCTCCAAAAAGTCTGTTGATAATACATCGCAAGATTGCTTATACCGGCGATTACTCGGTCTGCTTGATTGAGGACTGCTTATTCGTAAATTACTTCTGCTTATTTCACAACTAACATCTATATCTAGAGATTGTTCACTATCCGCCACTTGTGATTCTGGTGACAGCCTGCAACATAGCGACAGCCCTTGAAATTTAATATAGTGCAATAAGCATTATTTTTTAATCAATTTTTGTTTACAATAAATAATTGATTTTGTTGCTCTCCTGAAGAATATATAGTCAATATTTCTTAAATGCTCATATATTTTAAATGCTTTCTGTTTGATAAGATTTCCACTAACAGGGATCTTTTAACTATACAGTTTTCCAATAAAATCTGCAATAGTTCTCCTTGTTGCCTCTTTATTTTTCTTTAGGGTACGAATTATAAATTCATTTAAGTTTAACGATTTTCCAACAGATACTATTTTTTCTCCACTTTTTAATCAATTTAAAATTTGTATTTATTTAAAATTTTTTTCCTTAAAAGGAATGAACTTTCTTGTTAATGGTCTTTTCATTTTTATCATACATTATGAAAACCTGAGGTTAAAAATTATTTTCATTAAATATTACAAGAAATAAACAATATTAACATAAATTATTATATAATAATATCTAACTATAACAACCAGTGAATTAACCACTAATCTTATACCTGCATTAGTTTAAAACCAACCATATACTAAAAGTTTCAATTAAAAATAACAGCAATGTAGTATCGTTTGTGGATTTACAGTAATTCAGTAATAACTGAAACTGATTGTTTATACAATAAAATTAGATTTCTTCATTAATCTCAATTGTAAGAGTATAACACATACAGTCAGTCCTCCTATAATACAATTAATTCTTACCGCATTTTATGGAAACTTACCACGTTCTAGGAGGCATATCGCAAGTTCTACTTCGCGTTATATAGAAACCGCATTATAAGATTTCCGCTTTATCGGAGGTTTTACTGTAGTCAAAAAGTGCCTTACTCGATTTTTGGAAAAATTGTCAACGTAACAACTGTAAATGCATTAAGACTCAAGAACGTAAATGTAAGCAAATATTACTAGAATCTGGGACATGAGTCTATGTTACTCAGGCAGTTGCAACGTTAACAACAGAACACAAAGTCAATAACTTCCTTCAATACGGCGAAGACCAAGTAACAGCTCTGTTGCTTCTAACAGTTTCAGGTGAAAACAATCTAGATTAAATAGACCATGAAGTGCGTAGATACAAAATTTGCTAATCAAAATATGCCAATCCTATAGACGCGACATTTCAAGTGGCAGATGTACGTCTTCTGCTGCATGAAATATTAAGTTTACAGTGCACGCCAACATACCTAATTGCAACAGGTCTAGCATTTATTGGGAGGCATTTTTATATTTTGCCAAATTAAATATATTTATATATAAAAGTTGCAAGACGACAAATTTAATTATTTTATATTAAGCTTTATTTTTGCAGAATCAACTGCTTATACAGAAAGGGCAAAACTCCGTCCCTCTTTTTCAGATTGAATAAAGAAAGAACAATAGTAGACATGCATAATTTATTGTTGCAGATGAAGCTATAGAAGTTTTTTTTGTACATCCGACGACTCGTGTTGGAGTTGTATTTTGAAGTTCTTTATTACATATTCCAATATATGTTGAGGAATATGCCTTTTGTTTGGTATTGCATTTCGTAGTATGCATGTAATACGCAGTCTATAAATATACACATAAAAAGATATCTCACGTGGTGATATTTGGTGATCGGGTTAGCCAAGCGACATCATCCTATAGAAAAATTAGGAGTGGAAGAAATATCTTACTCGATATTTGGAGCAAAGCCTTTGTTGTGAAACCTGTCACTTGGAATACGTCGAGATTTAGTGCGAAGAATTGTTATATTATTTTCACATATCGATTGAAAATGAAAATAAAACTTTGGCCTTCTTCCTCAAAAAAGTAATTTCAACTATACTTAGCACCATACGGTAATGCATGTAACGAGACCTTTTACATCTTGTAGATTATTATCATACCAATGTAATAATGCATCTTGATAAGTGCAAATGCGCAGAAAACAACTGAATTATATGGAATGCCTTCTAAACTGGGTTTGCCAATTACTTTTGAAAAGTTTTTACACAACAACCATATTGTATGAAAAAAAGCGAAGGTCAAGTCCGAACGTAGCCATACTATACGACTAGATAAAGGAAGAGCAAAGACATGCTTTCGTGCGGTCACCCCCGAGGTTGCAAAATAAAATGTTTTACTGCATTGATGTTTTCAGGTATTTGAAGATTCCTAAATATTATTCCATCTCTTCTCACAATAGAACCATTATTTCTAATGACTCTATTTTCGATCTTGAACGGGGATCTGAGACGAAAATTAAAATCGCGTCCAAAAACACGATGTGTGGTAATCACAAAATGATTGTTTCGAATGTACGCTTCGACAGCAAAAACTATTTGTTGGTTAGTAAACGACATGTTAGCTGCTATTAAAAGCTGCTCTAGGAAAAACTTTACAACCACCTGCGTAAAATCACTTTTCCCACTTTTAAATCACACTTTCCTTCATAACACAGCTTTAATATTAGAGAAGAAGTTTTGCCCAACCCTATATAAACAACCAAAATATGGTTCCGCGGTCTGGAAAATATATAGTAAAACATCAATAGCTGTATATTACAAAGATTGGTTGAAAAATAAACATTTTAGTTAAGGCAAAAGTTGATTAAAATTAATTGTGATATAAATGAGATTCTATGTGAAACTGGGTCACAGAAATGTCCAGTAATAATAAAAATAACGTTCGTCTAATTGACACTGATGCGTGGCATACATGTATATTTTTTATCTTTCTTGTAACTTAATTATTTAGTACTTTTATTTGAGATCGAGTGTCATAGCACTCTTCAGTACGCTTTTTAGAGATAAAACGGTAATCACGTATACTCATGATACATCCTTATTTTGCATTGCTTGAGGTATCAGATGATAAGCTTTTGCAACATTTAAATAGGAGAAAATGAAATATGTATGGCATGTACGCATTTATTTTGAAAATAAGAAACTATAATGTTTTGGTTTCACCAGTGAATAATTCACTAATATTTGTGTATACTGTACAGAGAATGACTAACGTGAAATTAAGCTAAAGCATTGCATATTTTGAACAAATGTACCACACACAAACTAAAAACTACTTTCAGAAATTAGAAAAGCCTGCAAAAATTCGAATTCGATGAGAAGTTAGCTGTTTGTAGATGAACTCAGGGACCACACATACAGTCGGTACGTTTAATCTGCTAGAAAAGTTTGATAACACACTAACATATACCTTAGGGCACAAAGTTGCAAAATAAGCATTGTATGAGCAGCGCCGTATCAGAACCCCTATACGGGGAAGATTGTTAACTTCAGAAAACAAAGCCCAAGTACATCCACAAACCATATATTCAACTTACCCATCGATGACGACGTAAGCGGTTTGACCGTTCCACTATGTGTCGATACGAGTATAACAAAAACTATTTTATACTCTAAGGTATAGACGACGTCTTCCTACAGTTACAGGCGAGCAATAATATAGGTAAATAGGTCGTGGACTATCAAGCCGCTATATTGGTGAAATCGATTTTTTTTAAAAAGCTTGAGGTTACAGTGGACCAAAAGAACAGAGTCATCAATGTCTACTATAAAGAGCTCCTATTTAACGAGTTTCAGAAATAAACCATTCGTGTGTTACTAATGTACGTTTTTCTAACGAGAACTCCATAAGAAAAGACTCTAAAGATCTAATGAGTACGATTCTGAAATCCTGTCGTCATTGACAATATCAAAATTATTTTTTCTTAACCACGATACAAAAATGTAGAACAAACACCGAAATCTATAGGATTAATACCGAAAATGCTTAATCGATATGATAATTCTTAAATGTCGTTCGATAGCAAAATTAAGAGAAGCTGAGAATATTATTACTAATATAACGAGAGATCATTGTATTATCTCGCAGTCCATAAGTAATGACAGTTGTAAAATCTGAGGATAGGAGGATATTTTATAATAAAGACCTAGAGGAATGGTGCAGGACTTACAAACTGGATACATCGGAAAATGATTTTGTTGGAATATGGAGGTAAGATAATATAAGTAGCCTAAAGAAAGGGTAGTAGTTGATATTGCTAATTTATCTAAAATACTAGGAACAGAAAGAGACATAGGTATCGTTGTCGTAGACTATTCTTCTATGTGTATAGGACACCAAATAAAAAGGTAACCAAGATGGTTAAAACGCAAATCAAAATATTTTCATATCATATTAAAATACATTTGAAAATCTATTCATAAAAGAAGTAATTTTGAGTTAACCCCTATCCAGCACGTGTCTGTTATTATTGGTAATTAAAGAGACTTCTTTAGATTTACAGTCAAATAACACGTTCATAACGTAATCTAAACAATGAGTAAATAGTCGCACATCTGAACATTCATCAGATTGTAACTAAGCGAACAAATCTCAGTCTGTAGAGAGGAGTTCCGTGTGATCTTCAATTTACAAGTAGGTTAATGGAAGAGCAGATTACCGAAAACAATTTTTGATATTACTAAGTACAAAATTAAATACCATAGATAATTTTGTCCCTACAAACATTCAGATTGTTAGCCACGAAATAAAAGAGAAGCATAACATCGCAGCCCAAAAAGGAAAATTTAAGCTGGGAAGCTTACCTTGGTTCGAAAATTTGAAAACGGGTCCTAACATTTTGGCAAAGTTTCAGATGCTACCGTATCACTCACTAATAAATGCAAAATTTTTTATTGAGAATTTTTATGTACCATCTGCAATAATACCAGTACATGTAGGTGTTTAGTAATTTCATTAATTATTTGCATGATTTCTAATATAGTACCTAATGTACCAATTTCTATTATAATTTATTGTATAATATTATGTTATTACCAGAAGCAACAACTTTTATTTCATATATATATATATAGATGCGGCTGCCACAGTACGGATGGCTTTGGATTGAAAACGTTGAATTAATTCAACATTTTATCGACTAGCGAAACCCTATAGATCATAGATCCAGATTAGTCTAATAAATGACTTGTGTTATAATATCTTGTTTTCCAGGGATAGATTGCAGTTTTTCCCAATGAGCCAGAATATCTGCTTTAGTTTTAGGTCAATTTGCTTCCGTTTTTTATTGTTCTTCCTTGTCAATCTTTTGTCAATATATTGTTCCAGGTACTTGACTTCAGTGGAATTCAGTTCTATTTATAGGGACGGTTTGGTATTCTTAATGTTTTGTCGTAAATGTAGCCTGAGTTGACTTAGTCTTGTTGACTTACATTTGAGTAATCATTGTTCAATTTGGTTTAAATGAGTTTGTAATGTAGCTGATGTTGCTAACGGATTTTTATTACAAACGATCATCATCTTGCCGTTCGCAAATGCATCTATATTAGTTTATTCTGTTGTGGGTAGGTCAGAAGTAAATAATAGATATAACACAGGACCCAGGACACTCCCCTAATGTACGCCTACACTTATTTCTTTGATTTGGGAGATGTATTGTTTGGAAGGTTCTGTGTGTAAGATATAATCGTAATAGAAGATAGTACTCAGAAGGAAATTGTTTCTTAATTTTATATTATAAACCATATCCGGTCAAACGCTTGTCTTACGTTTACGAAAGCAGCAGTGTTTAGTTTGGATGATGTTTGTTAAACGGTGGCATTGTTGGATATTTGAGTGTTGCTGCCTAAATCCAAATTGATGATTAGGCGGCTAAGCTTTTTGTATTGAGTTTTCATAAATACGCATGAAATAGAATTTGTAAAAATTTTATTTCTTGTTCAGGTAGTTCTTTGAGTATATTTGTTGTTATTAGGTCTTAACCTGGTGCTTTTCTATTTTTTAAGCATTTTATCTCTTTTTCTATTTAGTTGACTACATTTGTAGTGGTGATTATAGTTCTTCTCCTATATCCTGATCAACCTTATTACAATTTGGTTGAAAAACTTCAGCTGGGTGGTCTGCAAATGCTTCTTCTTATTATATTATGGTTCTTAACCATAAGTTCCCTTGGTTTCATTTTGGTGGAACATAGATTTTTGGCTGTTTGGTGCCCTTGGTAGCTTTCCAAATTGAATTACCATAAGCATTTAATGACTTTAAGTTTCATTCTTAACAGATTTTAATTTATGTTTAAGCTGATTATTTAACGGATTAAACCTTCTTTTGTTTTCGATGCTATAAGTGCGTTGCTATCTGTGTGCGTTTTTTTGCTATTTCCATGTTTTTATTTGGTATATTGGTACTGTTTATTTTTATATTTGTTAGCTATGATGTGGAGTTTCAACCCGATTCCTGTACTGTAGTTATAAAATTGTTTGTGCAGCTTCTATTTCTTCTGCAGTTTTTAGGCTGATGTTTTTATTGAAATGTTGTTCGATGTAATCTTTAAAGCTGTCCCATTCAGTTTTCCTATTAATAATGGTAGGACTAGGTATTTCGTAAATGACGGAAGTGCTCATGGTGACTATTATCGACTAGTAGTCTGGCATTAGATCGTGATTGGAGATGACATCCATATAGTTTTGTGATAGTCCATTTCTAACAAATAGGTCTAGCAAGTCTGAGACTTTGTTTGGGTCAGACGGCCAACAGGTTGGACTATCGGTTGATAGAGTTTTATAATTGTTATCTGTAATGAGCTTAAATAGCACTCTGCTTTTGTTTGTTGTTAAGCGCGACCTCCAGTGCATGTGCTTAGCATTGAACTTTCCTCCTGATATAAATTTCTAACCTAGAGTTTCGAAAAACAGTTGTAAAAAATAATGGATTAGATTGTGCCTCGGAGAACAGTAAACAGACAAAACGTTGATTGGAAATGTAATTTTTTCAATAACTTGGATTGCTACAGCTTGTAAATGATCTGTTTTGTCTTTTGGTTGCTCATAATGAGTAACAGAACTGCGGATTGGTATTTCTGGTCCTGTGTGATAGACAGAAAAAGTAAAGTGGGCCTCTAACACAAGCATAATATCTATATTATTTAGATTCAGAAAGTTTTTGATTTCTAGGTTTTTATATTGTAATCCATTGGCGTTCCATGAAGCTAATCGGGCGATTTTGTTAATGACGGTACTTAGTATGTTCAGAATTATGTTATTTTGATAAAGGAGTTTGTTAAATACGGATTTAAATTCGGTAAGGAATTTTTGGAAGGTTAAGTCATTAGTAGGATGATTTGAGACTTTTTATGATTAAATTAGATTAGATGGACATGGTTGATGGGTTGTTGACAATTTTGTTGACAATTTAGGAATAAAAAAAAATGTGTTGTTATCTGGGAAGACTTCTGTCTGTTGGTGATTATGTTGTTCGCAATTCTTTGCTATACTGAGCATCCCTTGTAATTAGCCAGGTGCGATCCTTCGCATAATGCGCATGTAGCCTCAGTGTCCCTAGTTTTACTACAAGTTCTAGTGTCGTGGGGTCGTCCGCACTGCACACGTGCATATGGCCTGTTACAATATGTTCATGTACGCCCGAAGTTCTGACATCGTATGCATTGTACAATTTGGGCATTTCTTTGGCGGCTCAAAACTGACGACTACGTTCTTGAGAAATCAAATTTTATAAATTTATTTGTTGTTCTCAACCGTTCCGAAGTCAGTCAAAAATATAGAGAGTAATCTTTT
Source organism: Sinelater perroti (assembly GCA_036346155.1). NCBI lineage: Eukaryota > Metazoa > Arthropoda > Insecta > Coleoptera > Elateridae > Sinelater > Sinelater perroti. The sequence goes on from JARFIY010000096.1 coordinate 171,915, forward strand.
GTAGATTTACTTTTTATGTTTATCATTTTAATATCTTTGGTTAGGGTAGTATGGTAGACATTTTTAGCACTACTTTATTTGGCCGGTTTTGTTTCATCTGATAATAGTGATATATAATATTGTTTTCAGATATAAATGTTATTAATTTTCTATATGCGTCACAACTTTTTGCATTTATTTTATCTACATTATTATTTAGACGTTTTGTCGTATATTGTTCAATTTCTACTACAACAGTACTATTTGGCAACTGTTGTTTTTATTTTCAAGGACTTCATAGTTGTCATGTTCGTTTATTTTGATATATTAGTTTGATTCTTCTTAATTTTTTATTTGAAGCTTGTTATGCACATTTGTTGTAAATGACTAAGGAAACGAATATATTGGGATTAGTCATGTGTTCAAGCTGCCAATGCGTTATCGCAATGCACAGTTGACAAAATGCAAAAAAAGCTATCGCGGCCGGCTGCTCATTACTTTGCAAATATGTGTGGCTACAAATCGCGGATAATCACACGCACGGATTTTCTAGGACGATGATACATCTTGTATTCATAATCCTACAGGACAGGGTTCATCTATAAATTCTAGGGTTTACATTTATTTAAAATTTGTTACGGTCAGTCACAATTTTAAAGTTTATGCCGTCGTGGGCAAGGTATAACGAATATTTCTCATATACAGTTTTTTATTTAGACGCTTTTTTAGATTATTTACAACCTTTGCTAATAAATTTTTCGCTGGCTTGTCTAACCTTAAATATTAACATCAGAATACTTCTTTTTTTTATAAACCCACATCGGGTCTGTTCTGTTGTATTTTCTACACTATTTCTTATTCTTATATCAATTATTCTGGCAAATACTTTTGCGGGTACGTTTATTAACTTTATTTTTCTATAATTATTGCAAACTCTTTTATCTCCTACTCTACGAAAAGTATAATTCCTAAATATTATTCTGATTTGCCCTTCTTTTCCGTTCTTTAACTTACTTTTCTTACATTTTTTTCCTCTCATTTCATTTGCGTTTCTTCCTACTTCGGTTAAGTTAGTTTCTGCTTTTGTTATTTATTTTAAAATTGTTTCCGTTTTCTCATTACGTTTTTATTTTTTGTTGTTTTCCATCACTTAAATTTCTCATAGTATTTTTTTTTCTTGTTAGACTTGTTTTAGAATTTCTATAAAATAGTTTTTGATTATATTTATTGCTTTCTATAATTTTATCCATGATTTGTTTTGTTTTCTTAATCGTCGTTTTTATCTATTTCTGTTTTTTTTTCTTTCTATTTATGTAGTCTTCTATATTGCTTATATTTAAGTGTCATTTATGTGTTCAATTATTTTGCTTTTTTTATGTTTCTATTTACTATTCTTCATCTTTCGTAACTCTTTAAGGCAGTTTGTAGTATAATCTTTAAAATTTTCCATTTTTATTTTATTGCATTTGTATTTTCCATTTCTTTAAGTTTATCGTTTTTGGTATTTGAGTTATTTTAATTTACAGATTTTTATATTTTCCTTAATAATATTCTATCTATATATTTTTTCTTTGTAATACATTTTAGTTTATTTCGTGTTATAATTAATTGTACTTTTCATATTGTGTCTTATATTACCACTTCCTTTCTATTTGTTTTCTCTGAATCTTCTTCTTTTTCTTTTCATGTTTTCATTCTAATGTTTTTTGTCTTTGGTTTTATCTTTCTCTTTTCTATTATCTTTTGCTATGCTTTGTATTTTTAATGTATACAAAATAATTTATTGTTATCTATATATTTAGCAGACTTTAATTTATTTTTGATTTAGCTTTTTTTGTTTGTTCTATTATCTCTTTTTACATTTATTCCATCTATGATTATTTTATTATAGTAGATATTTATTCTTCCCTCTTCTTTCACAGTTTATATTTTTTTCGCATGAAGACCATTTTCGTTGTGCATCATTTGGTTATCGATGGAAATACTTGATATTTTTAATTTATACTTATTTTTTATGAGTCTTTATTTATTATTCTAATCCTTAATCTCTACCAGATTTATAGTTGTGCTTTTTTCTCTTTCAGCATAATTATTGTCTTCATTTCTACTTCCGTTTTCAGTTTATCGGCGAGAAATATTGTTGCTTCTTCTTTGTAATCTGTTTTGAACTTTAATTCCTTGATTAGTAAATTACACTACTGTTTCTTTTTTTCTATTATATTAATGTTATTTTCAATTTGGTCAATTATTTTTTGAAATTGTTTTTTTTTAGTTTTCTAGTTTATCATGTAGCTTTTTGTTTGCTTATGCGCTTTTTAAAAATCTTTTTTTACGCTACTATTTAGATCCCTATCTATTTTCGTTCCGGTATTCATTAATTTCTAATCATTTTTAGAATTTTTTTTGACTGAATACATTCGACATATATTATTCCCGTATCAACATTATCTTCTATTTGTAAAACGGGCCATCGGCGACATAAACCCGGAAATTTGACTTTTTTGCATTCTTTCACTCATCCTTATTGAAAACCGCTTTGTCGCTGTTTCATTGGCGTTTAATTCCATTGTTATGCAAAACTCTTTCATAATATGCTCTATGATTTCTCATTGTTATAATTTCTTATTTTCTTTATTCAACTTTAAAAAAGAAAACGATGTGACAAAGCTCATACAAGGGTAATTATCGCCATAGGTTGCTCTCGTATCACCACATTTCACTATCCAATATTAAAATTTGAACATCTTAATAAATATTACATTTATACATAATAAACTACAATAAATCATAAAGCTTATAGATAAAAATACTTCCTTTATCAGAGGTTGCAGTTCCTCAATTACATCTTCTTAGTTAATTAATAATACTGTAATAATAAAAATTATTATAACTCCTCATTATTTTTGTCAAAAAAGGGTAGAATAACGTATTTCTCGATTTAATTTCCTTGAACTTTTGTTAGTCAATAAATAATAGTTAATGCACTATTTCTTCCAATGTGTCAGTAAAATATTTGGTTATAGATGGTGGTATCGCTTAATAGCAGGTGGTAATTTTATATGGAGGTATATTAATTTAATATAATGCTTTTGTAATATTTGCATGACCCGCGACGTTATGAAGTTTTTCAAATTATGAAATCAACTTAGTTACTGACGAAACAAAAAATAACTCGGAGATAAAGTATAAAGTCGTTTCTTTTTAAGTAACGATAGTTAAATTACAAAAAACTGCCAATTGAAGAGAGAGAAAAGAAAGAGCGACCGCCACTTGCCATTGGAAACTCCCATTCATTCTAGATAAATAAAAGTTATATTTTTCAAAAGCTTATGGAACGCTAGTTAAAATGATATACTATTTATAAAAGTGCGGCGACCGGAAGTTACTTTTTATAAGACGCGAAGTTTACATAGGGGCAATTGGGATATGGTAGTTTCCTCCGTTTGGGCTCATGTGACCGAAATTTAACTTACAAATTATAAAGTACTTATCATTCTGCACTTAATGAGCTTACAACGAACTTTCGGAAACTTACGGAACATGGTTAATACTTGACTTCAAAACTGACATCTACGTTTGGTCGCTTAGCATAACAGTACTTGGCAAAATCTGGTTCTATGTCCTACGCATCTGCAAGTTCATGGTTTCGATTTTTATTACAAATTCATATTTATTACAAATTGCTGCAGGCTACTGCACATGATCATATCTCAATTTTGACAAACATAAAAATACCCAGAATATATATGCATATTTAAACGACGGTACCGTGAAAACGAGTTAAGTGACTGACTTCGGCGCAGTTGCTGAGAACGCTACAATAGCAACATCAGTGGGTATTACTGAGCTTATAAGAGTATTTAATTTTCTCAGACACCCCGACAAAGATACAAGAATGTCACAATTTGATCGCATGCGAAAAAGCAAGTTGAAAGCATTGATATTGATTTCCGACTGCAATGATGATTTGTCAACAATTAATATGTCATCAATCATATCATCGAGTCTATACTGCGGATTGCAGAACGTGTTAGTATACATTAAACTACTGTTTATAGGTATATAACTTAGGCTTGGTAAGTTCTGAAATACTTAAGCATTGCTGCGCTCACTCGTCAAAAATTTATTGACAATACCACAGACTTCTCCTGAACGCTATACAACCTAATGTTTAATCAGGTTATCACAGTCTAGAATAAAGCGAATTTGTATCTTAATAAAATAATGAAGAATCAATTTCAAAGGGTCACATGGAGTGCGTACAAGCACCAAAACATTACACAGAAGCAACTCGCAGACGTATAAGCTATCAAATCTCATCTCTGCACGTTAGTTCGTTGCGTTGTTGAAAATCGAAAAAGAGATGTCAAATGTCATAAGCATCTCGCAGTCGTTATCCTGATACAATCGGTACTACATCTCACTGATGACATCCGAATTGCAAGAGGTATTGTCAACAGGTACTTTCCGAAGCGGTACAGGTCAGATGACAAAATCGTCCAGGCAGAGGAAATGCTGGCTCGAGTTAGTTTAACCAACAAGCTCAATGTGTTAGTCGAGACAGAATATAAACCAGAAGACTTTCCGATTCCATAAGTTAGGCAGCGATCAATTGGACGATTTCTTCGAGTTCTCACCGTTTAAACTCAGCAAATTAGGCTCTACGTATCAATTAAGATACGCTAACTCATATTACTATGACTACGCTTACAATGGCAAATACGCTTTCTACGTCAGCAAAGAATAACATTTGTATGGCTGGCAAATCTACAATATAAATGTTAAAAGCCCGGTGTTTGTCAAAGCAAAAAAGGAATAACTTCACAGTAATGCAACCAAATACATACTGTACATCTGGATAGATAAATCACAGCACGACGCTGAATGCATCGTAAGTACAACTAGTCAATGCCGAAATAGTTTAAGAACAATTAAGCACTTTGTTCATGTGATGTTATTGGTTTGGTACTTGGGTTACGGAAGATTTATTAATGCATGTATCAGTCTGCTGGGAAGTTCTTGCATAATCATTTCCTGGTTTTTCGAATGCCAGCTGATAACTCAAGTGATGAATCCGATGCGACAAAGTATCATAACTGTTTATTATAAAAAGTGTAAATAAATTGCAATAATAAAAAAAAACAAAAAACACCTTTTCTTATTTTCCAACCTCTGTTTCGCCACTTATTTTCAAGGAATTAATTGAAATTTGATTCAGTTCCGTGCTTAAGAATGAGTCCTTCATTTAGTATCACGACATCTGCATGGCCGAATGCATTATAGTAGATTGTGGCACTTCCGTATTTGTTGTCAATCCGTCCTCTAGGCTTTAGCAGAATTTTTACAATAGCCATCAGAATGGCTAAAACTGATAGCTTTGTTTTAAATTGTTTTGTATCACCTTCATTGAATGTATATGATCTTATTCGACATCGTATCTCACTTACAAATGTTTTCCCACAAAAATAAAATAATTTAAAGACGCTTCAACAAACCTCTTACAATCGATATCAAAAGCACTGGAATACATTTAACAAATTTAAAATAAAACGTTGTTACATTTTGTGTTTCTTTTTAGATGTACGACACGGTTAAGTTGAATTTGCACTCGATTTCTGTTCGATGAGCGCGAAGGTCTATAAATTTCAGATCAGTGTTTTCAGACGTAAGGGTTGATAACGTTGTAATTTTTAATAATTGGGAACAGCATTACAGCCAGTGTTTCTAGGCGTCGAGAATTTTATTACCATAGACGTCCCTTGTACGCATGTCTGCTTCTACGCTAAATGCTAACGGTACTGTTATCAATTCTTAAACATTTTCATATTTAATATTTTAGATTTTAACATTTAGAAAACATAATAAATTAAGCGAAAGTTAAGTTGTGGAGCGAAAGCGGATAGACGCGAAATTGGCTGGTGGCGATAAAATACTCGAATACGGGCTTTGTCACACCGACTTTTTCGTGAAGTGTAGCTAACTGAATCTGAAAGTGAAAATTATTAGCAATTTAATAAGAGTGAGTAGATAATTATAAATAAGGAGCGATTATAGGGCAGTGTAAATAGGAACAATCAAGAATACAAACGAAGAGAGTTTTTAACCCGAAGGCCAAACATGCCCTGCCTTGCGCGGCCGGCAGACGGGAGATAACGCGACCCGGACGATACGGAAAGTTTATTTACCAAACGTACAAAATCTAAATTCAGATAAAATATTGACAAAAGGGGATTATAAATGAGTTCAGGATCCAAAAGAGATAGAGATCTAAACAGTAGCGAAGAAAAGAAGAGATCTTTAAGAAAAGTAAAATAGTAATTAGATCACCAACATTAAAAAGAGAAAAATAAAAGTAAGTGAAAGAAAATGGGAGATCTAAAAGAAATTAAAGACATGATTAAAATTATGAGAGATGAAATTAAGAAAAGTACAGAAGAAAATCAGAAACTACGAGAGGAAATGGCAAAACGGGAGATAAAATGGGAATCGGAGAAAAAACAACTCCAAAAAAGAATTGAACAACTGGAAGATAAGTTTGAAAAAATAGAAAAAGAAAAACGAAAGTGTAGGTTGATAATCAAGGGTGTAAAATTAGTAGAAAATCGAAAAGAAGAAGAAACAAAACAATTCCTCGCAGAAAAATTGGGAGTAGAAGTAGAAGTAAAGAATGTAGTAACACTGCAAGGAAATAAAGGTACAACTACAAGTCTGGTTGAAATGAAAGACTGGGATAATAAACAGAAGGTCATGAAAAATAAATATAAACTGAGAGGATCCACCGTATACATAGACAATGATATGACGCCAAAAGAGAGGAATACAGGCCGAAATAAGAAAAATTGCAAAGAAGAGAGAAGTAAAGGTAGAAGAACGAAAATCGGTTATAAGAAAATCATCATAGAAGGAGTGGAATACGTCTGGGATGATGAGGAAAAAGGGTTATAGAGAAATCAAAAACTGATAACAAAAAGAACCAGGCCGAACTTATAAAGAAATATGCGATGGACATGGACGACGATAAACAATATAAGATGAACAACAAAATGAAAAGCGTAGGAATAGACAAAAGTAAAAAGAAAGAAAAGGATAAGAGGAAAGTAAGCAAAATGCAACAGGAAAAGTTGAGAATAGGAACATGGAATGTGAGGGGCATTAAAGACAAAGAAGAAGATTTAGTAGAAGAAATGATAGAACATCAAGTGAAAATCCTAGGAGTGACAGAAACCAAGAAGAAAGGAAAAGGTATGAAACGAATCCATAAAGGATACTGGCTATTTTGGTCAGGAGTGAAGGAAACGGAAGGAGCAAGATGTGGGGTAGGATTAAAAATAAATCCAGACATGCTAAAAGACATTATAAAGGAAGAATATATAAATGAACGGATTTTAAGATTAGAAATGAAGCTAATAGGAGAAGAAATATGGAGTGTGATAATAGCATACGGAGAAAACGAAGATGCTAGAAAAGAAGATAAAGATAAGTTCTTTGAGGAAGTACAAAGAGAAATAGATAATGGAGGAGAAAATGTAATTGTTATGGGAGACTTAAATGGACGAGTAGGAAAACAGAATACAGGTATAGAAAAGTACTTAGGGAAAGAAGGAGAAACGACCAGAAATAATAACGGGGACAGAATCATAGAAATCAGCACAGAAAACAATTTAGTGATTGCAAACACAAAATTCAAACATAAGGATATACACAAATTCACAAGAGTAGTAGAAAGCAGGAACGAGAAGTCAATTATTGACTATTTCTTAATAAGTAAACCAAAATGGAAAAAGGTACAAGACGTCAAAGTAACAAGACAAGCAGAGATAGAAAGCGACCACTACTTGGTAAAGACGGACCTAAAGAATAAAAAAGAAGAAAAAGAAGATAAGAGGAGAAAGAAATCAGTGGAAACTATAAAAACATATAAACTAAAAGAAACAGAGAACCAAAAAAGATATAGGGAAATTATAACCAAAAAATTTAGAGCAAAAGATAATACAAAGGGGTAGAAGAAAAGTGGGAAAGATATAAAGATACCATACTAAACGCTGCGAAAGAGAGTTGCGGGACAAAGAAAATAGCTAATAAAAATATGAAGAAAACAGCATGGTGGAACGAAGATATAAAAGCAAAGATCAAAGAGAAAAAGCAGGCATGGAAGAGATACTTAAGTACAAAAAAAACAGACGACTACGAAAAATATAAAGAAACAAGAACAGAAACGAAAGCGGCGGTGAGAAAAGCAAAAGAAGAATCATGGATAAAATTTAGAGAAAAGATGACAGAAAACTTTCGGGAGAACCAAAAACTATTTTACGGACCCTTAAAACAACTTAGGAAGAAAAAGGAATATATGATGAACATAAAGGGAAAGGACGGAAAAATAATAACAGACAAAGATCAAATAATGGGAAGATGGAAAGAACATTTTGAAGAACTAACAAAAGCAGAAAATAGTACAACAGATGAAAAGAAAGAACTAGACGAAAAAGGGGAAATCGAAGAAATACAAGAGAAAGAAGTTAGGGAGGCCATGAAGAAAATTAAGTTAGGAAAAGCAGCAGTAAGAGACAAAATAACACCGGAAATGATAAAGTTTATGGGAAATGAAGGAATAACTAAATATACAGAATTGCTAAATGAAATAATGAAGACAATGATAATACCAAAGGATTGGAATATAGGAATCATACTCCCCATACATAAGAAAGGTGACAAAAGAGAATGTAGTAATTATAGAGGAATTACGTTAATAAGTGTCCCGCGAAAATACTGGCCAGAATAATTGAGAAAAGAATAAGAGACAGAATAGAAAATACAATAGAAGAGACTCAATGTGGTTTTAGGAAGGGAGAAGCACACAAGATTTAATATTCATCATTAGACAAATCAGCGAAAATTTATTAAAAAGGAAGGAAATACATATGTGCTTTATAGATTTAGAAAAAGCTTTTGACAGAATACAAAGAGAACAAATATGGAAAGCACTAGAAAAAGAGGAATAGAGGAAAGAACGATAGAAATAGTAAAAGCAATGTACAGAAGTAATAAAAACGTAGTAAGGACTAACAATGAAGAGTCACAAGAGTTCGTAACAGAAATAGGAGTAAAGCAAGGATGCGTGCTGAAGCCCTTGCTGTTCTCAATAGTGCTAGACGAGGCGATGAAAATGCAAAGAAAAGATGAAGAAGATAAAATTGGGATACTGGCAAATGGAACAAACAGAAATAAACGAACTCTTGTTCGCTGACGACATGACGATAATAGCCGACACAAAAGAGAATCTACAATACAACCTAGAGGTGTTAGAAACAGAGCTACGGAAAATAAACATGAAAATAAATATAGCGAAAACTAAAAGTATGGTAGTGGCCAGAGAGAATATAACACACAAAATAAAAATACAAGAAAAACAAATTGAACAGGTAGAAAGTTTTAGATATCTAGGATCAATAATCGAGAACAACGGCAAAATAGATAAAGAAATTAATGATAGAATGGAGAAAACAGGGAGAATCTACAATACTCTGAAAACAAACTTTTTAGGAAAGAAAGAAGTACCAAGAAAAATAAAAACAGAAGTAGTGAAAAAAGTGGTGAGACCGTCAATAATGATAGTAGTGAATCGTGGTCTTTGACAGAAAAACATAAAATAAGACTAAATGCAATGGAGATGCGGTTCCTAAGAAGGATACAAAATAAAACGAAAAGAGATAAAATCCGAAATGAAACGTACAGACAAGACTTAAAGATAAAACCTATAATGGAAAAAATAGAAGAAGGACAATTAAGGTGGTTTGGTCATGTGTCGTATGCCAAAAACAGATTAGTGAAAAGAGTGTATGAATCGCGAGTGCCGGGTAAAAATCAAAGAGGAAGGCCAAGGAAAACCTGGGAAGAAGGAATAAGAGAGGCAGCAGCAAACAAGGGAATAAACTGGGAAGGTATAAAACAAGTAGACCAGGACAGAAAACTATGGAAAGAAAAATATACAACAACATAACAAACTCTTCTCCCACCTGCCTTACACCTAACGGTAAAAAGGGCATAAGGAATAAGTAAGTAAGTAAATAATAAATTAAGCATAGTGGAAAATTAGTGACCCACAATTATTCATATTAATTTACCAAATTCATTATTTATTGTTGTGTTATATTTTTCAAGCAGATTACGCTACAACAACATTCAATAAATCAAATTCAAACAGTTTATATTGACAGTAATTTAAGCAGGAAAAAGATTTACTAATAATTTAGTATAAGATAATCGGCCAAGATAAAACGTGCCAATATTTTCCTAATTTACACGCTGTAAAAATTGATTTACCAATTGGCATTTTAGTTTTGTCATTTTTAATAACCGAGAACAGTAGCATTATAATTTACAGTGTAAAACGTGACTTGCGCATTATGGGCGCTCAGGCCTCTAGGTACATCCATGGTATAAGGACAAGGGTGTGCTCGTCCGGTGGTAGACCACTGCGCAGGTTAACAAGCATACGTCACATTCGGCCAGCTTCGGCTATTTGCGAAGCAGTTCGTGTTCGTGCAATATGGCCGCTACATGGTCGCTATTGTAAATTCATTGGGAAGAAAAAATGAGCTGTGCAATGAAAGGATGCACGAACCATTCTCGGAAAACGAGAAATATGCCTCGAAAAAAGGTGCAATATTTTTCATTTCCGAAAAATATCGCAATTACTGCAGAGTGGCGTGCAAAACTAGACGACTCCGTTATTGAAGGTATGATACTACGAAAGTATTTTGTGATATTATTATTTAATAGATACAACCAATATGAATACAAGATATACATTGTTTTGTTTAGGGAGAATATGTTCGATTCACTTCGAACCTTCGTGCTTCTAGAAGTCCTTACAACAACAACTATTGGGGTATTCTCCAGCAAGAGTATGCAAGTTGCGATCTGATGCAGTTCCCACGTTACATTTATGTAACGAGTCACTGATTGTGTAATGTTTGCAATATTTGTATATACTTGTTTTATTTAATTGTACTCGTATATTTTTAGTGATAATCATCAGCAGCAATTAACCGCGATGAAGGAAAAGTACGAGGAACAACAAAATCGAGAGCGTGAAATGTTCGAGGCAAAAATTTATTATTAAAATTGAGTACAATAATAAAATCAAAATATAATATAAAAAATAACTAATTGCTTTCAATTCCTATAATAAATGCATATAAAGTAACTTATAAATAACTTGTAAAAAAACTTTCCCTATATTTACCTTAAAAGGAAGGCATGCTTAAAATAATATGTTCGAATTTAGCGCGTAACGATGACGTATGCTTGTTAACAATTTAGAGTAGCCAGTGGGCGGTAACATGCGCACGAGCATACCCTTGTCCTTATACCATGGGTACATCATAGTAGCATAAACCACGCCAGTATTCACGTGCAGATGGTATGGTGCAGTTGCAGATTCTGCAGTTATCGAATACTGCTCCTGGGGCTATACAATTTATTGTCGTGGTATACCGATATTTGACGGCAAGGTGTATAAGTTTTCCCTGAGTTTTTTCCTGGAGTTCGTGGGACGGACATGACGAGGCGCGTACTGTACGCAGGCCAGCTGGATTCATATAGCAGCAGTCGTTAGTTTGTGTGTCTTAGCCATAAAAGTAAGTTTATTTTACGTAAATCATAATTATCCATCACTTTTTCATTTACCGGTATGAGTAAGACTAGCGTACTATTATTTGATCTAATTAATTATTATGATAAGGAGTGTTTTGGTTAGGGCTTGTGGGTTTGCTTATTATAACTTTGTCCGCGTATTTTATTTGGGTTTTTGCTATTTATTGTGGCTATTTAGACCAATCATTTAGAGTTTTTCAGCGACAAAATTGTTAACAGGTAACCGATACCGCTGTCGTACAGAAGGTATGTTTGGAACGAAAATGTATATATTTCCTGTAGAAAATTTTCAAGTAGGATATTTTTAAACAAGGTTAAAAAGTGGCGGAAAGTAGTTTTTTGCTTCTAGAAAAAATGATTAATAATCTAAGATTACTACTTCATATAGAAAATAGAAAGATCTATAAAATGAGCTGTAGAATGCTAAAATTTGTTAATTTACTGCTTCAAATAATGTAAAAACCATTAAAATTGCCTATTATATTAACTAACTGTGCAAATTTTTTTCATGCACCTTGGTACTATAAAAAATATGCACTTTAATATACTTAAGACATAACTGGAATTTGGGCTCTGTTAGGCTCTGCTACAGTTATTGTTTTATACAATTTACAATATTTTTCTCAAGATGTGTTCTAAATTATGTGATTGCTCGTTAATACAGTAACAGGATATTTGTAACGGTTTTTTGCATTATTTGAAGCAACAACTAAACAAATTTTAGCGTTTGACAGCTCATTTTATAAATTTTTCTATTCTAGATATGAACTTCTAATCAGAGATTATTGCTCATTTCTCTAGAAGCGAAAAACTACTTTTTGTCACCTTTTAACGTTTTCTAAAAATATCCTACCTGAAAATTTTTTGCAGGAAACATACATTTTTATTCTCAACATGCCTTCTGTACGACGGCGTTATCGGTTACCTTTGGTCGGTATCTTCCTCGGTGTTTGACCTGAAATACGGGGGTCACCTGCATGATTTGCTTCTTTCTCGAAAGTTGCATTTCCGAATTTTACATCCGTCTTGTTTTTAGTTTGCTTAGTATTATATGATTATAAATTTTGTATGCTACCGGCGATGGGCATATTGGTCTATAATTATCGCATTGAGTTCTGTCTCCTTTTTTGTATACAGGTATTATCAAGTTGTTTTTTCATTTTTGAGATGTAGTTCTTCTCGCTTCAGACATTATTTATTTGCGATGTATTTTATCATATCTGGGTCTACCTCGTCTTCACTACTTGTTTTGCCTATTTTAATGCTATTAATTTCTGTTTCCAGCTCTTTATATCACTTTCATTTTGGTGTATTTTGTTTTCTTGGTGTCTTGGTATGTTTACTTCTATTGGCTGTATTTTGTCATCTCCATCTTGCTCAAAATTTTTATCTTATGCTTGGCCCTATTTTCTTTCTTTTTCTTTTTAGCTCTTTGATTGTATTTTAATATTTTCGGTTGTCTTTTAATTAATTTTCAAAATCTTCCCGTGTTTTTTATTTAACTTTCTTCAGTAACTTTTTATACTTCTATTTGTTTTTTTATCAGATTTTTTTGTCTTTTAACTCTTTTGTGTGTGTATTTTATCTATGCTTGTTTGTTTGTCTTGTACTAAGTTTTTAACTTGATTTGTCCACCATCTTGTTCTTTTCCTTTCAGTGTTTATCGTCCTGTATCCACATACTTCTTTTGCCATGCTAATTAATGTTTTTTTTTAGTACTTGCAATCTATCATCGATTATCCATCTTCTATTAGTGTTTTCCAACTTGCTTATTTATGTTTCTATTATATTTATATACTTGTTTTGTTTTTTTGTATTGTTAATGTATTTAGATTTACTCTAGTAGTTTTTTGTCTTCTCTACGTTTGGTTTTAGGTTTATTAATTTATCTATTACTAGCCTGTCTTGCGTACTCATTTTTGTGTGGGGATTTTTTTCTGTGTCTTCCTCCATTTCCGTTGTGTATACTATGTAGTCTATGATGCTTTTTGCTTGCTTTTTTTTGTACTACGAAAGTATATCTGTTCCCTTGTTTTTATTTCCAGAAGGAATATCTGACTTTTAGTTAACTTGCTATACAGAATTGTATGCTTTTATTAGTATTTCTGTTTATTTCGTTTTCCTTTTATGGTCCTCTGCATCCTAATCCTTTATGTATATTTTTACCTATTCTATCATTCCAGTCTTCTGAAATAGTAAAATACTATTTATCTATAGTATTTGATTGGTGCTAAAAGTGTTGCCCATTTTAGGCGCTTTAGTTTATTTTTATGCGGCGTGGTATAATTTGGCCTCTTTATCTGCTGCTTTGATATTTTTTTGATATAGCTTTTTTTGTCTTAAATTTATTTATTTATTTTGGTTATTTAATGAAATGTTACTTTAATTTCACTGTGGATTATGTCAAATTAAAGCTCTTGCTCTACTCTACTTACCTATATAAATTAATTTGATAAACTGCACAATTACACCCCCTATTTTACGTTTTTTATTAGATAAATTCGTAAAATATTTAATTTAATAATTTTCATTGCCAAGTTTACATTCATTAAAGGTTTTACTTTCCTATAATGTCTGTCAAATACAAAAAGAAGCTTTTAATATTGCTTTTTCAATAATAATTGCTGAGGTTATTTCTTGCAAAGTTGTATTTCTATTGTAGATTAGAAAAAGACTAAGCATTTAAGTAAATTATAATACCACCTAAATTGGCTGTAGTTTCTGCAATTAAATTTAAACATAACATGTTTTAATTGCTATTCTTAATCAATTCAAAATATTTTTAAACGGTTTTATAGAATATTTTTTTGCTGATCAACGTATTAGAAAGAGCATGGAGTGAACATTAATAATTTTTCTTAAAATTTTCCATTTTCAGAAATTTAAACTACAAATATTGTACAATTCTGAAACGGTTCCATAGTTGTTTTTGTACAAGTTTCCGCGGCGTCTAAGCCATAAAAATCATGCGACTGAGAATTCTAGGAAGAATATATTGTACTAAGAATTTTTCTTCAAATGTATCTGTAAGCAGAATTTCCTAGAAGTTCCCTTTGTAGAATCATATAATAAATATGCGTTACCTTTAAATGCTAAATCTATTTTTCCTAAAAATAAAGGCACGTTCAAAATTCTATGTAATGTTCGCTTCTATTCCCGTTCTTAATCTTGAATGAAATTTGAAGAATGCATTTATAAGTTCCGCCATTCTATCTAATGCATTTTTGACTAATACTATTTTGATGTTTTAGAATTTGTTTCTATAATTTTTTCTATTTCTGGTTTTTTGAATATCTCAACTTCAAAACAAAACCGAATATACGACATTCCGAAGTTTTATTAAAAAATCTACAAGGTAAACAAAATGTTTGCTTGCTATCGCTCCAAATATTTATTTATTTTAACTAAATTATTTAGAAACTGAACCTATATAAAATAAACCACTTCAATTATATCTGGTTCGGCCGGAATAAATGGACTGCTGCTGGTCCTGAGGCTTCCAGAAGAAAAGGAGAAGGATATGGATAAAAATTAGGACAAGTCACCCCAATCTTCACAGCAGACGAAACGGGGGCGTCTTCCTGGTGTAAAGGTTCCCTCGTCGAGCGAATAATTTATCGGCGAGAGCACAGCGAAAAAATGCCAAATGCAAAAGCGCGAACAAAGGCAAATGCGTAATGCAGGTTTTAATAAAGCGAAAGTATAAAGTCGCGTGAACTTAACATAATGGAAATGGCCAATTTAAAATGAATAAAGCAAAGGCTTAATGTCGCGCGAACTAAACGAAATCAACGTGCCAAAGCAAGTGCTAAAAGCCAATTGCACGAGCGCGGCTCGCGGCCTTAATCGCCACGCGAGCCTGCAGTCAATTGGGCCGATATAACAAATTTCACATATACGAGAGGGAGTCAAATTATAGCCGGCCCTAATTTAAAATTTCAAAAAATAAATATAATTAGAAGATTGGCTCGAACAATATCTACATGATAACTATAATCTATTCAGCGAATACATATAGTAATAAAACTGTCGAAAGTTCCAGCTCATTTTAAATAACTGTCGTTATTGGTCAGGTACACACTGACCCATCTTTAGGCACTCGTGTGTTAGTGCTGCGGGTAACTTGTTATATTTAGAAATGGCGATTTTATTTGTATCTCATTATTAATGATAATGTGTATTGTAAAAGTGAGTTGTTAAATTTTGATTCATCTGTTTAACGCAAAGAAGTAAATATAAAATATTTTTATAAATGCTACATTGTAAACCTGGCTTCGGCGCACATCTTTCTGCGTTTTAGGGGCAGTTCAGGGGTGTGTCATAATGATATTACTATATGTATTCGTTGAATGTATAATAATTGTTATATTTGTCAGTGTTCTGGTTCCTTTTAAAAATTAGTTGCATTTATCTTTACTGTCGTTATTGCTTTTATTAGTTAGTCTTGTATCGCAAAAATAAACTTCTGATTAATTTTGATTATGTACACAATCGTTGTAAAAGTGCAGTAATTACCGATTCATTAATCATGACAAAAATAACGATTTCATTCCGGTGATCGACCAAATTGGTTAACCATTCTTAGAATAAAGTTCTTGTGACCCTTGCTTTCTTATTTTACCGCTACAACACTGATAAATTTTTAAAAGCTCTAAGATTTTCTGCGCGGTACGTAAGCATCGATTTTATTTTGAAATCTCCTTCTGCATTTCCACCTAACAACAGTGTGAGACAGTCTTTTGAAGATTTATATCCAGGTCATGACTTTCTATTGGTTGCTGTAAAGGTGCATAACGGCAACTTTTGCTGAATAAACCCGTTTCATCAACATTGAATATTTGTTCATCTTTGTAGTCACCTATTTATATGATGTCACTTAATTCGTTCGGATGCTTTAAAGCAGCTTTTTGTAGGCATTGGCAGATTCACCAACAGTACAAACATTGTGAATACCAGTTTGTTGCTTAAAACGGAAATAGAAGACACGACTTGATGTAAAATTTTCACTAGTTCTCTTATCTTTGTTTTGTATATCAACAATGATTTTTAAGTCATTATAAAGATGTCACATCTTATCGCCCGATAAGTTTACTACCCGCAATATCAAAACTACTCGAAAGACTTCTTCTCAACAGACTGAACACAGACTTAAATTCACAGGATTGAAACCCAAACCATGAGTTCGGATTTCGACATACATACTCGACAACCCAACAATGTCACCGAATTGTCAACATTATAAACAAGACATTTGAAGACAAACAATACTGCACAGCTGCATTTATAGATATCAGTCAAGCTTTTGACAAAGTGTGGCACCCCGGACTACTATCAAAAATAAAAAGAATCTTTCCATCCTGCTACTTTAAACTGATGAAACCATACCCACAAGAACGCCAGTTTGAAGTGAGAGTAAACGAAGCTACATCAAACCGACAACCAGTCCTATCAGGAGTACCGCACGGTAGCATCCTAGGACCACTACTATATCTCCTATACACACACGACTTACCCACAACAACAGGCACCTTCGCGGACGACACCGCCATATTCTCATCGCACGAAGATCCAGTAGTAGCATCCT
Source organism: Sinelater perroti (assembly GCA_036346155.1). Lineage (NCBI taxonomy): Eukaryota > Metazoa > Arthropoda > Insecta > Coleoptera > Elateridae > Sinelater > Sinelater perroti. Next base: position 189,133 of record JARFIY010000096.1, read on the forward strand.
AAAATCTACAACACCATTTAAATTTAATAAACACATGGATGAAAAAATGAAAGATCAAGGCTAATGAATCAAAATCGACACAGGTATCCTTCACCCTCAGAATAGGTACATGCCCACCTGTAAACTTCAATCAAGTAATACTACCACAACGCGACAATGTAAAATACTTAGGCCTAACCTTCGACAGTAAATTAAATTGGAAACAACACATTAATAAGAACTCAACTTGATTTAAAAACTAAAGAACTCTCCTGGTTTATTGGAAATAAATCCCGACTGTCAATGGAAAACAAAATCTTGATCTATAAAATAGTGTGTCAGCAAGTTCAACACAGCAATAATCCAGAGAACGCAATCTAAAATACTCCGAGCCATAACGGATGCGTCGTGGTATGCCTCAAACCATACCTTACATACAGATCTCAAAAACCCATATGTCAGTGAAGTAATCAGAAAGACAACCACCAAACATCACACCAAACTCGAATTCCACCCAAATCCACTGCTACAACTCCTGCCTCATCTTCCAGAAAATAGAAAATGTTGCCCAATAGACATTAAAGAAAACTGAAGCAACATCACTGGACGTTAGCTTCTCAAAGTCATTATTATTGTACATTATTTATACCAATGTACTAGCTATCTAATTGGCTCATAGATTGTATTTCTTTCTGATTGCCAATAAAGAATCATAATAAAAAAAAGCTTGAAGAGCAGTGGTCATAGTACGTCTTCCTGTTCTACTTCTTTTTTTATTTTAATGTATTTAGGCAGCTGCTCTCCTATTCTATTCGTAATTTTTATTCTATCTATTTTTATTTCAACTATTCTTCTTATTTAATTAGGATTTTAAAGTATTTTAATATTTTATATATCGCATGTTGCTTGATATTATCACATGCCTTTATTAAGTAAATAGCTGATGTATATAAGTATTAAACTCCCAGTGTTTTTCTAGAATTTAACGGATGATAAATAAATAATCGATAATAAGTTTATTTCCTTTACAATCGACTTAATATTCAGCTAGTATATTCTCCGAAAGTGGTATTAATCTTTAGTGTTTTCCTTTATAGTATCTTCTTGCCAGGACACTTGATTACTTAAAGCGCAATTACGTTTATGTTCTATATTGTTATTTTTTCTAATAAGTTGTTAAGTGCATCACAACGGTACAGACCTATTATATTTCATGATCCAATGAATATATCAGTATTTCCTTGCTTTGTTCATCTTCTTGTTATCTGACTATTCCAAGGCTGATGTGTTGTTTCGGCGGTAGGGTTCTTTTTGCCGAATAGGATTACTGAACCCAACCAATTCTCATTTCAGATGACAATTCTTTCCTCTCATCAGCTCTGCCCCACCAGTCATCTGGGTTGGTTACCAAGATCTTTGACAATATTGCTTATGTTCTCGGAGCTCGTCAACTTGAATGTGAGAGTCTGAATTAAGTAGGACAGACTGTGATAACTGGATGCTACATCATGCGTTGAGTTTTACTACCTTTTAGAACCCCGCCCAAAATACATTGGTTTATAAAATTTTTATTTTTAAGTGTTAATTATTGAACTGAAATTTTTAACTTTATTATTGTTAATAAGAAATGAAGAAAACTATTATTTAGTGAAAGAGTGTTTTACAGTAACTATTTTGTAGAATTAGATAAATATTATATAAATTTTTTTACTTGTTACAGAACGTCAGTTATGGCTTCTAAGGTCACTAACGCTCCAATGGCGTATCGAACGCGTGCCCATAGGGTTAAAAAAGAAATAGGTGAGCTTATAGTAGATGATTATAACGTCGTTATGTTCGAAGATGGAAACAAACTGCAAGTACTATTCGACGGACCCGCAGACACACCATACGCAGCCAGCCAATGGCCTGTTTTAGTAGTACTACCCCCAGATTATCCGTTGCGACCACCAGCGCTGTATTTTTCAATAAAGATATTTCATCCAAATATCGATGAAAAAGTTGGACGCGTATGCATGGATGCGTTAAGTAGCGAATGGAACCCCAATACTACACTCAGATGTATTTTCAATTATTATCTACCTCAGCTTTTAAAGGAACCCAGTTGTGATAGACCCGTAAATAGAAATGCAGCGTTAAGCTACCTGTTTGAGAATGACTTCGCAAAACTAGTGAAGATGTTCATAATCAAACGAGAAAAAACTCAAATGGCTTGACTAATTATATATTTTTGATTATTTTAAAAATCATACAAAATTGCTTGAAAATCATTTTAGAATATTTATAAGATTTAAAAATTTTAAAATTAATGTTTTATTTCACTTGACTTCTATCATAATATTTGTTTTATTTTGTGGTTTTTCTATGTTTGTATAAAAGTATTGTAGAATAATGAGTTATCTCCATCATGAACAATTAAAATAAAACTTTTTTGCAATTAGGTTTTCGTTTATTCTTTCAATTCATTTAGTATGCATGTTTGGATGTTAATTTTTTTTAAAACGAGTAAGGATTTGTTCAGCAAGCGCAAATTTAGCAAAATGATACACGATATTACGATATACATTATGAAAAAGTTAATGTTTATTAATAAAGAATGTAAAGATTCCGCAAAATAATGATCGGAATGAGTCAGTAAGGGAATAAGAAACATCCCCAATATTTATATAAGATGCGAGAAACTTTAAGATTCTGGTAAATAGATAACGAGAGTAACTGAAAATTAAACAAGCTATTATAGATTATTAGCAAACAGTACTATAAATACTTATATTATTGATATTCATAAAAAGTTGATTTAACACCTAAACAATACAAACGTTATTCACCGCACCATTCAGATGAAACAAGAAGGCAGCCTTCAAGATCGTAATAAAAAATCTAAACTACTCTATAAAAACACATAAAAGACAAATAAAAGTCGATTAGTAACACATTACGAAATATTATGGGTATACAGCACAAAAAGTGAACAACCTTTATCATTAATGTTTTTTTTATTAGAGAATTTATTGCAAATTTACAATCTACTCCGTCTACAGAGTAATAAGTAAATAATGTGACGGTGTTGCTAAATGTCATGAGTTGGGCTCCATCCACTGATGGGTCTCCAAGATTCACTCGACGAGATCTTCAGGCCACTGCCTTTTGAGTCTCCGATTTGCGGGTTGGAGGTTGTAGAGGTTGGGGATGAGTTGATTGGTGTGGTTCAATGTGCGGTCTCGGCTAATGCGAGCTGAAGTTTTGATGACATCTTTGATGAAGGGAATTCTGAGATCGTGGTGCAGAGTTTGGTTACTGATGTACCATTGAGCGTTTGCCAGAGTACGTATAGTCTTCGACTGAAAGGACTGTAGAATCTTGGTATTGGAGGGTTTGCTACATCCCCAGAGCTCGATTCCGTAGGTCCATACAGGCATTAAGATGGTTTTATACAGTAAAATTTTATTTTCGATGCTTAGTTGCGATTTACGCCCGATGAGCCAATATAAATTTTTTGTTTTCAAATTTAGTTGCTGCCGTTTGGCTTTTATATGGGGTTTCCATGTCAGCTTTTGGTCAAGGTGGAGTCCTAGGTATTTAACCTCAGTTTTATGGGAATGGGGTGATTATAAATAGTAACTTGTGGACAGGTGGAGCGTTTTGTAGTGAATGTAATTTGGGTGGATTTTCACTATTTACTTTGACTCTTCAGCGATCTAGCCAAGTTTGTAGGAGGTTTAGGTGTAGTTGCAGGTTCTCGGATGCCCGGTTAGGATTAGTATCAGATGACAATATGGCAGTATCATCTGCAAAGGTGGCAATTAAGGTAGTGTCTGTAGTGGGAACATCTTCGGTATACAGGAGGTACAAAAAGGGTCCAAGGACACTGCCTTGTGGAACTCCAGAGTTAAGGGAGTGGTAGGATGATAGTGAGTTGTCAACTTGAACCTGGAAGTGTCGTTCATTTAAGTAGGATTTTAAGAGAAGATAAATTCGGTGAGGTAACTTTCTTTTTATTTTATATAGTAGTCCTGTATGCCATAACTTGTCGAAAGTCTGCTGCACATCTAAAAACACTGACACACACATATTCTTCCCTTCCAGATTTTCTTTGATGTAGTTAAATATCCTATGGCATTGTTGAATGGTTGAATGTCCCTCACAGAAGCCAAACTGATGGGACGGTATTAGTTCATCTGGTTGTGTTATTTCCTTGATTCTATATAGCAGTAATCTTTCAAATAATTTTGATAATTGTGGCAACAGACTTATCGGCCGATATGAGGTGGTTTCATGTGGAGGTTTTCCAGATTTAGCAATCATGATTATTTTAGCGTATTTCCACTGAGTAGGGAAGTGAGAAATGGCAAGCATGCGATTAAAAATCGTTGTGATGAGTACTACTGATTTTTTCGGAAGGTGTTTTAGTACTTCCCCTACTACAAAGTCGTAGCCTGGGGCGTTATACGAGCTGGTTAATTTAATTTCCCTATACACTTCTGCTGGTGAAAAGGGACTCACGGGTAGGGATAATCGGCCATGCGCGCATAAATATTCTTCTATTTCTGCATCAAAGTTTTGGTCATTAGATGTCAGTGGTGTGAAGACTTGGGCAAGGTGTACTCCGAAGGTGTGTGCTATTTCTTCGTTTGATCTAGCCCAGCTATGGTCAGGTTTTCTTAGTGGTGGAACTAGAGTAGTAGGTCTCTTGAGTCTTTTTGTAGCTTTCCAGATAGAATAATCCACTGGAGATAGGCTAGAGATGTAATGCCCGAATGTTGTATTTCTGTTTTCATGTGGAGCTTCGTGAAGACGGTGGGTTAAATTATTTAAGATGGTCTTGTCTCGAGGATTTCTGGGCCTTTGCCATTTTCCACGAGTTCTGCGTTTTTCTATGACGAGCTGCCTGATATGTAGAGGTATGTTATATGTTATGGAATAATTTTTGTGTTCAGTCGGTATAGCTTCCCAGGATGCCTTTTGGATTAGGTTTGTGAGGTAGTCCACGGTTTCATCAATTTCGTTTGGAGTATGCATTTTGTGGGCTAAGCTTATATTACAGTTGATGTGGTGTTGAAAATGCTCCCAATCAGTCTTAGCTGTACAAAGTTTTGGTATTGGGGTTTTATAAATAACATTTGTACTCAAATTAATTATTATTGCACTGTGGTCTAAAAATCAAAGTTGCTTTCAATTTTGCTGTACACATCAGGAATATCTCTGGTAACTGCAGAGTCAAGCAGGTCGGGAATTTTATTTAGATATGACGGCCAATAGGTCGGTTCGCCGGTAGATATATATTTTAGATTATGTTGCTGTATGGTTTTAAAGAGTGCTCGTCCTTTGGGTGTAATCAACCTGGATACCCAGGTAGTGTGTTTGGCATTCCAGTCACCTGCTACAAGGAAACGGGGTCCTATTGGTAGTAGAAATTCTTGATATTCTTCAATTGAAATGGTGTGCCTAGGGGGACAGCAGATGGCTCCGACAATTAATGTCCAGGGGAATAAATTTATTTTTATCAAAGCGCTTTGGATTTTGTTAGTTGTGTAGGGTGGTAGCGGGTAATGGCCTATTGCTGTTCTGATTATGATTGCTGAACCTGCGTGGGCAGTTCCGTCCGGGTGATTTCAGTAATATATTGACTAATATGGAATTTTTATAACTGTATTTAGTGTACAATGGCTCTCCGCTATCAGCAGAACGTCGATTTTATTGATAATTAAAAATAGAGTGACTTCATGAATATGTTTTTTCAGCCCTTTGAATTCCATTCCGCTATTCTTATCGAAGTATCCATTATTGTGTTACTTTATTAATGACTGCGGAAAGCATAGATAAAATCATGCTGCTCTGATTTAATAATTGAGTGAACATATTTTTGAATTCGTTTAAGAAGGTGTTTAATTTATCGGCTATCTCGTCATTATTGCCAGTTTTTCTTGCAGCTACTTGTGAATAACTTTGGTATCTCTGAGAGGGATTTTGTAAGATTTGCTGGCTAGTTGGTAAACTTATTACTGGGTTTATTTTATTTGGTGTTCTTATAATGGATTGCTTAGATGTGGTTCGAGTTTTTAACTCTCTATAGACCGTGCATCCTTTATAATCGGCAGGATTATTGCCGCCGCACAAAGCACACGTAGCAGGAGTATTCTTAGATTTGCTGCAGGTTTTGCTATCATGTTGTTGTCCACATTTTACGCAGTAGTAGGGCTTGCTGCAGTATGTCTTGGAGTGGCCATAGGCTTGACATCGTGTACATTGTACTATATTGTTTTTAATGCGCGGTGCTTCTACTCTTATTTTTGAATTTTGTAAAAACTCGACTTTGTAGATTTCTTTATTATTTGGTTTTGGTTCGAGGTCGATGAAAAACATTGGCAACGGTTGTTTAGTTACTCTATGCCTGATATTCATGATGTTCCGTACCGAGTGACCTAATTCTTGAAGCTCAATCTTTATGTCTTGAGTATTAATTGAATGATGAAGGTCTCATATGACCACCCAGTAGAGGCGTTCTTCTTTGATTTGATAGGTGTGGTGGACTATGTTTTCTTCTTGTAAATGTGAGATTAGTTTTCTGTATGCGTCGATAGTATTGGTATTTATCTTAACTGTGTTGTCTGATAACGCTTTAGAGTAGAATCTTTCTTCTTCAATGACTTTGTTTAGGTTATCAGTCATGGCTTTAAAGTCTGTAACACCGTAAATGTATACTGGTGGGGGGTTATGGTTCGGTAGTTGAGATTTTGTTTGGGTTTTACTGTTATCATTTGGGTTGTTATTTTCTTCATGTTCATTGAATACTTGAAATCTGTTTGCCGTGTTTATTGTGGGGGCGTTTTCGACAGTTTGTGTTAGTCGCATTCGTTTTCTCTTCTTAGTAATAGTTTGCCATTTTTATTATTGTCCTCTTGGTTTGTTATCATTGTTTCGTCATCGTCGGTTTCGCTATTGTGGCTAGTTTGTGAAGATTGTATGAATGGTGTTGCTGGATAAGTGCTGTTAAAGTTAGTTGTGTTAGGAAAAGGAGATTGGTTTTGGTATTGTTGGTAAAGTTGAGGTGCTTGGTTTTGATACATTTGAAATTATTGATGATTTGATTGTGTTTGACTTAGTTGACCTGGATAGATTAACGGTGGTTGAAATTGATTTTGCATTGTGGATATCGATTGTAATTTATTCCAGTTGTTTGTATAATTGTTGGATGGACCGGGTATATTCCCGGCTGGAAACATTTCACTGCATGAATGTCTTTAATAAATAAACGATAATTTAAACGAATTTTTTAAAAATTATTATAAAACTTATTAACACTATGCGTGAGCAGCTGTGATATCAACCATCTGCACTAGTCCGTAATCACCCCGGCCGACCCTCAGAGATAAGAGAGCGGCTATCGACACGTCTTTATTCTAGAAAAGTCTACCGAGAACCATTAATGTTTATAGACTTAGAACCAAGGAATAAACACATGCCATAAAATAAGAGAAGCTCCAGCAAAAAAATACTTTCTGTGTGTGGAGCACATCTAGCAAACTTTAAAGCATGTGCAGTTTATCAAGGCTTACCATATATAAAAAAATCTACAAATATTCTTCAGCAATGCACAAACATACTTTGTCCAAGCTACCTAAGTGTAATAGTTCATAATTTCCATATTTATAAAAATTATAAATAGATACAATGCGTGCAAAATATGACATGCGCACAAGCAGTAACAGGAACAACCATTATAAATATCACAAAAGGTTCTCTTTCAGCTATAACTCAACAATCTTTGATTAAATGTGGCAACAAAATGCTATGACCTTTAAATCTGTTAACAATCTTTATTAATAAACAACGCCTTAATACGTTATGTTTGCAACTTGTAACGCACTTTAACTTGTTAGTAATAAACTTGAATTAATAACATCCCTTTAATTTTTTAAATTGACATCGTGTTTGTTTCAGAATCCCATTCCATTGATATATCTATCATTCGTACACAATATTATGGCATACAGTACATGTACCATGCTGACGAAATAGCTTTTTTTCATTTCTAAACATCTTCCACACTTTAGACTACCAGAACACAGTGGGCCAAAACGCAAAAAGCTGGCCAAAATGGTCAAACTATAACATTTCAAAACTGACCTTCAATCTTTATTTTTGGAAAGAGAAATCTTTGGGCTTTCTAATGACGTATTTAACTTTCTAATAAGGTTGAAACCATAAAAACGGTACGGGGTTAAAAATGGGCATTTTGCGATTACAGTGCTGACGGCGACTCAAGTGATTTGCGTTAAGTGAAATAAAAATTGTTTTATTTTATTTGGGGTGGCTTTTGGTTGAAGTGACTTATGGAACAACTAAATATAAGTAAGTATTTACTATTTTATACTTTACTTTATAGCTAGATGCTTTACTTTACTTTTTATACATGTAAATGCTTGACCATGTTGTCAGCTAATTTTTAGTTCTGGTTAGATCCGGCTCTGAAACTTTTTCGAGCGTGTTCCTCAAAGCTTAAGCTATAATATATCTGAAATTTAGCTGCAGATATTTGCAGAATCAAAAACTCTTCAACTTTGTTTTGCGTAATGACGTCATCGTATCGGATGCAGTACCCGTTTGCTCGGACGCTCTGGTATTTTTTCTCGCTGCAATAAATAGCTTTTAACAAATTAGATAAAATAGCTCATTTATTAATAGCATCAAAGCAAAAGTTTCTTCTAATGTATAACCGTTTTGCATTTTTTGTGTAATTTTCTACAACTTTCGTGTTTTACAGATCTTCCTCTAACGAGAAGAAATCTCTTCGACATTTGGCAGCAAGAGAAGGGCAAAGAAAATTCGATCAAATATCAATATGTGCAAAGCCTCATTTTACATTATATCGAAACTGAACATTTGAGCGACATCAATTTAAAAGAAACAAAACTAGCTATATCTCGTTGTTGCAGTGAATTTGCAAAAAGGTGGCAAAAGTGTAGCAGGATGTTGAAAACTTTCCTTTTCAACAATACTAATTGGTTCGAAAAAGAATTTGCATTACCTGCAGACATTCCCGTGGAGGAAAACATCCCGTCAACATCTAGGGTTGGCAGAGAAAATGTTTCTTTCGAAGAAAACAGCGAAAGAAGTAAAAGGCGCAAGACTAAAGAACTTCGGGAAAGAGCATCGACAAGTGAACTAACTTATGCTGCTCAGATGAGTCTCTGATCTGCTGGTCAAGAAGATGCCGCTAAATTGTTGAGCGAGACTACAACTACTCCTTCAAGAGTTTCAGAAGAAATAAAGGCGACTAACATTCATCGCAACTGCTATTAATTTTTATTTGGGACATAAAATATAGATTAATCAATATAAGACATGCAATGCAATAAATTAAAGAAATTATTATTGAAAGTAACTGAAAATTGAAACATACACATTAGAGTTCTTGAATTATAGTCAAAAAATCTGGTGTGAACATCACACGACTTTCCTTATCCTATTATTATATATTATACCGGGTCAATTGTCTCGGCCCTGCGCTGCACTCGTCCCGGATCTTGTTATTTTAATAAAAAAGGACGAGGCGCGAGTCCAACACTCGAAAGCTGATTAAAATAAACAGTACAAGACAATAATTGACTCATACTTAAAATTCTGCTGTCACTGAAGGTAACCGTGCGAGCTCGGCTGCACAGCCTTCGCCATTATCGCCTGCGTGCTCCGTACTAGCAGCCAAGCGCTCCCGTCCTCCCGTAGTCGGCCCAGTAGCTCTCCGAGCGCGCTGTGATTGGTCCGTTTAATTAATTTTTAATCGGCTATAACTTATTTATTTGACCTCGGATCAAAAAATTTCATTGTAATTTTTTGTTCGTCTCGGTTTGATCTATCCGGTAATATAAATTTCCAGAAACATTTTATGAACACCCGGTATATTAAAAATCCTGAGCTTCAATTTTTTTTCGAGTTCCTATTTTACCAACTTTTGTTTTAAATTCATGTTTACCTTATGATAAGTCATTTTTATTCTCATAAATTTTTTGTATCTTCAACCGTTTAGATTTGCGACCGATTTTGGGACCTTGCGAACAAACGGCTCGGCCGATTTTTACCAAAAGCTTCCCCTACCTACAAGTAACTTGCATACCAAATTTCAAGTCTCTAGCTCTTACGGTTCTTGAGATATCCTGTTTACTGACAGACCGACAGACACACACACACACGAACCAATGGCCCAAACCAACTTTTTTAGTGTCCTGAAGCTATAATTCGTCCAGAAATGTGAAAAACTGGATAGGTCAAATTTCCGCCGATTACATTACTTTCTTTATTATAGGATAAGGAAAGTAAAAAGTGGTGATATGTTACGATCCATGACTGATAAGTATATAAGTTTGTCTACGTAATAATCTACTCATTGGCTAAGTAATTTTTTGATGCAATAAATTGAAAATAACATACTAGCAAGCATTCTTACATAGGGTCGTGCGCTTTATGCAATGGTGAAGTAACTGAAGTTTTAACAGGGTGCTACCAGGACGCCGACTGTGTCTATTAACAGCCCCGCATCTGAGCTTTCGCCGCTTTCTAGCAGCTTAGTGAGCTGAATCCACATAGATCAACAGCCGGCCCCCGCTGCAATAAGATGTGGATAATTTTCAAAAAGGTTCCACCTGCATTCTAAATCGCGCTGTCGGCAACAGTCGGATAAGAACCCAGTGGACAACGCGTAGATTTAATCTAAAACCATTATATTTATTTACGGAAACGATAAGGAAGAACCCTCTTCTCAATTCGACGGTGACGTCTCCATCGTGAATGGATACAAACAAAGATGTTGCACCACTATGCAGTCATAGAGGTGAATATCGGTGAGACCGATGACATCGACCGGTTGTCCCCAAGAAACCCGTGTCCCTTCAATTGGCCTGCCAATATAGTATTGCTGCTTCAGGTTCCTAAGAATTTTAAATTATAACATTTAAATTTTGTCCATGGCCAAGAATCTGACCGATTTCTTTGATCAGAACATTCATGTGTTTAAGAGGAAAGAGACCGATGCCATTAGGTTAGAAACGGAAACGTACAGGCAGGAACATCTTCAACATCAATCACGTAATAGATGCGATTGTGCGGGTGAAGAAACTGCGGAAACATTAGACCGTTGTACAGTATCATCGCTATCAAAAATTTAAGCACGTCCAAAATTACTGACCACCGAACCTCATTATTCAAGTGATTGCGGTAATGATGGCAGCACCTTGATGATGTGTCCAAATTGTAGTGCTGGGTTTTTAAAACGTCATCGGCCTCTCAGAACAACACAGCGGACATCAATACAGGTGACTGTTATGAACGTCCCAAAATTTTGATTGCTTTATAATGCGGTCCGGGGACAAACCAGCACTAGGAAACCACCATTCCCGATAAATTATTGACGACGGAAGTTGGAAACTGGACCTAGGAACCTTTAATTACGCCAATGAAGTAAGGCAACAAAGAAACAAAGAAGAATGACTCACAGATGTTTGACCAAGGAAGTTGCCTATCGGCAACCCACTGCCATATGTCTGCCTTTCCAGCCTGGACGTACTCCCGCTCGCCACGCGTCTCGTCATTTTTTGTCGCCTGCACCTAGGGTTGATTTAGTGACGTAACTACTATTTATTGTTGAGTAAGTGTTATACCTTTTTAAAAAAATAAAAAACTACAGTGACAACTGCTCAGAAAATTGTAAATAGACTTATCTAGTATCATAAGATAGATTATATCTAGAGTTAGCACCCATGTTTATTCTGGTACCGTTGCATACAGTCCCTGTGCTAGTTCATGTAATTAGGTTAGGTTTAGCTTAGAGAAGGTTAGTGTTGTGTAATTTAGACCAAGATAAAACAAGATAAACAGCAAAATATTACACTTTTTATTTAATGTTTTTAGGTCAACTCGCATTTCATTTTTAATTGTTGGTATCTGTACAATAAGTTTTTATAATAACCTTTTGGTTAATTTCCATGGAGAATGATCTGTACTACTAAAAGCCTCCACCATGATAATGGCATATATAGACAGGGAAGATAAGGAGTAAGTTATGTTGGCCTGCAGCATGTATAGGTTTAGGCTTGAGAAGGTCGTGCCCGGTGATGGGAGTTACATTGAATAATAAGATGCTCAATACTATTTACTTTAATTTTGACAAGTTTCATATAAATAAATTTATTTTCTCAATTTACCTAGGTGATCCTGTATTATATTCGGAGCCTGTACAAAAATTTAAGTTAACCGAGATTTAAAAAAAATATACCTGTAACATTTAAATTAAGTTTGATACTGGTTTTTTAAAATTTTATAACAAATTTTTTAATTTTCTGAACTCATCCTTTGGAAATATACAGAGTTTTACTTTTTTTTGTGGGTAGTGCCAAGATGGCACTTTTTATCACAATATTTTCTTTTGCCCCGTTTATTTCCCATAATTTTCTGTCTTGCGCATGACACTAGAAAGTATCCTAGGAGGGTCTTCATGAATTACACGAGGGGTTTGGGTTGATATTTCTGGACGTGCTGCGTTTGTGTCTGTGTCTGATTCTGTCTTCACCTTATATGTAGTATCGTCTCTTGTCTCTTTTCGCAGATATTTATTGTGTTATTTGTAATGTAGGGTTTAGTTCTTTGATAAATTCGAAAAAAGTTGAAAAGTGCATCATTTATAAACCAAAATGAAACGTTCTATGGCCGGTTCACTATTTTCTCAAGACAGAATAAGGAGACAAGTATTGATCTATCCTATCAACACATTTCATGAACATGCACTGAAAAATGGAAATAGGGTTTTTTCTTTATTTTTCCGTGTAACATGAACCATTGTTAAATACTCAATTTTAGAAATTATATTGATAATACGAATATCGTTCCAAGTCTGAAAATAAATTTTTCTCCGGAATGTGGTTTCGCTACGGTTTAGAGACTGTGATTCGTTTTACATTCGTGGAGGAAAACCCCTGCTCACTCTGATTGTTCCACATACTATAACTTGGTTTGAAAGAAAAGTTTCAGCAATTTCCACATTGTTGTAATAGTTGCATTGATAAATATTATCATTTTGATGAAGATAAAATTTCAAAAATGTGAAAATAATTTTGTGTATTTGTTTCCTTCACCAACATAAATTTCTAAATTTAAGATATAGCCTGAGGTGCTTTCAGTAAGTATATGTACAAGTAATCCATACTTTATAAGTTTTCCCGGATTATAGGTTCGTATACGAAGCCTACCTTCCAAAGAACATTTGCTTCATCTAAGGAATGTTGATGATTTGGCTTATAAGTAGTCTGAAATCTGTGAAACCAATAATGTTTAATTGTAAAAAGCTTTTTAGTTGATTGTTGCAGAAATTTATTGTTATTGAAATTTAAACACCACTAAATTTGTTCAATTCTATTATGATTCAAAAGTTTCCTGAAAATGTATTCGTAGATCAATGATCTTTTAGTTTGTTTTCTCACTTGCCGTTTAGAATAATTAATAATTTTTTAAAATTTTTGCTACAGTAATGTCTGTCATTTCAACCCCTTAGAATCAGTAATATACATTTTCTGATTTTGTGAACTATATAGATTTGTTTCCTCACACGATATATCAATGGATCTATATCCAAGAAAGAGTTGTATTACTCTTAATATTTTATCCGGATCGAAGGGAATTTCTTAGGTTTTCCGTAAATGGTTCTAAATTTTGAGTCCTATCTGTTTTTACCCAAGTAGAAACCGCAGAATTTAGGGTGTCATCGTCATCGTCACTTTAGTTTACGCTTTGTTCACTGTTACTGTAACTGGTTAAAGGATGCACAACTTTGTTTAGGTTATTTCTATTAATAGAAAAGCCGCTGCCATTTTCATTATCATTACGAGCGTTTCAGGAACATCAGACAGTGTATCTACCAACAATTCTGTTAAACTTTCATCTTCTGTGAGATATTTTTTCCCGTACGAACTACACCTTTCCGTCATGGTCGTAGATTGATTAAAATATGAATTCTGATTAAATGCAGAGCAGAGAAATAGAGAACAATAGAGAAAAATACAGAGCTGTTTGTTCTCTATTTTATCGCAGATCTTTAATTCGGAGTGAGGTCACGTTTCTATAAACATTCAAAGAAAGGTTGTATTGCGCAGTTAAGTATACAGAGCGTTGAAATCAAGCGCGTATTATAAATGCAGATTTGCGTTATCCATCTTGTACAGTTATAGTGCACAGACGCAAATCTGCATTGCCAGTCCACAATGTGCTAATTCATTTACTACTTAGTCTTCTCGACTAGTTAGTTGCAAATACACAATAAATAGAAAAGGAAGCGGAATTCATAATTGATAGATTTTTCAACTTACAAAATTCACGCTGGACTTAAAACAATACATTATTGTGAATATAATAATACAACACTGATATAATGCCTAAATAACTTTTTAGTGCTATAAATTACAGTTGACAAAAGCAATTAAAGCAGTGCTGAAATTATTGAATATTTCCAAAGAGTCAATATTCTTGCGTATATTTTAAAATCTCAAGTTTTAGAATTTTGAAAATATTAAACCTCCTTTTAAAATTATTTAACTCCTTCAAATAAAACAAGCTTTTTTTATAGATGTATATTTATTAGCAATCAGAACTACTACATTCTATGGGCTAATTGTATATCAGAATTTCAGCTTGCAATGACGTGACGAGAGCTCTTCCAGTGAAGGACTCTCTTAATCCACAAGGTCTGCTGACCAAAGTCTATGTAGTCGTCGTGGGTGTTCTCTTTCCAGTAATAGTTGAAGCAGGTTATTTGAGTGGGCTGCCAATCTATCGTGGTGGGTTCTACTTCGTAGCTTGATGACATCTTTGACATAGAGAATCCTCAGGTCGTCGTGTAGCGTTTGTTTTGAGACATACCACGGAGCTTAATCTATCATACGTAGCACTTTAGATTGGCTTCTTTGGAGCAATGCTATATTGGATTTGCTTGCGCAACCCCAGATTTCTATTTCATACGTCCAAATAGGGATGATGATTGTTTTATATAGCAGTATTTTGTTTTCTAGGGAAAGTTTTGAGTTCTTCCCTAACAGCCAATAGAGTTCTTTGATCTTCAAGTCAATCTGCTTCCGTTTTTTGGTAATGTGATCTTTCCATGTTAACCTAGTGTCCAGGTGGAATCCAAAATATTTGATAGATATAGCTCGAAGGAGTTCGACGTTATTGAGAAAAAGCGGAGGACAACGTTCGTGTCTTAGAGTGAAGCCTATGTGCTGTGATTTGTTTTCGTTTATTTTAATTTTCCAGAGATGCAACCAAGCCTGGAGTACATTTAAGTGGATTTGTACTAGGTTAGATGCCATTGCTGGGTCTTCATGAGCTGCTAGTATGGCAGTGTCATCAGCAATTGTACAGATAGTAGTTTCAGTGGTTGTTGGGATATCGGATGTATATAGATTGTAGAGGGTCGGTCCCAAGACGCTTCCCTGTGGTACACCTGCTTCTATGGAATGATAGTCTGATTTGGCATCTCCTACTTTGGTTCTAAATTTGCGGTCTGAAAGGTAGGATTTCAAGATGTCGAAATACTTTAGTGGGAGTGTTTCCTTGACTTTATATAAGAGACCTGTATGCCAGACCTTATCAAAGTCCTGGCCAACGTCCAGTAGAACTGAAGTACAATAATGTTTTTGCTCAAAAGCGTGGTTAATAACTTGGATTAATCTATGTGTTTGCTGAACTGTAGAATGTCCTGCTCAGAAACCAAATTGATGGGGAGGAAGCCAGGTATCTGGTGAAATATCGGCATTTAGTCTCTGTAGCAATAAGCGTTCTAATACCTTGGAAATTGTAGGGAGCAAACTAATTGGACGGTATGAGGTTACGTCATTTGGGTTCTTGTTAAGATTATTTCTGCCGTTTTTAGCATTGGAGGCCAGTGCTGCAGTCTTAAAATGGCATTAAAAATGTAGGTAGTAAAGAGTATCCCTTTTTTCGGCAATTCACTGAGCATTTTTGGCGTCACACCGTCTGTACCTGGTACTTTTCGGATGTTAAGATGGTTAAGTTCGTTCTGAACTTCGTGTGGAGTGAAGGGTTTAATTCGAAATGGGGATTGTAGAATGTTGCATAAACTTGTTACGATGTCATTAATTATATCTTGATTGTTGGGCTTAAAGACAGATGCGAGATGATTTGCAAAAAGATCAGCCTTTTCTTGGTCGCTTCTCGCCCACTTAGCGTTGTGATCAGCAAGATTTTTTATTGGAGCATTGTGTTGTTTTGGTTTTTTCTTGGATTTAATTAGTCTCCAGATAGAGTTGTCGAATCTATTTAGTCTTGTCACGTAGTCATTGAAGGATTGTTCACGGAGTTCTCTAAGTTGCGCCTTTAATTGATTGCTAATGCGATTCAGTATATTTTTATCCACGGGTGCCTGGGTTGTGCGACACCTAGACCGTGCCTTCCGGTTTTTACAAATTAAATGTTTTATTCCAAGTGGTACTGATTTTGTGGTATTAGCTATTGGCAGAGATGGAGTACTTTCCATAACTGAATGTTTAAGGGTACTTGTGAGGGCATCCAAAGCGTCTTCGACTTCGTTATGGGTTTTGAGGCTTGTTTTTAGATTAAGCCGTTGTTCCACTTCATTTTTGGATTTATCCCAGTTGGTTTTGTTGTTATGAAGTTTAGTTGTAAAATTCTTAATAATTACGAAAGTACTAATAGTTGCAATTATCGGGGAATGGTCAGATGACAAATCATAACTAGGAAATACTTCCATGTATGCTGAGTAGATTCCGTTGATGATGAAGAAGTCCAACAGATCAGGAGCTTTATTTGGATCACTGGGTCAGTATGTTGGTTTACCGGTGGACAGAAATAAGTAGTTTTTTCCTGGATTAGATTAGCTAGCTCACGACCTTTGGTATTTGTTAGCCGAGAGCCCCAGAGAGTATGTTTACTGTTGAAATCACCTCCAGCAATAAATTTGGAGCCGAGTGTGTTGAAGAAGTCCCTGAAGTGGTTGAGTTTCAAGTAGTGCCTAGGAAGGCAATACACTGCAGAAACTGTTATCTCGTAGGAGGACGTTTTGACTTTGAGTGAAGTGGCTTGCAAGTGATTTGTTTCATACTTTGGTAATATGTAGTGACTTATAGTATTTTTTATTAAAATTGCAGTACCTGCATGTGCAGTGTTGTCCGGGTGGTTTGTATTATAGGTTAAATAGGATGGAATACGATAGAAAGATCTGTCGGTAAAGTGCGTTTCGCTAACAAGTAGTATGTCGATTGAATTGTGATGTAGAAAAGTCTCTACTTCGTTTTTGTGTTGAATGATGCCGTTGGCATTACATTGGGCAATTCGTACAAATTTAGCGAATTTTATTGATGAGCGTTGTAAGCATGGTAAGAATTGAGCTGTTTTGTTGCATTAGCTGTTGGAACATACTTTTGAACTCATTTAGAAAAGTGCTGAGAGTAATTGAGTTTTCCTCTGGTGGTTTTTGGTGGTTTTGATTTCTTAGTATATTCGAATACGTATTGACCTGTTGTGCCTGAATTATTTGTTGTATTCTGTGTCGTGGGATAGGGTGTATCGGTGCTGGTAATTGTTGAATATTAAGTCTGTTGTTGGCATTATTGAGTTGTTTGAGGAGAGTATGGTAGAATTCGCATCCTCTATAGTTGGCAGGGTGGGAACCACCGCATAGTGCACATGTGGCATGGGTGTTGTTTGGTTTTGTACAGCTTGTGGAACTATGGGCTGCTCTACATTTCACACAGTAGTAAGGTCTGTTACAATATGTTTTAGTGTGACCATATTGCTGACAACGTGTACACTGAGTAAGGCCCTTGGTTTTTCTGGGTGGCTCGACTTCTACTATTCTGTTCTGAATACTTCGTAAATTATATATTTCTTTATTGTTATCCGCTGGCTCGAGGTCTACAAAGAATAGGTTTAATGGTTCTTTAGACACTCTACTTCTTCCATTTACAATATTCCTGACTTGGTGTCCCTGATTGGCTAGCTCTTGCTTAATTTAATTTACGTCGGTTGTAAAGTGTAGGTTTTTGATAACTACTCTGAAGGCACGGTCCTCTTTTCGCTGGTACGTATGGTGAACAATGTTGGCATCTTTTATGTGGTGAATTAGTTTCCTGTAGGTTTCCGGAGTATGACAGTTTATTTTTATGGTGTTATCTGTTAAAGTTTTTGTGTTAAATTGTTCAGTTTCTGCAACTGTATTTAAACTTTTGATCATGTCACTGTAGTGTGTAACTCCGTACACAAATATCCGAGGAGGTTTTATGGTTGTATTGTTTACTTGACTGGTAAGGGTGCTTCCCTCTTCTTCTTCATTTAGCTGATTATATCTGTTTGTTAAAGGTATTTGCGTAGTTTCTTTGATAGGTTGGGACAGTTTTCTACGTTTAAGACGTTTAACGGTTTGCCATTTGTTAGTGTTGATGGAATTATCGTTTACGACTTCTTTAATTTCTTCGTCACTAGTAGACGGAATTCGATAGGTTGTTGAGATTGGTGGGAGAATACTGATTTTGAGGTAAGTTAAAATTGTTACCTGTTGATAGCGGTTGGCTTACGAATTGAAGGTTGGTGGGAAGTGGAAGTTGCATTGGAGCACCCTGTGCGTAGTTGATGTTCGAATTATTAGGTTGTCCGTAGGCGATGCTTGTTTGTTGATTCATTTCCATTTTTGTTATTTGCTAGCGCTGTTTAATCACAGGTATATGGCTGGACAGATGGCACGGTGCGTATGGCGCGGCTCGGTCACCGATACCGCGCGAGAAAATCGCAGGAAACACTCTGAAAACACCCTGAAATTCGCACGTCTGCATTGCTTGAGCTACAAAAATTTAATAAAGAAAACAAGAGGTTCAAACTTTTTAAATTACCACACCCTATATTTTAAAATGCTCTACTACGTTGCGTGTACAATCAAATATATTTAATAAAAATTATCCTATTGACATTAACAAAAACTATCACTTAAAATATTAGAACAGAGGTATGTAAAAACTATAAATTTTAAATCATGTGTTTGATAACGTTTTTCAGCCATTATTTTGATAATGTTCACATATCTGTTAAATTAGCCATTTAAGAAACAACCAATGAGGTGCTTCCCACTAGCTGCTGAAACCATGGGGTATCATTTAGCAAACTGCGTTATAACTGAGAGATAATAGAAAGTGATACATTGCTATTGGTTCTACAAAGTAAATGGCTGCCGCTGGAAAAAAATTTAATATCCTTATTAGCTGATTTAGTTGGAAAAGAATTTTTTAATTGTAAATTTTCATGTTTTTTTAATTACAAAATACAAAAATAAATAATACTATGGATATTTCGTTTAGTTACAATTGAAAATGGTGGTGTTATTTATATCTCATTAGTGAATTTGTAGTGCAGAAT
Organism: Sinelater perroti; assembly: GCA_036346155.1. Taxonomy (NCBI): domain Eukaryota; kingdom Metazoa; phylum Arthropoda; class Insecta; order Coleoptera; family Elateridae; genus Sinelater; species Sinelater perroti. Next base: position 208,534 of record JARFIY010000096.1, read on the forward strand.
AAAATATAATACAATAGCATTTCAAATATAAATAAAAATTTGTTTTACAAAACCGATCATCTAGGTTTACTTATAATTAAATATAGCGAAATATAGTGTGTGTATGTGTTGTATATATATATATATATATATATATATATATATATATATATATATATATATATATATATATATATATATATATACGTTTAAGGGCGTTGAAAAGATAACAACAGGCCCAGGAAAATAATTTTACCGCCACCCTTCAAGTATTTTTTTCTTGATATATTTACGTATTAATATTAAAACAATTTTTTCACTAAATACAAGATTATTTTATCCTAATTTTATAATTCATATAGTAACCCAATTTAAATTGTTACTGCCTTAAACTACCCTGTATGCGAATATCTAGGTAATAAACATGCGAGGTCTATCTCGAAGATAACATGCCAACGTAAATATAATTAAAACAGTTAGTACATCTGTGATGTAACCTGGTAGATCAGAGTGGACTGTAAGGCGCTTGCATAATTTTTTTTGTTAAGTTGGAACATTTATTTGCAGTACGAATAAAGGCATGCTACAAACGATTCAGAGATGGACGAGAATCTGTTATAAGTTTTAAAAGAACATCATCAAATGTTGAACTTGTACTGACAGTCCGAGGTCTAGAAGTTGAAAGAAACCCGAAATAGAATTTTGACGGAATATCTTGGTATGAAATGTGTTGCGGCTAATGACTTAGTTCAGGCTACTACCAATGAACCAAATTCTTCAAAAAATTTATAATCGAATCATTTACAATTCAAAAACAATGACTTAGTCATCTAATAGAAGTCTCCTAGTTTGCTAAGTCCGAAAAGTGTGTGAGATTTTAAGGTGGTTACTTTGAAGGTAGGTGAGTACGTACAATATTTCTTGTATCTTGTACTATTTTTACTGAGCCTATAGATTTTTTGTTATTGTAATTATAATTTTTTGTATTATATCCCTTGACACTTTCATCTCGATTACCATTTAAGCGGTTTATTCTTCAAACGGTAATGTTAAAAAAAAAATACAATTGTGTATCAATACCGATCAGTTGGTTCTTTAAAATTTTAAAAGAAATAAACATTTTATTAATATAAAGAACAATATTGTGGAGGTTTCTTGGCCCTCGAGAACCACGAACCCGGGGTCGTTTATTGAATTTTTCTCGATCGGAAGCGATATTCAATCATATGCACTGGGTAATCGCTGGACAAATGCCCCCGCAGCTACAATAAGAATTACCTTTATGTCCCTATTTAGAATATGTCCTACGTGTGGCCCAAGGTTTATTCACTTCGGCTTAGTTTTACAAATTCCCAGGGTGTATTTATCTTTAAATTCTGACCGCTCCCACACCGACCGATACACGGGTCCGTGCGGGCACGCACGTTATTATGGGCGATCTTCGTGGGTGGCTGCCGTGCAAATGTTTTATTATACATTCATAAATATTGCATGTTCGCTTGCCTGCCGGCTCAATGAACCGATTAGCGCGTTCATAAACGGCATGTTCGAAAATTGCAACTCTGATGTTTTTATTATTTTGGCTGAATCTACAATTCGTTCCTAACCCCTACAAAAAAAAATTCATTCATGTTGAACTCGCTTTTTTTGCTATCGGTCCTAGTCCGAATATCCATTCCTTTATAAGTCTTCAATGACGGAGTCTTATTTCTTACCGGACCCACAAAACAAAATAACTTTTATTTTATGTTATTGATATAAAAAAAATATATAAAATAATATACTAATATAAGGTATTGTAATAATAATATAGCAACAATGTTACTTATAGGTTAAACTGAATTTATATGTACATACCTTTTCACTTTCTTTTAATAAATTGTTAACTTTCGTGCATCATAAATGTTTTATAATAGGACTTTTCTGGCTTTTGTATTAGTGAAAATTTGCACTATGTTATTAAAATTCAACTGTCTAGCTAATTTTACTCCGATAAGCAAAGCACTCAAACTGTTAAAAATATTTTGGCACATATTAGATCTTGCGCAACAGTTATTAGTATTATACAAAACAGTCTTAAAGCATATTTAATTTTGTTGTTACACCCAGCTGTTATGGACAAAAAACGGACATAAAACATTCCAGCCACGCTAATTGTACACGTGCGGGACTTAAATAATGCAAACATTTTAGGCGTTTCCAGGCCCTTCTGGTAGACTCCAAATAGGATAAAATTGCAAAACGAAGCAGCGCCAAGTGAAATGATCGGCGGGAGTGCAACATAGTCTCTCAATCTCTTCCTGCGTTCGTGGCCATCTCTAGGACGTGTATGGCGTTGTCAACCTCCTCATATGCGCATCTGTCTTGGTCCTCAGACAACTTCCGGATTCTTTTCAGATATAACCAAAAGTTGGCATATGTCCTGTAATAAGCTGGAAGGGAGTGCCGATTAAAGCACTCGGCAGCGGGTTGCGCTTCGTTCTGCTCTTGTCCTAGCTCGTAGTGTGTTCTTTACGAGTCCCATTATAACCGTCTGTTTTTGTCGCTATTTTTTTGACCAACTGGTCCGCACGTTCGATGCCTGGAGTTCTGGCGTGAGCCTTGATCTAATAAAATCGGACTTTAATCTCGGTTGACATCGACTTTGTAAGGCTCCAAACTTCAACGTGTAAATCCGTCAGCGCTCTCATACTTTTAAGAGCGATTAGCGCTGACTTGCTGTCAGATATTACAGCTCACTTTGAGATTACTGCTCTGTGCCTTTTAATATACATAGCTTAGGCACTCTCGGATAGCTACTAATACGCACATGAAGATGGTGTACCAGCCTGCTCGTTCACAGTAGATCTAGTATTCTCCTCGCATGACCACGAACATGGCCCCTGCTCTCCCGTTGTCCATCCACGGTCCGTCCGCGTAGCAGCGAGATTATTACGCCTCCACGCTGAATGAGATGCCGTCTCGCTCGGCCGGGTGTCCCGTTTCCTCTATAGGCCGCTTCCGCTCGGTAACGCCTTGCTGCAGCTCCAGCTCCTCTCGAAGTTGCTGCTTCGGCCCGGTCGTCAGCTTCCTCTAATCTGCAGCCTTCTGCAAAACAAAATGCAAATGCGATAACTGGCTCAACACTAACGCAGTTTCGGTGGCTACAGTCCGGTAAGCACTTGCCACTTTAACTGCGAGTATCCTCTGTACAGTAATCAAGTCCCTACATTCCCTGACTTTACAGCCTGGGTTCAGAACCTGAAGGTGATTACCGCCGCGGGAGTAAAACAACTATTCTGCGAGAGTAATAATCCTGCCGCCTTTCCTTCTCTCTCACTTCGAGATGTTGTGCTAGCTAGCGATAGCGAGGCAACAGCGCCTCAAGTATATGTGGGGAAATGACCAATAGGAAAAGTGGGAAAAAGAGGCGAGAGGCCTAGATGCAGCGAGCAGCGGCAAACGTGTGTCGGTGCAAAAACGCATCTGTATACTTGTTTGTAAGAATAAATAATTCACTGTCTTTTTTACATGTGTTTCATGATTATTTCTCCCTGCCGTCTTCAGTCGTGGCTTCTACATACGGAAAAAAGGGCTCGTATATAGAACCATCTCTATAATGGAGTTTCGCAAATCTTGTTGACAGGAATATGGAAAAGCTTCAGTGTGTTATACGTAATAAAAGTTCTTTCTGCAAAAAGCATGAAACCGATCAAATTAAAAGAACATTTAGAGAAATTTTATAAGGAGTTTGCAGGTAAAGATATAGATTTTATCTTCGCGATTAAATTCTACGGGAAATGTACAAAAAGCAAATGAATCTTGTCTTCAAGCTTTATATCAAATTTCTTATCGCATTGCTATGAACAAAAAGCCGCATACTTTAGGAAAGGATCTCATCAAATTTTGTTTATGTGATGCAATTAGAAAGAGTCAACCGATGTAGATTGGTGTTCGCAATTACTGGTATTTACTCAGTACATTAAAGATGACCGTGCAAATGAGAAATACTTGTTCTGCAATTCTTTGCCTACCACTACTTGCGGTGAAGACGCATTCAAAACGATAAAACAGTTTCTTTAGGAAATAAGTTGCCCCTCAAGTTTCATCTTATCATTGGTTGATTCACTGTTACACTTTGGTTGTTAATACGATTTCTCCACATTTACTAAGCACGTTAAATAACGTAGTAAAAATTGTGAATTGTATTCGTAGCAGCGCTACGAATTCTAAATTATTCAGTTTTATGTAATAAAGTTATATATAGAGATCTTGGACATTTCTTCCCGGTTCTTGGGTAATTCCGCAATATCTAATGCGATTAATCAGCATAATTGATTTCGAAGACTGCCGTTTTTCCGTACAGCGTATTCGACGCACGTTGTTACGTCCGATCTAACGCCTTAACGACCGCTAGTAGCAAGCGTATTAGCCGGAAGTTGCCCAGGTCGGTCGAATTTTCTTTTCGCTATTTTGGGATAAACCGCACTGTTTGAATTTTGCAACTTTCCGAAAAGATGCCGAGCACTAAACTTGCGTTGAAGGTGCTTTTACAAATAGCTGGTGCAATCTCAAAAGCCTTCAACACCGCATCTGTGGTAACGCCATCGTGCCACGTGGCCTTTTTAATGTTTATTCTCGCGATCGATCTATAAATTTCGCTAGTGGTTATTCGAACGTCGGTTCGTCATTTACCGACGGTCGTGGCCATCTGGCGTTATATTTTCACCTGATCCATGTCATCTTCTTCCGCACGTCGCGGCGGAAAAAAATTTCTAACAAAAATTTCACCGTTTTGTGAGCTCCTCTTGTGTACGTGCCGTCCGTTTTTCGTACACAATACAAGAGTGACAAATATTTGGGCGTTTTCCGCATATTACCCGGTATGCAGTGCCCCACGGGTCTTTCTTCGCACTGCGCGTGCAAAACTCTTTCCACTCGTGTACGCGTATATTCTAAGAGATGCTTATATTCGCGGCACGTTTTGCAATAAACTAGTTTTCTCTTGTAGACCTTACATTTGTCAGCACCAGTTATGAGACAAGATAACAACTGGAAGGTGAGCGATAGATTCAATTTGAGCGACCACCGAGTAATCTCTTGGGAGATAATAACTGAAAAAAAGAGTAAGGGGCCGCCATTGAAAAAGATAAACTCCCGAGATTGGAAAGCAAACATGTTTGACCCTGGGCTATTCGAAACGGCGTTAACTAGTGGACCCATTAACGTTCATGACGCAACAGAAGAAGCAGAAGTAGTTGTAAAAAGGGTAGTTGAAAGTTGTTATGCAACAATGTCACGGAAAAGCTCTAACAACCGGCAACATCCATTATACTGGTGGAATGAGAACATCGCTGCTATCCGGAAAAAATGCATCCGGACGAGAAAGGCGCAAACACATAGCCGGAAGATAAACAAAAACTTCGAAGAACGGAAGGAGCTATACAAGAAGGCACGACTTAAATTAACTAAGGCTATCAAAGACAGCAAGAGAGAATGCTGGAAGGAACTGCTTGAGGAAGTTGATGGCGACCCGTAAGGAAGACTCTACAAGGTTATGACACGATCAAAGAACCAGGAAATGCTACTACCAACTTGCTCAGTGTTTCTGAAGAAAATAGTCGAAACACTCTTTCTACAACAGCCTAGCTGCGAATTCCAGATCGAGCTGAGTGATGACGAGAACTGAGGAAGGCATGCGCTAAAGTGGGAAATTCAAAGGCCCCAGGGTTGGATGATATTCCCAACATAGCACTCAACACGGCTGTAGATGCCGTGACGGAGATGTTTTTGAGCTTGCAGGAAGGAGTTTTCCCCGCTAAGTGGAAACAGCAGAGATTGGTTCTCCTCCCTAAAGGGAAAAAACCACTGGTTACACCTTCATCTTACCGTCCACTCTGAATGCTTGACACAGCAGGGAAAATCCTGGAGCTCATTATCAATAGAAGGATTGAAGAAGTATCTGAAAAGCATTTATCGGATAACCAATATGGTTTCCGCAAGGGTCGCTCGATACTCGGGGCTATCGACTTACTAGCATTGCAAAAGAAGCCATCTCCGGTGAGAGTTGGAAAGGCGGAAAGAAGAAGTATTGCCTGGTGGTAGCACTGGACATCAAGAATGCCTTTAATTGGGTAAACTGGGATCGCATCATGGAGGCGTTAACGAAGATGAACATTCCAGGGTATCTGCAGAAAATGGTTGCTAGCTACATTACTGGCAGAATACTAAAATACGACACCGAGGAAGGGCCAAAAGAGTACAGAGTGACTGGAGGGGTGCCGCAAGGCTCAGTACTTGGAGCACTTCTGTGGAATATAACGTACGATGGTTTGCCTCAGCTCACGCTGCCAAGAGCGGTCACGCTGGTGGAATTTGTTGACGATATCTCTCTTTTTATCATAGGTAAATACCTGGAGGACCTGAGCAATCTCTTTGGGATCTCTTTCAAGAAATACTAAGAATACCTAGACTTTTTAGGTTAGGAGCTTGCTGAGCACAAAACCGAAGTAGTGCTGATAACGAGCAGAAAGAAACTCGAAACGATCTCGCTGCAAGTCGGGCAGCACAGAATTACATCCCAATCATCCATACGATACTTGGGTGTGATGATTGATGCCTGGCTCAGTTACTAACAGCAGGCGGAGGATGCTGCAACCAAGGCGTCAGAAGTCCAGACGGCTTTATCGAGGCTCATGCCGAATGTAGGAGGATCCAAACTAAACAGAGGTGCGCTCCTGACATTAATAATGATCTCGGTTATTACACGTGGCATTGCCATTTGGGCAGATGCACTGATCACTCAGAAAATTCGCAAAAAGTTGACATCAGTCTGCCGACTGAACGCACTTCGAATGACAGCGCGTTCCGAACGGTATCCTCGCCGATGTCATCGCAAGCCTGTTACCAATAGAGGAATTAACGGAAGTGCGAAAACGCATATTTCGCCGAGGAAGAAGCGCAGGCATAGGCGCTGATCAGATAAATGTTCAGAAAAGCCAAATAATCCTGCTTCACTGGCAGGTGGTATATGATAAATCGGATAAGGAAAGGTGGACTCACCGCCTGATCCCCAAATTGGACAAGTGGTTATACCGCAAACACGTTAGTGTCAACTACTATCTGACACAGATGCTGTCGGGCCACGGATGCTTCCGGGCATACTTCTACAAATACAAGTACGAGGATTCTCCAAAATATCCAGCTTGCAGCGGATTAGATAAAAACGCGGAACATGTATTTTTCGCCTGCCCTAAGTACGAAGTATACCGTCGCGATTTGGAGGTAACATTGGAATAAAGCATTACGCCCGAGCCATTGGTAGAGGCGATGGGGGATGAAGGCCAGGTGTAGAGAGATTATTTTTAGTCGGTATTGCTCTTGGCAAGAAAAATGCCAAGATCTGGTATTTTCATCTGACCAGTCTGGTTGCGTCAACCAACAGTTTTTATAAAACTACCCAGAAATGCTTACTTTTGACTCTTTTATACATATCATATTTCTAAAATTTAATGCTTTGGTCTCTTATTACATAAAAATATAAAAACAATAGACAAAAAAATTAATGGTCGCGTGGAAAAAATATAGTTACTTAAAAGGAAGTTATATTAAAAATACGTAATATTGTATATAAGACAAACTATTTTAGTGCAACAATGTGAGCATCATGTAGAAAACAGTCAACCAATAAAAAAAGAAAGATTTTTAAATTTCTGATTTAAATTTTACTAGACGGGCATTTTTAAACCAACCTTTTTTTATTTATATTACTACAAATAAAAAAAGCTGAAAAATTAGCTATTATGCGTGGTATGGGGTGCTGCTTTGTTACAATATAGCGTAAGCACAAATTAAGTAAAATAACTCGAGGGCAGTTATTGTAGCTAATGTAGGAAGATGGAAAACTTTTAAAACACCTTGAGGATTCTTGTTCCTAATTAAGTACCTCAAACTTAACGTCTTCGGATTCAATGAAAATTTTTGTTTTGCATTCTTTCAAAAACACCCTACACCGTAAGGTAAATGGGTTAAGATTATATATATAAATTCTTTCAAAAAAATCTAGAAAATTATATCCACTATTACGTCTCAAAAGTCTTCATACAATTGATAAACAACACTCTTTTAGAAAGATAACAACCAAATGCAATGTTTCAAAGCACTTTCAAACGCTGTTTTAAATTTATGTAACGCACCTACCAAAAAACAACCTATATATATTTCCTTTAGATTTAATTTTAGTAAATTTGCTTGGAATTTATATTTTCTAAAAATCGATGATTTTTGCTTTATAGAGATTTGGATGATAAATTATGAACTATAGCTATCTCAGTTGCAAAACAATTTTAAATTAAGGGGAGTCACGCCACTGTAGAATTTTCAAAAAATCGGTTATTTTTTTGCATAAAAGATACTGTGAACCTTCTCTAATATGTAGCAAAAAGTTTTATACATGAAAAACAAATTTCTTTGAAATATCATGCTTTTTCCCAAACGTAATAGCTCATAATAGAAGTTTTTGTGTAAAACTGTTTTTTTTAAGTGAATGTTCTTACAAGTAAAAATGAAAAGCAAAAAGTGTACGAAGGTAAAAAAGGTACAAAACAACTGTATCGAACACGGCATCCGTTAAAAAAGCCGAAACAAACTTTATGTAAAGCTGGTTTCAAAACTTTAAATGCGTTTTCTCGAAATGCCATTTTTAAAAACGGCACACCATGACTCGATCAATTTTTAATATTTTTATTTGAAATCTTAACCACATTTTTAAAACAACATTTTGAAGATGAGATAACTTAAATAATTTTTCTAAATAAATAACTGCCCCTTTTTCGTCAAAAAATTGACTATTTTCTTCAAAAACATCCCAATTACACAAAAATCAATATTTTATTAATGCCGTGCGTGTTTCACTAGCTATACTCTTGTAGATTAAGAGAATTTTTTTTTGTTCGACATCAACATTTGCACCAGTTCTGCTGCGTGTCGCGGAGCGCCTCGACGACAATGTGTCTGTAGAGAATAACTTTAACGGCACCATTTTGCAATATTTATGAATGAAAAAATTTTTTTGTACTTCAATATATGACCAATAACATCCTTACTTTCTACCTTTCATTCAATTCGGAAAAAATCATCAAAAACGCGTTTTTTTAGGCTGTTACAGTGCTGTTACCCCTTAAATTAATTGCATTATTATTATCTTATACATAAGCAAAAAACACTTACGGAAAGATTATCGCATAGGGAAAAGCGAGGAAAACTAAGGAAAATTGAAAACAATATACCTAACACAAGCTATATAAAGTCATGAAGGTTATAGAATACTAACATACCCACAAAAGCGCAGTCTGTTCACCACAATGACAAAAACACGAATAACTAACGCGGACAAAGTGAATTTAGATAAACCCGTAAAGCCACGGCCTTATCACAAAAATTAATTACGTTAAATATTAATATGTGTGAATACTGGCAGTGGTTCATGTTGCTATGAGGTGTCAAGAGCCCTGGACACCCTTTGTGCGCAAGTCACCTGCGTTCAAATGGTGCGCCATTGTTCCCAATTTATAAATGGTATGTTAAATATCCTAATTTTAATATTATAAAAATGTAACGACTTCAAGCTTGAATATTGCAATACTGTGAAATTAGTATAGTAAAATTATTTGCATTAATTTAACAGAAAATTTATTCCATATTGAGTTTAATTTTTTCAAAAAAACTTATCTGACCACATTAAATAAGTCAAATACAGATGTTTATGTTAACTGTAATTTTGCAAATTAATTATCATTCTGTCTAAATTTACTTATCTATTGCTATTTTAACTTTGTAATTTTCAATAATTGAGAATGGTGTTTGAAACTACAATGGGACTTGCGCACAAGCGGTGTCATGGCAATAAAAATTTTTACTCCAGGAAAGGCTGGTCTATGGGAAACAAGATGTTTTGATTGGCAGGCTACGCACCTGCGTACTTCGTTTATAGCCTTTGGGATGCTAATGGACAGAAATGGGCGATAACTGAAACCTATCCCTGTCATTCATTTATTGTATGTAAACATAAACAGAAAATGTTTTATTTTGGCTTTAATAAATGAATTGCAGTGTTTTGAACATTGATTGTAAGAAGCTTGTTTGAGCGTCTTTTAACTCTTTTATTTTCTTCTGCGTCGAAAAAGCCGTTTTGTAGGCGAATACTTTTATTATGCGAAATACTTATTTTATTATCCTTTCGTATCAGTTTGATATTGTCAATTATTATGGCACGCATTGTTCTTTCTCATATAAATCCAATTTTTCAAATTTCTATTTTCTTCTTTTAATTAATGTTTTTTATTTTGTAAATTTCACATTTATAGGCACTGCAACCTCAAGCCACTTTGTTTCACTCGTAACTAAGTTGGTTTTAATTCTGAAACTAAATGAACTGTGTACCTATACATATACGCTCATAATGTGGCAATTCATGTAAGATTCTACAAAAACAGTATGTTAAATACTTTCAGCGAAAGATTGAAAAGAAGAAATCTTTGTGCATTAAATATTATTTATCGTATAATAAAATTTAGGGAAAGAGAATGCCAGACGTAACTGCTCCTTACTTTTTGAGAAGTCCGTTAATTTTTTCTTGATAACTGAAATAAATTGTTCAGGTATGCATAGAATCATTTCTGTTTATTACAAATATAAGCACTTTGTCAGGACCTTTGAACGTGTTGGCTAGCTGCAAGCAGCTCATTTGTGGTGGTGTCATATTTATTTACGGAAAACTATATTAGTTTTAAATACCTATCTTAATATTAAAAAAACATAAACTTATTAATTAAATTAATATCGTAAATCATCCCAACGTTTTTAAAAACAAATAATTTATACTCGATTGCAGCTCTGGTTCAGAAACTATTTTCTATTAATAAATATGATTCACATTCTAGACTTGTAAGTTTATGTGAATATCTTGAGTAGACGATTATGGAACTTACCGTCCTGTTTTGTATGCTATCACCAAATTTAAATCTAAAGATTGATTTACTTTGTGCCTTAATTTTGATTTTTGTATTTTGCTACGCAGTTTGCCTTTGTTAATTGTAATTAATTGATCGGATGGTTTATCCCCCCCCCCCCAAATTTGATCATTTGATCGATTGGCACATCCTTTCGATATGCTTGTTCGTATTTAGTCCGCTGTAATGGGCACGCAGGCAATAAACCCATGATTCAGCTTTGTTGACATACATAATTTAAAAATAACTATTAGTTTCCAAATTTTTCAAAAATGCTTGGATTATACGTAAAAATGCTGCCATAATTGTAAGCGTCCTTATGTCGCTCTTCAATAAATCATAAACACTATGTATAACATAAAACATGATAGTTAACAATATAACATACTTGCCTTTCTCTTGAATTAATTTTGTTTAGATTTTTCTTCAAGCCCGACTTACGTGCTGCGTGCAACATAACATAAAACAAACAGAAATCACAATTCAAACTCAAAAGTTATTCTCACTATCCTACAATAATATATCTGTGTTACTGTCGGTACATGACTTACATCCAGCATTGAAAAATGCCATATCTGACATAAATATATTTGATAATTTTTACCTTCAACATTTTACAATTTTGGAAAATATATATACAATACCGATATTGACTTTTCTCTTCTTTGTTCAGAAATATATTTATGTAATTCACTTGATTAGTATGGTCCTCCCTTACAGTAACAATGGGTTGGCCATAATGTATTTTTTCACTACTACCTTGTGACTTGAAATACTTCAAATACATATAATGTTTGTTCTTTAATAACACATGGAATTTATCTAAAAATATAAGCATTTATTTATTTATTTGTTTGTTTATTTTAATAATGTTTTGTTAAAAAATTACAGAATTAACTGAAAATAATAAAAATAACCAAATACATTTCCTAATAGTAACCTACTATTCCTTGGGCTGTCGCATTGGATCTGCTCTCGATCGGTGCACGTGAGTCTCGCTCAACCCATGGGCGTATGTGACATCCTAGTACTAAGTTAGTTAAGGACACTTACCGGCACTGTAACTTTAAGGGTTTATTATATTTACTATTATGTACTTAACTACGACGTCGCATACACGCATATGTTGAGCGAGACTCGAATTCGCCTGCGTAAAGCTCGAGGACAGTGGAGTAAACTTTTAACCACGAGGACACGGAAAACCCTAAACTTATTTAATTTTTCTATTTGAGTTTTTAACTTGAGATTTAAGGACCGAATCTTTTTGTTATTATTTTTTTGCTGCCAAATTTCTTAAAAAATATAAAAAACAGCATGTTAACTGTCTATAATGTACATTGTAGTTGAGATCACATTAACAAAATGTAATTACAATGGCAAAAACTCTAACGATCCGAATTCTGTATCCGTAAATATAAAAACTTAATACACTGCCTCTACAAATTCAGTTGGCTCTGCAATCAGACACATTTTCACAATGCTCATGTAGGCGCAGTTTTATCATGATGGATAACTCTACCACTATGTGGTTCAACAAGAAATAAAAAAAATGAACGAAACGCAAAGCGTACCCCTCAACAGATATTTTTAGATAGGAATTCATTACTATTGTTATTTCTATTACTAGCTATCTTTCGATTTAAAAGGCATTTTTTAAACCTTCTACAAAATGTACCGGAAAGTCTTTACCGGTTTTTTCCAATAGGTGTCGCTAGGCTTAATATACAATATTATGATTTGACACGTGTTCATTTTATTCTACAGACATCAATCTTCTACGTCGTAGGTTATATTTTGTGAAAGTATCACCGTCATATATTTATACCTCTTTAAAAATGTCAAGTTATGTGCCTGAAAACGTGCATTTGCGGCATGCATTACTTTTCTTATTTAATTAAAAGAAAGTCATCGTTTGCTAGTTGAAACATACGGCGAGCATGCTCCAACCATAAAAACATGTGAGGCGTGATTTCTACAATTCAAAAGTGGTGTTTTCGATGTGCAAGGCAAAGAACGTTCTGGCAGACCGAAAAAGTTTGAAGATGCGAAACTGCAGGAGTTATTGGATGAAGACCCAACTCAAACTCAAAAACAATTGGCAGAAGCGTTAAATGTGGCCCAAGAAACTATTAGCGACCGATTACTATCGATGGAAAAAATCCAAAAGATGGTAAGATGGGTGTCACATCAATTGAATGACAGGCAAATGGAAAATCGAAAAATTGTCTGTGAAATGCTGCTTCAAAGGTTTGATCGAAAGTCATTTCTGCATCGAATGGTGACGGGTGATAAAAAGTGGATTTATTTCGAAAACCCTAAACGCAAAAAATCATGGTTATCACCTGGAGAAGCTGGCCCATCAACCGCGAGACCGAATCGATTTGGCAGGAAAACGATGCTCTGTGTTTGGTGGGACCAGAGTGGCGTGGTGTATTATGACTGTTGAAACCTTGTGAAATAGTTAATAGTGATCGCTACCGACAACAAATGATCAACTTGAACCATTCATTGATCGAAAAACGTCCAGAATGGGCCCGAAGATACGGTGAAGTGATTTTACAGCACGATAACGCGCCGCCTCATACAGCAAAACCGACCAAGGAAGCATTGAAAGCGCTTGGGTGGGAAATATTAGTGCACCCGCCGTACTCTCCATCACCTTTTTGTATCAATTGGCTCTGCATTAGCAGAGCAGCACTTCGCCAATTTCGAAGAAGTTAAAAAATGGATCGATGAATGGTTTCGCTCAAAGGAAAAACAATTTTTTTGTAATGAGATACATAACATTGCCTGAAAGATGGGCAAGTTGTGCAGAATTAAATGGTCAATATTTTAAATAAATAAATTTTTCCATTATATCGATAATTATGCATTTTTCCAAAAAAAAAAAAAAAACGGTAAAGACTCCGGTACACCTGGTATTTGAACGTCGTTATACTTTCTTTTTAATATCTAAATGCAAGACATTCAAATATTCACCAAATTAAAAGTTTATTTTCAACGATTTTAAAAATATATTAGTAAAAGGTCGAAATTTTCAATAAAATAGAGATTTCGTTAAAATTATCGCTAGGCAACTTAAATAATTTAACAGACTTTAACATTTTACAATATACAGCTTTCACATTTTGTTATTCGTTTGGAGATACTTTATCTAATTCATCTAAAATTAATAGAATGCGTAATAAACAGTTTGCTATATTAAACGCAGGGTAACACGACAATGTAAAAGTGATCAGTAAATAGATGAAGAACCATACTGCTAATAAAACAGATAAGTCATTAGGATCCTGTACAAACAGAGAAATGCATTAATTTCAAAATATGATAAATTTGGTTGGGGACCGTTTCTATCAAATATTTTATAGTAAACTCAATAATAAAATTATTCTGATTTATAAAAAGAAAGATACCTTTTGCTTGTATGAAACGTTTTTACATGAATTTTATGATTAGAGTTCTCTGGAAACGATTTCTTATAAATACTACAAAACGCAGTTGATCCTTGAAATAAGTCCATGTTATTTAGGCGGTTGCAACCGTAAGGACAGAACACAAAAGCAATAACTTCCTTCAACACGGCGAAGATCAAGTAACAGTCGTGCTAACTGACGGCTTCGACAGGAAACAATGTAGACTAAACAATGTAGAGGCACGAAGTGCACAAATGTAAAACCTAGCAATCAAAATATCCCGGTCTTCTAGACGCTACATATTAAGTGGCGGGCGTGCGTTAGCTGCTGAATAAAATATTAAATTTGCACTGTACGCTAACCAATCTAAATGCACTTATTGGAACGCATTTTTGCAATTATATGCATTATATATATATATATATATATATATATATATATATATATATATATATATAAATATATATATATATAATATATATTATATGCTTCAAAATCAAAATGATTTTTTTTTAATTTTACCAAGTTAAATATATTTAAATATAAAAGTTGCAAGACGATCAATTTAATTATTTTATATTATGCTTAATTTTTTCGGAATCTACTGCTTATACAGGATGGGACAAAACTCCCTCCCTCTTTTTTAGATTTAATAAAAAAAAACGTACATTATTTATTGTTACAGATAAAACTACAACACTGGAAGTTTTTTCTTTGTTGAAAAGTACATAGGACGAGTCGCGTCTCTCATTTTCGAAGCTCAATTGGAGTCGTATTTTAAAGTTCTTTATTCCCCTTTCCAATATTTGTTGAGTAATGCGATTGATTTTTTAATGCATTTTATTTCGTGGTATTTGAATAGTTTTATGACCATGTTTGTAAAACATCCTTGAAATATAACATAAAAAGAAGTTTTTCGTGACAACACTTCGTAACCAAATTGGCCAAGCGATGACGTCGTACTGAGAAATTAGACGCCCAAAAACATGTCACGCAATACTTGAAGCCAAGCCTTTATTGTAAAAGTACTTACTCCTGTTGAAACCAAATAGTTTTCATTTGGAATACATCGAGATTTAGTATGAAGAATTGTTAAATTATTTTTAAATATAAATAGGAAATGAAAGTAACACGTTAGCTCCCTTACTTAAAAAAATAAAAGTTAATTATTGCAACTATACTTAACACGTTGCGGTAACACGTTATATGTAAAGAGACATTTTACATCTCGTGGGTTATTATCACTCCAATAATAAAAGTTTTGTTTAATAATGCATCTTGTTAAGTGAAAATGAGAAAAATGTTCCGTAAAACAACCATATTGTATGAAGAAAAACAAAGGTCTCGGTTTTAAAAATCACCATAATATACGACTAGACAAGAGAAGAGCAACAGCATGTTTTTGTGCAGATCACATCGGAGATTGCAAAATAAAACGTATTACTGCATTGACATTTCCAGGTGTTTGTGCACTCTAAAGAATTACTTTTTTATTTTTACTACAAAACCGTTACTTCTGATATTCCTTACTCGCAATAAAATTTCGTTCAGAAACGGGGATTGTTGAAAAGGCACGTTGTGCGGTCATATCAAAATCATTGTTGAGACCATATTTAGTAAAACTTTATTAATTGTATGTTATAAAAATCGATTGAAAAAGAAACAATTTACATAAGAGGTTATACTACCTTGGCCTCCTGAAAATTGAACCTCTTTTGGGAATTTTTTTCTCGAAAACAACTCAATGGATTTAAGTGACATTTTGAGGCTTTATTATATAAGTCTTAAGGTATACAAAACTATTTTTATAAAATTTTAAAATATAAAATGGCGTGGTGACACTAGGCAACCGGAACTCATATTTTTTCCGAGAAAAAAATCGGCGTACACTGTAGCGGCTTCCGTACACCACCTGGAATAAAAATTTTTTTTTTAATTTACATTGGTTAATCTTTGGAAGTACCTAGGCTCTCAAAATTTTTTTGAAAATTTGCAAATTGACAGCAGTTTGAATTTTTGTATGTCATTTTTGGAAAAATCGACCTTTAATTGTTTATTGCAAGCGTAATTATTAGTCCATCTTAAAAGTCTTAGGTACTTTCAAAGATAATGTATCTGAGAAGGTACAGTTAAGATTTCAAGTTAATCCGATGAAAATTGAGCGAGCTACGATGTACGCCAATTTGAAAATCGTGGTTTCGAGAAAAACGCGTTTAAAGTTAACTCGGAGATACACGTAGTACTGTTTGTTGTGTGTTTATCGTACGACTAATATAACGATTATTTTGGCGTGCTTTGGTTTCTTCAAAGTTTATTACCGCCATCTATATATATTTTGAAATACTATAACTAACATATACCGCCAAAAACTACCAACAGAGCTGTAGTACACCCGGAGCGGTTTGTTCAAACGTTTCCGAGCGCCCATAAGCATCTCGAAATATAAGCTAAAAAAGTTGTTTATAAAAGTTTTCCTTTTAAAATAGTCTTTGAATATCATTTTTGGATAGCTTTTGCATCATTTAAGCCAATAAAAAAAATGTAAAACAAAAAAATTCCGATGTAGTATAACCCCATAAGACAAAAGTTGATGAAAACTGATCGTGGTATAAATGAGAGTAGAACAGCACTATATGTGATGTTGGCCCATAAAGTTATTTACGATGATATGACGTTCGTCTAATTGGCGTACCTGTATATTTTCCATCTTTCTTGTCACTTGGCTATATAGTATATTTATATGACCTCATGTGTTGCGGCACTCTTCACCGCACTTTTTAAAGATAATACAGTAAATGTGTAGACTGATAAAATAGACTTAATGTATAATACTTTGCATTGCTTGAGGTCAGAGGCGTCAAGAGCTAACGCCGGGCACGGAAAAGATTTTCACTGAGCTCCCAAAATACGTATATAATTTTTATATTTATTTATTTTTTTTTGATAACTTTACATATTTATGTTTTATTATACTAAAAGTTATAGTTGCGTTTTATAATTCACATAATAAACACATTTAAATCATTGCCATCTTAAACTATGCCGAATGAGAATGCACAGACAACAAATATGCGAGGTTTTCTCCGAAAATAACAAGACAGTGGTAATATAATGAAAAGAGCTTGTGCAACCGTGATTTAATCTGACAGCAAATAAATGTAGAATAAATGGCGCGTGTGTAAAAGAGGAAAACTTGGATCAGTAAATCTGCATCAAATTTTATGTGAATACGGAACATTTGTTTGCAAAACGATGCAATGAGTTCAGTGCAAATGAAAACATTGTCAAACAATTCGGAGATAGATGAGAATTTGTTATAAGTGATCCACGTTTAGAAACATTAGTAACAAGGAGATTATCAAAAATATTAAACTTGTACTAACTGCTATCGACAAGAATCAACAAATGAGTATAAAAATATGAGCTAGAGATTTAAAAATATAAAACGTGTAAAATTTTAACAGGTGACTTTGGAATGACTACTAAAGAAGTGTACTAATGACATGTTTCAAGCTGCTATAAATTAAAAAAAATTTCTCAAAAGGTAGGAAAGAAACTTAGATCTACACATACAATTCGAAATCAATAACCCAGGCGCTCAATAAAATTTTCTTTGTTTACCATGTCAGAGAGAATGTGCGAGATACCCCATAGATGACTGAGGTACAGTATTTCTTACATATTGTACCATTTTTACTAACAATACTAATTTTTATTGTTATTGTAATATTTTTTATATTATATATCTCGATACTTTCAGAACAAATCATATGTTACTCCCCAAATGTTATTTCAGACGGATTTTTTTTCTGTGCAAATGTAACTAAAAATGATGCATTCATGTATCGATACCAACCAGCTCTTTAAATTTACATAGAATTGAATTTCATGCTCAAGGGACATTAAAAAAATATAATACAAATAACAATATACTGGAGTTTTTTGTGACTCCTAGGAATTACGGACTCGGAAAATTGTATCCCTATCTGCCTCACTCATGACGGACCTGCTAGAGATCCCAAACAACAGGTTTGCCTAGCATCCATATAAGGAAAAATAAAATATGTGTGCTATGTACGCATGTATTTTAAGAATACGAATACATTATTTTTACTTATTGCAAATAAAAGGTTTGAAATTAAATTTTTTTTTGTTAAAAGTTATAACAAATCAAGAAAATTACAAATGCGCTAATATTTTGAATTAAATAAAACTATATTTATTCCTTATTTTATTCTGAATTTTTCTAGTTAAGCATCCTTATATCATCCAATATCATAACTGTAAAAATGTGTAAAAAAGGTCCATTGCATTCACAGTGTGTATGCATTTCAAGCAAAATTTTTGTGCAACAGACTTACCGGTTTTTAGTTTTACAATGACGAGTTGCATTTCTTGAATAAATGTAGTAGGTGTATAAATAAGTTCTCAGCTTTTTTCTGCAAAATTAAAGTTTTATTTAAAAACAAACAAAAAAAGCCTAAGTATCAAAGTATTCTCCGTTGGCATCGATTACCTTTTGCCATCTTTCGGGTAGCTGGTGAATTCCCTGGTGATAGAAGCTCACCGGCTTCAAGACGATAAAGTTATCGATGCATTTTCGGACTTCTTCTTCTGATTTGAAGTGCGTATCAGCCAAGCGACACTGTAACGACCGGAATAAATGATAATCGGAAGGGCCATGTCTGGGCTATAAGCCGCATGTGGGAGAAGTTTCCAGCCTAACGCGAAGATGTGTTCTTGCGTTGCCTTCGCAACATGTGGTCGGGCATTATCATGGAGCAAGATGACTTTGCGAGTTCCTTGTCCAGTAAATGGTCCGTAATAATTTTATGTAGAAAATTATGTTTTCGGTCCCTTGAAAGCAAATGGAGTGTGGTGTCACGCCGTCGATTTTTGTTGTCTTCGGACAGTTTATGCGGAACCCATATGCCTTCCTTTTGTATCTTACACATTGCATGCAAACATATGGAAATGGCTGGCTGAGTGACGCCAAGCTGTTCTGCAAGCTCTTTTTCAGTTTGCGCATTGTTTTGATCCAGCAATGTCAAATATTTGAGGGCGTCCAGCGCGTGGTTGATCTTTAAGACTAAACTTTGGTACCACTTTTTGCACGTTGCATGATTTACAGCATTCTCACCATATGCAGCACAAATCATTCCGGTGGCTTCAGCAGCGTTTTTCTTAAGATAAAACGCGAAGTGGATAGATAATCGAATATGCTCTTTTGTGATTCGTGAACACAGCTGATTATTGAGGTTATGTGCATCAAACGCCAAATCGCATAATGTTTCGAAAGACCAAATGTCATTGCTTTGAAACCGCAAGAGGGCGGATTAATAGGTTACATGTAAACGTTGATTTGCGTCCTGTGAAATCTAAAGCTGCGAACTTATTTATACACCTACTATCATGCACAAATTAAAATCCAAAATCAATACATTAAAGAGGGCCTGCAAAAATTAGAATTCGATGTAAAATTAACCGTGCAGACGTTTGTAGATGGACGTAGGTATAACAATACGCTGCTTAAAAACTTTGATCACACTTTAGGGTATAAAGGTACAAAAAAAATTATAGTCTAAGCTAGTAAATAAAATTGATAAATAAACTGTAAACCACCAAGTCATATTTTTTAATGAAGTTTAGGGCTACAGTAGACCTAAAGCACATCGTCATGAATGTCTACTATAAAGAGCTTCTATTTAATGAGTTTCAATAAGAAAAACATTCGTGTAATTATATGATGGAAGGAGTTCTGCTACAACCTCAGCGTGGGACAATAATGTTGCAACATATAAAAAGACATAAGAGAAGGACACAACTAAAAAATCTTTGTTGGAGATGTCGTGTACGTTAGAATTGTTAATGTTAATCTCAGACATATGAATAAAAATAATACTGTGATAGTATAATAAGAACCTTATAAGAACCCTATCACAAAAGACTTTAAGGACTTACTACGACTCTGAAATCCTGTCAGGTCAGTGGCATGTCTAAATGAGAACAGCTAAATATGATCATTGAATATCAAAAAGTATTTGATTAACTACGATAAAAAAGTAGATCAAATGCCATAAACAATGGAATTAATACCGGTCAATCTTAACCGTTATGATAATCCTTCAACGTCTTCCCACAGCAAAGTGGAAACAAGCTGAGAATCTTATTATAAAGCACGTGCAAATTTATTTAAACTATTTATTTATTTTACTTACAGGCAATCAAAATTACTTAATATTTTATATGTACTTAACACATACATTTGGTAACGTAAAATTACACCACATTTAGTTGCAGCACAATTCATATTGTCTATCTCAAAACGTTTTATTGCTGGAAGGCATTATGCCAGTCGTTCGACCGTAAATACGAGTACGGTGACCCCAACGGAGTAGTTGCGGGGGTTAAAACTATGTTACATTACTAATATGACAACAAGAAACCGTCAAATCATCGCACATCCATGAACAACGTTGGTTGTAAAAGTGAAGAAGAATAATATATTAATATGATTGTACGTTGACTAGAGTTGACTAAATGTAATAAATAAAAAAATACTCTATCTTGATCGCGAAGGTTTACTACGCTAGACTTGAAAAGCTGCTATTG
The DNA here is from genome assembly GCA_036346155.1 of Sinelater perroti. Lineage (NCBI taxonomy): Eukaryota > Metazoa > Arthropoda > Insecta > Coleoptera > Elateridae > Sinelater > Sinelater perroti. The sequence goes on from JARFIY010000096.1 coordinate 229,526, forward strand.
ACAAGTCAAGTAGGAGTCCAAGCATAGAAAGAAAAGTGGGTTTACAATATAATCAGAATCAATCAGCCCACCATCATGTAATTTGGATTATGCAAAATTCCGGCTGTTCTTGAACAAATGATGACTGGAAGACGCTCAATCAACAATAAAAATTAGTTATTACACCTATTTTGAGTCATTTCCAAATAGACGATAAATTTATAATGAAGACCAAGGTAAGCAAGAATGCCATATAAAGTGTTACTTTTTAGATACAGGATGGACGAGAAAAGATAATTGGCTATTTCAGCAAATTCTTGTCAAAATGGGAATAAAACTGTTAATTAACGCCAAGAGAGGTGTTAGCTTTTGTGAAACACAGTGCACATTCTTACAAGAATTTTTATGGCGATAATATTTTACTGGAGATATCGCTTTAAAATAGCTATTGCAATTTTACGATTTTGGCACGGAGCTATTAGTTGAAATTAGCACAACGTATAGGGGCTCTATTGAGAAGGCTATACCCGAAACTTGTAACCACTGTTTGTGGTTAGTAGAGTTGACCTGCGAATTGTTCAGTGATAGATAATCGATGGTTGCTGTAGAGATCGACAATTTGAACTCAATGGTAGATGCTTATTGGGTATATTGAATTCTTTAAAATAGATAAATGGTTTTCCGAGGTGAGTCATAAAAAACGTCAGTTATATTAAATCCAGGTCACAATTGTTAGTACTGAAAACCTGAGTGTCAGAAGTCTTACGTCACCTGTACAATTCAGAATTAAAAAGACATTTTATAAAAAAGATCTAGAGGACTTGCAAAATATGTACATTGGAAAATAATCTCCTTGAAAAATAAAAAACAACTATGAGGCAAGAACAATGATTCCATGTGAAATAACAATTAAGGTACATGTCAATGTACTTAATAGTTCTTAATTGTGGTGTCTAGGTGCCATTTAGCGCGACTGGAAAATAGGATTCGCGCCTCAGCCTAATTGTGTAACAATAATTAGTGGCGCTACTTTGACTATTTATAAATATAAGCCAAATGTTACCTAAATATTATGATTAACGTATTACGGACGACTTATGCTTACGTCCATTGTGAATTGGCACTAAGAAAACAAGGCAAATTATTTATACGTGCATACATATACATAATCCTTAGCCCATCTACCCCTTAGGTTGTAAAGCGGCAGAACCTTAATTAACTCGCCTAGATATTCTTTATGTCAATTTTTCTTTTTCTTCTTTTAAGTAGTTTACTAGCCTGTTCCTTATCCCACAGTCGTGCGGTACTATGAGCCATGTTGGGTGTACCCCTGATAAGTGGTAGCTTAACCCGTTAATTTATAAGAAGGAGAATGTACTTCCCCACCGTCAAAGAAATTGCAGACATACTGAAGAAAATAAAGAGACGATTGCGCTCCAGATGTTGTGCAGGTGAACGAAAACGGGTTAATAGAAAAAGCCTTTGTCGACCTTTTATGGTGCCACCCGGGACACGAAAATACGAACAACGATTCTGACGCATAATTCTAATAGTATCTATACTGATGGCCGAGTAAATGGAAGGCTGCATGCCTTTCTACTGAGCCCAGGCGAGACGAAAGCTATTGGCAGACCAAATGTTATCGAGACATCCGGACGTTTTCTGCCAACAAACTGGAAACTTCGGACGGCGACTGGGGCTTCAGCAAAGGTCTATGGAAGGATATAAAACTAAATAACCATCGAAATGCTACTCTTAAACATCGTATATTGGTATCTGACATTGAAAATGACGTAATAAGTACTCGGAATGGAAATTTTAAAAACTTATAGATATAATGTAAACATGGAGCACGGGGTACTAAAGATAAAAGAAGAAGAAGTGGTCCTACATGATTAAGAGAAAGTCCTGGTACGAGTAAGAGTAACTCAGGACACCATTTCTTCAGAACGCAGTAAATTGGAGGAGGACGCTGTTTCGGATTGCGATCTCCCACCAAGAAGGGTTATCCTTATCGAGCCAAGTAATAATGAGAAGAAGACCGAAAAGGAGATACTGGTTGGAAAGACACGGGTTTAAACTGAATGCGTGGTACCGGTCTGGGAATAAATGTAAATAGGTATCCCTAGACGTTGAATAAAAACACAATTCTCGGTCTTTGTATTTCGGTCTCTTCGGTGGTTAGTCAAATCGATAGCATCCAGCCAAGATTAAGAAAGTTTTCTGAAGAATTGAGAGCAGTTATGACTACATCCTGTAGTGGCTTGAGTCTTAACCAACAGATGGAAGTTAGAGATTTGTTGCACCGGAATCAAGACGTGTTCCACTACAACAAGGCTTCAAAAGGCAGGAGAAATATTGTGCGTCACAAAATAGATACCGGCGATGTTATACCCATACGACAGAGCGCTAGACGATTGCCACTAGCTAAACGACAGAAAGCTGAGGAAATAATTTTGGATATGTAAGAGGATGGTATCATTTAACCTTCGACAATCCCGTGGACTCCGCCTGTCGTGTTAGTCAAGAAGAAGGATGTGTCTACCAATTTCTACGTTGACTACCGTCGGCTCAATAATGTCACAAAGAAAGATAGTTAACCACTTCCGCACATTGATGATACGCTGGACACTCTGGCCGGATCCAAGTGGTTCTCAGCCTTAGATCTAAAGAGCGGATAACGACAAGTTAAAATAAATCTCGAAGATAAAAAAGACATTTTCTATTGGGTTTGGACTATGGCAGTGTACGGTGATGTTATTTGAATTATGCAACGCTCCTTAGAACTTTGAAAAGTTAATGAAGATAGTGCTTAATGGGCCGTTTTCGAAAACATATTTGATGTATTTGGATGACATAATAGTGACCATCAACAAGACTGGGACCACTATTTCTATCTGTTCCTGTTGACATACCGTTTGTCTGTCCATGAGTCAAGTGGTCAAATACCATTAAATGTTCTCTTTGGTAGGGAACTGAAGCTATCCTGTGACTTACTTATTGGAAGTATACCTACGTCAATGACCTAAGAAAAAAAATAATGGAAATCCACGACAACTTGCGATACATCAACATCGCGAGTAACTGGATAAAGGACCGCTATGACATCAAAGCATCGAGAGCGGGTTATAAAGAAGGCGACCTAGTATAGTTATATAACCCTAAGCGGCGACGCGGATCGTCTCCAAAACTTCAACGTTTCTACGAAGGTCCATATGAAGTTCTGAAGAAGATAAACGATGTTGTGCATCGAATCTGGAAGCCACCCAGAAGCAATCGATTATGTCCTGTTGTCGAAGATGGAACGCAATAGATCAAGCGATCTGATGTCATTAAAGTGTGTAGCAAGACATTATGAGTTCAATAAATGGAACTCGGAGCGTACATTATGGTCTTAGCAGAGAACTACAACGAAACCTATTCCATCCAGTTTTGCATTTGCAATAATATCTGGTAATTGATTCGATGCTTTCATCATTCCGTCGGTACTCGATGTAGACATAATATGAGGTGCGCGATTTGTGTCGTGATTGAATTTTGTCGCGAAAAATATTCTGAAACTTCTCATCGGAATACACATAATATTCAACGATGAAGTCTCCTTTGTTTTGGGAAATATGTTCCATAACATATTTCTGACCGCGTGCGATTTGGTAAGATCCCAATGTGAAATACTTAATGTTTTTATCATCAAGCTTTGGAAAATTAGGCAGTGATCGGTTATCGAGTTTTCTTCAAAGTGTCGGCTTTCGGTTGATTTAAAGGACTCATTGTAGAGTGCACCGGCTATCCTCCAATCATCCATTGCCGAGTCAATTAATGAGTTAGGTCTTGTGTTTGACAACAGTTTCAAACGTTTTAAAATTCCGTTGACAACTTTGATTTCCCATTGGCACTTAGTCACAAATCTTTTGTTGTTTGTCTGTTTTTCAGTCAATTGTTCAGACGCTCTATGTTGCACACAACACGGCATCACAACTCTGAATTTGTTCTTCAATTATTTAGCGTCCCTCAATCCGCAATCGACAATGAACGTGTTCTCACTAACAAAAAATGTGTTGGAACACAGCTGACACAACACAACATAGAAACTTAAAGTAGTTAAAGTCGTGAGTTTTCCAATATCACCAAAAGTGAAATTATAAACTACATAATAGCAGTGCTTTGGTGCCTCAGTCAAAACGTTTATTCAAGTTACAACCAAACCAGTGAGTAAATTTAACTTACTTATAAATTATAACCTCTTGATCCACCAAGTTATCAAAGAGCGGGAAGGCCAGTTGAACTCTGATAAGAGATAACAGCACATTTGGCTGTGTGCTAAACCTCATAAATAAATATATTTATATTTTTATACAATTTTAAGAAATTAAAACAGCACCATGCAAGGAAGTAGCGATGGAGGCTTGTATTACAGCCAACAAAACTTCAATCAGCACTACGTGCCAGTTAGCTCTAGCACTGACAGCTTTATACCAAATATTATAACACAACAATGCTCTTATGACCCAGCCTAGTTCAATACCCCAATGGCACTCAAACCAACAACCGCAGTGGCCTCAGACTACACAAATGCAATGGCTCCGCAGTGGCACCTCAACAATACCAACGATACCATCAACAACCTCAAAATATCTCAATTTTCCAACCGCCGTTAATGGGACAAAGTCAAATGGCATGCCCAATAATGAACAGCAATCAAAGAAATCCACCAACACAAGCAACAAACGGACACCCGAATGGGACAATAACACCTCTACCGTCTCCATCAATTAACACAGAATACTCGGAATATGAAGAAGCTGATGAAAACCGCAACAGAGGACAGAAGAGGAAAGGATTTCAACCCAATGAATTTCAGGAGGTCAAATCAAGAAAACGAAAAGGAAAAGAAGCGGAGACAGCTCACCCACTGCCAAACGAAGTCAAAACAAAGTCACACACAAAGTACAACGATAACCAATAGATTCGACGTTTTAAACAAGGGAATAGAGGAAGAAACCCAAAATACCACAAACAACGGTAATGTGAAAGCAAAAAGCTGACCTACCTCCACCTTTTATCTTACAATTTGTCAAGGCAATTCCACCACTACTTCAACTTATCGAACAAAAGATAGATAAGAAGGAATACTATTATCAAATGATAAGTAGCGACAAGGTAAAACTACAAGTCCGTACCATAGAAAACTACAAAAAATTAAAAAGTTCTAGATGATAACAAGGTCATTAGACATACGTTCACCCTCCCGGAAGATAAACACTTCAGGGTGGTAATAAGGAACCTACACCACACCACCCCAGTAGAAGACATTAAACTTGCATTGCAAAAGAGGGACACGAAGTCAAGTCAGTTATGAATGTACATAATCGCGAAACCAAAATGCCAAAAATCTGTTCTTCATAGACCTGGCACAGAAAGACAACAACAAAGAGATCTATAACTTAGACCTTTTGTTAAATGCAGTAGTAAAGTTTGAACCACCCATAAAGAACACAAATCCACAATGCAAACGTTGTCAATGCTACGGTCATACCAGAAACAACTGTTCCCGTCTGTATCGATGCGTAAAATGTGTATGGGAGCACGACTATAGAGCATGCCCTAAAAACCGCAGTGATGGCAAGGCTCCCAAATGCGTACTTTGCGAGGGAAACCACCCTGCAAATTACAAAAGTTGTAAAGTCTACATCGAAATCCTAAATAGAAGACATCCCCTACAACAAGGAAAACTACCACCAAGTACGACAAACAGGAATCCAAAAAACACGTCCCTTAGCAAATATCAACAATGCAGAACAAACCCAAAAACCTGCACCAGAAAAACAACAAGCCGGTGGAAATCTCCATGAACAGACAATATCCACAAATCAAGCACCACGTTTGATAAATGTAAGCTCGCAATGTAGTTATAGAACTGCCACAAACAACAATCCTACACTCAACGAAAATTACTTTATATCATATTTACAAAGCACAATCGAAGCACAACAAAAAATGATTTCGGAACTAACATCTGAAATAAAAGAACTGAGGGAGACTATCAAATGCCTGGTATCCAAAATCGGTAAAAACAATGGCTCAACTATTTAAAATTGCGCTCTGGAACGCCAACGGATTAGAAAGCCACAAACAGGAAGTAGAAGTATTTCTAAAATATAACAGCATTGACGTACTACTAATAGCAGAAACACACTTCAATTCCCAAACGCACTTCAAAATTCCGGATTACATTATATACGATACCCAACATCCAGATGCAGATCGTAGAGCGAGAGGAGGATCAGCAGTAATAATTAGAAAGCAAATAAAGCACTGTGTACTGCCAGAATACAAAAGGGATTCCTTCCAAGCAACTAGTATAGAAATAGAGGACTGGTATGGTCCTCTGGTAATCTCGGCGGCATACTGCCCACCGAACTATCGTCCTGATAAAGATAGTTTGAAAGAATACTTAACATCTCTTGGTAATCGCTTCATGGCGGGCGGAGACTACAACGCCAAGCATACCCACTGGGGATCGCGCCTATCCCCACCAGGCAGAGACAGAATCCTATATCAGGTATTACAAGAAGAACAGTTAGGTCATCTATCCACCTATGAACCAACATACTGGCCAACGGACCCTGCAAAAGTTCCAGATTTATTGGACTTCTTTGTGATCAAAGGTATTTCTCGAAGACTCTTAAATATAAAATCCAGTTTTGATCTGACGTCTGACCACTCTCCAGTGATAGCTACTGTCAATGCAATTATAACAAGAAGTAAACCACCCCAACTTTACAACTCAAAACAAAATGGGAATACTTTAAAGTACTAATTGAGGATAGCATAAATCTAGATGTATCTCTCAAAACAAACGAAGAAATTGATAATGCAGTCTTAAGTTTTGTCAAAACAATACAAAGTTCTGCCTGGGAAGCAACACCAAATTTCCCACCCAACAAAGTAGAACATAGGTATCCTACTATCCTGAAAGAAAAATAGCCCAAAAACGACGACTAAGGAAAAATGGCAACGTAGTAGGTATCCTGACGACAAAAGAAGATTAAACGATTGCCACTAGAGAACTCAAGGAGCTAATACGGACCCTCAAAATGACAATTTTGCCACCTACGTAGAAGGGCTATCAGCTACAGCTAGCACAGACTACTCGTTATGGAAGGCAACGAAGGCCCTGAACCAACCGAATCAACAAGTACCTCCTATTCGTAAAGCGGATGGCTTCCTGGGCGCGCAATAACAAAGAAAAGGCACAAATCTTCGCGGAACACCTGTCAAACGTTTTCCAACCTGTAGAAATACCAACTAGAAATCCGGATGAAGATGACGACATAAAAGAATACCTGAAGCCCTTACCAACTTTCACCTCCAATAAAGCTGTTCAAAGCTGGTGAAGTCACAGAAATGATCAACTTACTAAAACCTAACAAGGCACCAGGCTGGGATTTGATCACGGGTAGGGTACTTAAGGAGCTTCCTAAAATAGGGATTACAATGTTAACCGCCATCTTCAACGCTATCCTCAGAACAGGATTCTTTCCCACCCCATGGAAGATCGTTCAAGTAATAGTAATTCAAAACCCGACAAACCCCCGCACAACGTCGAGTCCTATAGGCCTATCAGTTTATTACCAGTCTTATCTAAGCTAATGGAGAAACTCCTACTAAAAAGAATCTTGATGACACACACCGAAGAAGATCTCTTCCCCGATCACCAGTTCGGCTTTAGGAAAAACCATGCAACCATCGAACAAGTCCATAGAATCGTTGAAGTCATCAATAATACATTTGAGGAAAAAGCTTACTGTGCTGCGGTTTTCTTGGATGTAAGCCAGGCCTTCGACAAGGTCTGGCACGAAGGTCTACTATTCAAGCTTAAGCTGAAGTTATCCCATCCAATCTTTACTATCCTGAAATCGTACTTACAGGAAAGATACTTCCAGGTTAAATACCAGGATGAACTAACAGAATTGATGCAAATAAAAGCCGGTGTTCCGCAAGGCAGCGTATTGGGGCCTGTCTTATACCTCATCTTCACAGCCGATTTACCCACTGATAATAGCGCTATAACAGCGACGTATGCAGACGACACGGCCATCCTATCAATGCACCCAAATCCAACAGTTGCTGCCCAACAACTACAGACGCATTTAGATAAAATACAGCAGTGGCTCCAAAGATGGCGTATCAAGGTGAACGAGAATAAATCAGTCCATGTGACTTTCACAAAATGTAGAGGGCACTCCCCAGAAGTAAATATGAACGGTCAACCACTACCACAGGCTGATAGCGTTAAATATTTAGGGATACACTTGGATAAAGGGCTTACATGGCGTACTCATATATGGAAGAAGAGGGTGCAGCTTGGACTGAAACTAAAGAAATACTACTGGTTGTTAGGTAGAAACTCCCAATTATCGCTTAAAATAAACTCTTATATACAAGGTAGCATTGAAACCAGTTTGGACCTACGGGATCCAGTTATGGGGCACTGCCTCTAGATCTAACATTGACATATTGGAGAGGTACCAATCCAAAGTCTTACGTCTAATAACTAATGCCCCATACTACATCCCAAACATTGAAATCCGAAACGATTTAGAAGTGGCCACCGTCAAGGAAGAAATTAAAAAATTTAGTGTAAAGTACCTAAATAAGTTAGAAGTGCATCCTAATCCTTTGCCAGTTAATCTACTAGACAACAGTGCTCAAACGCAAAGACTCAAAAGACAACCCGCTCGATCTACCGCATAGATTTTAGTGCTATTTAAGTTACATTAAGTGTCTTAATTAACTTACATGTAGTGTAACAATCAAATTAATTAAGTAATCGCAGGAGGGTCGTCATTGGGCGACTTCTCCAACACTGCTCAATACGATCAACATAATTACTTATTGTCAGATGTAATTGACAGATTGTAATTAACTAATAAATACTTAAAAAAAAAACTAACAAAAACTCTTTCTAAATGTTTTTTGTCTCCGACGAGGATTTTGTCGATTATTTGTGCATCATTGAATGTTGCCTCATATGGACCGAATATTCCCATAGTATACCCGTCAGCGGCTATGCAAATCATCGGTTTAATTAAATGACAGCCTTTTTGGACGGAATATGTTTTTCGTTGAAACAGATTATCTTTGCTCTTTTGATTGTAGCAGTATGTCCTATCCTATATTGCCGCAACAGTTTCGGATTCGCAATGATGGAATTCGACTACTGCTGACATATGATTTTGAAGTTCATCGCGAGTCCAAGATTTTGGGTCAAAAGCATCTTTGACGAGATTCTTAACGAGTTCTTTTCTAACATTACAGACAATTCTGCTGAAGTCATTTCTTGTGATTTGGAAATAACATGACAATTCTCCATCTGAATTGCCAGTTCTCAATTTCATCAAATACTTTGCTAAGACTTGTTTGGTTGATCTCTTCGCGGTGTTTCGAAGATTTTTAATATAGATGTCGTAAATGATTGAATTGTTGGGTTAATCCGGTAAGAACTTCATAATCTCCATCTCTTTTTAATGGCTTAATAGAACGCTGAATATCCTCTGGGCAAACCACATCGAAGAAGTCGTCGAATTATTTGCCCTCGAGATGAGATGGTCGTCTTGTTTTATAGCCTCCAACGCCTCTTTTGTGAGATGACTCCACGTAGTGATGATCACAACAAATGAAGTTCGAAGGAATGTAAAATCCTTTGTTCCACCACACTTGTTGGCAAATTGCTCGAGGGATTCGATCATTCGCATAATCCGGTTGGCATATAAAACACAATTCATTTGTGCTAACTACCACTTGAACGGTCAAACCTCTGAGGTCATGATCGGAGTCGACGGTTGATTCTTGAAACGCATTTGGTGAGCTTTGAGAACCTTGTTGTGATGTCGATGGGATGGATTCTTGAAATGAAACCAATGATTGACTTTGATTTAGTCGGGTAGATGTTGAAGATTTCAAAGGCGATTGATTATTCTTCGGTATTTGCCTTGATAAATGAGGTATGATAATATAACATACTTGTAAAATGTAGAAAGCGTTGCCATTTTCATATTTGAATTGAGCAACACTCTACTGTAAAATACACTAAAATCACTGTTTAGTAAAACAGCGATTTTGCACCCTTTAATGGCCGGACGTGTTCAATATTTCTTATATATTTAATTATTACCTCACCTCCTTGTTACCCTTAAAGTTTTGCTCAAAAATATGGGTAGGGCGGGGGTTAACTACAGTCTCAAAGTACATATTTTCACTATAAGCGCTAGGTTACAAAATGTTACTTTTTTGCCCATTGTGAAAAATTGTAAGCATCGAATTTTATAATAATTTTCCACTAGTAGCGAGTCATCAAGAGCTACCTTTGAGTTGAATACCAGGTCAATCGGAATCACAATGCCCAATAACTGCCCTCTTGTTAGAATATGTTCTTTGCATTAATTGTAAGTACAACAGATAAGTAGTTTTAAGTAAATTAGTGCGTTTTATTCACTGCTGCCAGCAGAGCCGAAACGTTACAATATACAGTGTCGACAAGGTAAATCTGGAAAAATAAATAAACAATAAAAATAACATTAAAATAAAAGAAAATTCGATTTTATTTACATGAAACTTACTTCAGTTAAATTAATTAGTATTGAGAAATATTTTATTTAACGTAGATAGCCGTTAATGCTCTTTCTCGTACCTTCATAAATAATTTTTGAATGGTATCAAAAAAACAGGACTAACAACATTAAAAAAATATATTTCTCCTTTAAAATACTTTTTCTGATATTGAATAACTATGGGGAAATTAGATATCATTCTTTTCATATTCTAACAGCATAATTTAAAAATTGGTAGCCTAATTGATAAGAGGTTGATTTTAAATTATACAAGCTTTAATTTAAAAAGAAAGAATACATCTATTTCAATTAGCAGAGAGGGATTTTATTGAGAGGAGATGAAAGCCTTCGATATTCCGTTAATACATAACATAAGCTTGAATATGATGTAAGATTGGTTAACACCCTCTTAATATTTTAAGAAGATAGTACAAAATAATAAATAAAAAAACAAAATGACGGGGGTTGCGGTAGATTGAAGTTAAATAATTCTAAATAATATGTCAATAAATTTCATTTACTAATATTGTGGCACACATTTTATCGTTGTATTTTATATATTAAGAAGATACTTTAAATGCAATTTGAAATGAGGGCCGATATAGCATATACCGCACATTTCGGTCGAAAACGTAATGTGGTTCAATTTTCTTCTATATGAATACTAACTCGCACTCTCTTTTTAAATAATATTCAATTTCTTATATAATATATGATTATCTCCTCAGAATTACTTTTGCATTTTGTTTTAAATGATTTGCAGATATTTACGTTTGCTACATTTATCTTCTCATTCTTTAACTTGACGTACGTATCAAACTTTTTGTTCAATCTCACTAATATATTTTCATTTATTCACACGTATTCAGATGCTAAAGATTTAAGATGGTATGAACTGATAAGTTTATGAAATAATTACCTGAAGCTAAAATTATTTTCTATTAACAACCACAATATAAAAAAATTCACCGGTAACGTTTAAATTTGCAAGATGTTCAAGTACAACATATTAAAATAGAAAGTTAATGAAATCACAACTTTACAACTTTATACATACTTGTCGAAATACTGAGAGTGTGAAATGCAAACAAACTTCGTCCAAATAAAATCATCCAAAATGTTATCGATTGTTATAGTTTTCGTTGTCGCTGTTATTTGGCAATGCATACATGTGTATTTGCTTGTGTACATACTTTAGGTAGATATTTTTACTCTGTCTGTATATGCACGATGCCATATGATTAATCGGATCATTAAAATAGGGCTCTCTTAAGAGCTGGGGAAGTATAAAGTCGACAATTGTGGTAAGCGTAAATGCTGGATCCCAATCTTATCTCAGCAGATTCACGCAAACACTGCCGCCATCTGCAGATATATTCGGATGAAATATTTTATTATTAAAATACATCTGTGGAGCTGAGTACGGATAGCCCAAATACAATTCCATTTTTAAGTTCCACACGCCCTGCGCATAAATCGAATCTTCTGGACCATGAAAAACGATTTCTAAATTCCCGTCCTCATAATTGAAAACGAATTTGTGTCCGTTTTTTCCCAACTGCTGTAATTCGTTGTGTATGCGGCAGCAGATGCAAGCCATGGGAGCTGTTTTCTTATGATTGTAACGTAAGTAAAAATAAACAATAAATTTTAAAATAGTACTTACATGTTCTACTCGTTTGACAGTAACACTGCTCCAAATGGGTGCTTGTATTTGGCGGTACATTAACTGTAAATATTTCTTATATTACTATTTTATTATTTTATTAAGCTACTACAGTGGAAGCTTTACATTAGACAAGTTCCGAAGCACACAAAATGCCCATTATAAAGAGAGAATCTACAATAGAGAGGAACATGACTTTAAACGCTTCCTCCACTTACGCACACCACATACACGCACGCACGCGCGCGTTTAATTACTTAATGCGTATATCTAAAATTTTCCTTTTTGTACATTTCTTAAGAAATGGCTACAATGGAAGATAACAACATATAGTTGAAATTAAAAATTAGTGTCTATATCCATTATATCTTCGTTAGAAAATTTTTTTTGCTTTATATTTATTAATGGTGAAGCTCTATATTCCACCATGGAACACGGCTTGCGAAATAGAATGTTTACATATAGTTAAATCAGCTATTGCCGTAGGAAGTTAAATCGGCATAGTTAAATAATTAAAAAGTACTACCGTGAGAAGTTAGATCAGCATTTAGAAGCTTGCAGCGTTTATCTCATATAAGCACCTTTTTTGTATCTGCTTCTTAGTACTCATATCTTATCAACGTTCTAAGCATTGCCGTGGGATACCGGTGTGCTGACAATTTATGTATAAATGCGGCCAACATTTAGAACAGTAGTCAATAAGTAACAACTGTCTTTAATAATAACATTAAATGTAAAATATCGGCACTTTGTAATTTCTAAATAAAATCTATTTTAAGAAATTCTCTAAAGTGTTCGACTTAATTATATGTTGGCATCAGTGCCCGGTCATCACATATAATCTCTGATTGAGGACGATGTGCACTGCAAAAAAATATCAGTAAAATTACCAAGGTTTTCCAACTGCGATTTTACACAGTCGCATTTTTATCGAAAATTCGGACATTTCACAGATACTGTAGCTAAATTTTTAAAATCGTTGAAAACAAACTTTTACTTCGGTGAACATCTGGATGTCTTGTATTCAGGTATGTATAAGAATGTGTAACGACCTTCAAATAAAGGATTGACAAAACTGTTTTGAATTGGAGTGCCTCCAAATAAAAGTAACAATAGAAATAAATTCCTTTCTAAAAATACCGGTTTGGAGATATATGTCTACTTCACCTGTTTTTACACTTTTTTTATTTAGACTTAACCCACGTAGAGATAAGCTTATCCATCTATGATAAAAATGCAGCTTATATGGTTATTGTAGAAGAATGTGTGATTGCAGAGATAACCAAATTTGTATAGCTATTGCTAGGCACTTGTATTAAGCTTTTGTATTTATGAATATGGATTCCGCGCTTGTGTTTCGGAGCAAGCAGTAGTGTGCCGCGCTCTGATATATGCCCGATACCTGCTATTAAGCTAGAACATCTACTATTCAACAATCTAAGATAAAGTGGTCCGAGTTAGATATAAGCTGCCCCCCAGCGAGAAAACGGACGCATCTACGAACTAGCCTCTACCTGCGTTATCAGCGCGGCAGCTTTCGCAGCCTTGCTTAGATCACACAAAAACTGGTGACCACCGGGTCAAGTGTCTCCTGGATAAACAAGTAATTTGAGTACTCACATAAAGTCGTATATTTTTATAAAAATATCTTTTTTTTTTAATTTATTATTACACTACAATTTGTCTTTAGACATTCAGTAGTTGATATGACATATATGGTTAAAGAACATAATAAACATGAAGGAAGTGCATCCACTGATGACACTCCTCTATTACTCTTAAACTAGTTTATCCTATACACTGTTGGAACTGTTGATTAACCGACACATTACTGCACGAATCTGACAATTAGGTCTGCGGGTTTGAATCTTTTTAAATGTGGTTGCACTTCGTCGTCATTGTCTAGTAAACACTCCACTAAGATGTTTGGGTGTTCACTGATACGATCGTAATAGCGCGCACTAAACTTTTGTATCTCTTGGTTAACCGTTTGAAACTCCAAGATTGCGTCTTATGGTTTCGTTGGGAATGTACCACGGTGCATTAACTAATAATCTTAACACTTTGGATTGAAATCTTCGCAGTATTTCAATATTTGAAGTTTTAGCAGTGCCCCATTACTGAATTCCATAACACCATATGGGTTTAAGCATGGCCTTATAGAGAAGTATTTTGCTTTCCAGAGAAAGTTGCGATTTACGCCCGATTAGCCAATACATTTTTTGTAGCTTAAGCCCTAGTTGTTTACGCTTTGCCCATATATGTGGTCTCCAGGTTAGTTTCCTGTCTAGGTGGATACCCAGGTATTTAGAGCTATCTGCTTGAGGGATCAGGTGGTTGTTTAGCTGCACCGGCGGACAGTTGCCTCTTCTGAGTGTGAAGGTTACCTGGACCGATTTGCTATCATTTATTTTTATGCGCCACTTATTACACAAATTTTGTATTTTATCTAGGTGAACCTTAAGCATTTGGGATTCTTGATTTGGATCTGTGTGCGATGTAAGGATAACCGTGTATCGGCAAAGGTAGCAACCATGTTTCCTGTAGATGTTGGGAGGTCTCGCGTAAATATCAAGTACAAAATGGGGCCCAGAACACTGCCTTGGGGTACTCCTGATGTGATAGGATGGAGGGGTGTTATTTCACTGCCATATTTGAAGGAGAAATGCCTATTAGTTAGGTATAATTTGAATATTTCGTAGTAATCCGTGGGTAGGGTTTCCTTAACTTTGTATAGCAGCCCTTGGTGCCAGACCTTGTCAAAGGCCTGCGTAATGTCGAGGAACACCGCAGCACAGTATCTTCACTCTTCGAAGTTCTTGGAGATTTTATTCACTACCCTGTGTACCTGCTCTATTGAAGCATGGTTTTTTCTAAAGCCGAATTGGTGATCGGGTATGACATGTTTGTCTAGGAGAATCGGATATAGCTTTTCTAGGAGCATTTTCTCAAAAACCTTGGATAACACCGGTAGAAGACTGATGGGTCTGTAGGACGCAGGTTGGTCACTAGGTTTACCTGGCTTTTGTATTAAAATAACTGTAGCATTCTTCGATTGGTCAGGAAATTGCAGTAGTTTTAAGACTTTAAATTATGAACTGATATCCCTTATCTGGTAGTTCTTTTAGTATTTTTTCGAAATCTTTTTCTAGATGTTTTGCGAAAGTTTTCGAGTTTTCTAGGTCACTTTTTGTCAAGGTATTGTTTTTGGCGCGAATTGGTGCTTTATGTTGTTTCGGATGTTTTAAGTGTTTTGTAGCTAGCCAGAGAGAATAATCATTTGTTTCTGTTGGAGATAAGTATTTCAGGTAGTTTTGTACGTGTTGATTTTTAATGTTGCGCAGAAAGTCTTTTAGCTCGGAGGTAGCATGATTGAGCGCTCTTTTATCGTTTGGATGTCTTGTTGTGTGCCAGATTCTTCTTAATTTGCGTTTCTCTGCGACTTTCTTCTTCACTATGATAGGACAATTTTCCGATTGGATGTGCTGAACGAGTTCTTGTGTAGCCTGATGGGCCGCATCTTGGACAACCTGATTGAAATGTTCTGTTGCTTCTCCAAGGTCTTTTACTGTTTTTAAAGGTATTTGCATTTGCAATGATTCATTGACTAGTTCTTGGAAGAGATTCCATTTTGTGGCTTTATTGGTGAGGGATGGTGATCTGACATTGACCTTTACGTTTGTGCCTAATGTCACTATTACTGGGGAATGGTCCGTCGAGAGGTCGAGACAGGAATTTGCTTTTAGTAAGTTCGGGTTAATGTTTCTCACGAAACACAGATCTAGCAAATCAGGTTGTTTTCTGAGGTCAGATGGCCAATAGGTAGGCTCATCTGTGGACAGAGGTCGTAACCCTAAGTTGTTTACTGCTTTCATCATTTCTCTGCCTTTGGTGGTGCTTAGTCTAGAACCCCAGTATTCGTGTTTGGCGTTAAAGTCTCCACCCGAGATGAATCTAGGGCCTAGTGTATGGAAGTAGTGCTCGTATGTTTTCTGCTTATTGTTAGTCGTGGTAATAGACTGCTGATACTGTAATTGGACCTAGCCAATCTTCAATTACTATTGTTGTAGCTTGTAGTTGTGGTTGGCTGTATTTTAGTAGTTCATGATGCTTGACTGAACTTCGTATTATTATTGCTGTACCAGCATGGGCGATGCCGTTTGGGTGTTGTGTTGCATACACGTCATACCTTGGAATGTTGAAGTAGCTTCGTTCTGTAAAGTGTGATTCTACGATTAAAACGATGTCTATACAGTGATTTGTGATGAAGGTTGTGAGTTCTTCTTTGTGGTGTAATAGTTCGTTGGCGTTCCATATCGCTATTTTAAAAATATTATCCATTATGTGTTTTAGTGACGAACATGGTTAACAGGTTTAACATAGTGCTCATCTGTTCCATTAGTTGTTTCATCATTAGTTTTAATTCTGTCATATCGTTTGTCTGGTTTATCATTTCGGTATTTTGGTGTTGAGTTTTTTTGATGGTTTGTTGTGGGTTGTTTGTTAATACTTGTGCATGGGTGAGACCTGGTTGATAGTATCTTGTGCTTGGGAGAGTTTTCGCTCTTAGCGGAGGAAACATTCTTTGGTGTAGTTCCTTGTACGCTGGGCATCCCCTATAATTCGCAGGATGATTCCCATTGCAGTTTACACATGTAACGTTGTGTTCACATTCCGAAGTTTTATGTGAGCCAGTGCACTTAACACAGCGAGGGGTTCGGTTGCAAAAATTTTTAGTGTGTCCATGTTTCTGACACCTGGAGCATTGTGGTATTGTTCGTTTGACGCGTGGTGACTCAAATTTAACCACAGAGTGCATAAGTCTATCTACTTTGTATATCTCTTTATTGTTGTCACCCGGTTTTAGTTCTACCGCAAAAAGGGGCAGTTCTTTTTTTGTGACGGCTTGTTTAACATTCCATATATTGACTACTTTGTGTCCAAGTGTTTCTAGTTCTTTTTTAATTCCGTCCGTACTAGTTGACTGATGTAGGTTCCTTAGGAATACTCAAAGCTTCTCCTCCTTAATTTTGTAGGTATGGAATTCTGTTTGCTTTTCTGCTAATCCTTTAGTTATTTTTGTGTATTTTTCCGATGTATTTGGTTGAATTTTTATTTCGTCGTTAGGTAGAGCCTTTAGTGTATATTCCCCTTTAGCTATGGTTTCCAAGTATTTAATTAACGGTTCGGTAGTTTTAACACCCGAGATGAATATCGAGGAGGTTTCAGACGTTTTGTTTTGAATTGCAGGAGCTTGTTCTTGTGGATTAACCTCATCAGCAAGGGGTCAAAGCGATTTGTAGGATTTAGCCAGTAGCATGCGGATTTGGATTGCTTATTTTGTTCTGCTTGTTTATCTGTGATGTCTTGGCGGCCACGTTTTCTATTAACTAGTTGCCAGTCTGAATTATCAGTTGTTAGCGGACCTTGATGGTATTGAGAGGCAATTTGAGACGGATACGATGCGGTGTAATGGAATTGTCGTGTATTCATAGCGGGAAACTGCGTGTATGTGTTGTTTATATTTGGAATTTGAGTGTATTGGTAGTTTTGTTGGGTAAATTGCGATGGTTGAACTTGATCCGTTTGCATTGGGATGAATTGTTGGGCAACTGGCGCCGTTGTGAATTGGTTTTGGTACTGGAAGGCCATAATGGCCCCAGATACTTATTTAATAATAATACGAGCGCTGAATTGAAGTTGAATACGAAATATAAAATAAAATGTAAAATAAAATGTAGTCTTACTGTTTGTGACCGCGGGGTCACCGTTTATCTTAACGTCGGACTCCGGCTGCGGCTGTACACACCCTTACACTTGCAAAGCCAAGCGACAAAAAATGACGAGTTGAGGCCTTTGGAAGCAAGGGTTCTTCTTGAGGGTCATGTAGCGGGCCAAAACGACTGCAGCAGCTGCCAGTAGGGCTTCCGTGTCCCGCAGCCCTCCAGGATGACCGGCCTGAAGATGCCCTCGCCGGGAGAAAACCCCGGTTGCCGGTCGGAGGCCCGGCTCGCAGGAACCGCCGAAGCCCTGATTGTCGCCCTAAGGTTCGCACTCCTGGCAGCACTCGAAGATTCGTTCGCTGGGCTCTGAGGAATGAGGAATGTAGGCTATTAGATAGCTTTGTGGTTAGCTGCGTTGCACTGCTCGCACGAAACTTGATAAAAATATCTAAGTACACTTAAATACTCAACTGATGAACCTTATGACTTATTTACAAAATGTCGCGATGCATTATAATAATTCACAAGCAGAAAAGGCTGATAAGTGTTCGAAAGGTAATACGAGCCTGGCTGAATTTGTTCAGCCTTGTAAATTGTTATACTACATCGTGGCATTTTGTGAATAATATTGTTTGATATTAAACACAATTAAATTTTAGTCAAATGCACACAAAACAGATCTGTGTAAACTATATATTATTTGTCAACGTGCTTTGTCTTGTCGGCGTCAAACCTGAGAGTGGGTTCTTACTTGGCCAGATGTGCACTTATTGGAGCACCACGGACGGGTGCAAAACAACCAAAAAGGCAACAGACAAAGCGCAATCAAAGCGCGTTTGCACATCGGGTTTGCACAAAAACCTGGTCAGCCTCGGCTGACGATCAGCTACACTCTGTGTCTCAAAAAGGTTGAACTTGGAATTCTGGGTCGATGGTCATACAGTCCTTTTCTTTTGTAAAATCTCTTTTAGCTGTGAATAGGGGTGGCCAAGCAGACAAGTCAAGGTTGCGGGTAGAGATGGGATTAGGGCCAAAGGTGACTCAGAAATGCGCAACCCAACGGAACAGCTCCCAAATAATTCTTCACAAATTGCCGCATTTCATTATCATTACAGTATTCCTTATCTATTACAATTCGAAACACAATCATCTTAAGAACAAGATTAGCAGCTGGTACAAAACAAAAAACGCCAAAGAAATGTAGATAATACTCCAACTCAACTGAAATAAGCAAAAATCACAAGCTATTGATTAAATAAACGAATATGGTATACACAACATTCATCCTAGTACTAATCCGGAAACCCTAAAAAAGTAATAGAACAACTGTCACTGTTTTTTATAGAATTAAAGGCGTCCCCCAATAACACAGATATTTATAATATTGATAAAATTCTACATTACAATTTAAACTTTCTAGCCTAAAACGAGAGATACTCTAATGCATCAAACGTCAACCACTAGGGCATACAAGAAACTTCTGTAGCAGAAATCCACGATGCGTGAAATATGCAGATAACCACTTAACTACTATTCCTACGTAAAACCAAAATCTGACATTAAATGTATTTTATGCAATGGAAACTACCCAGCCAACTACAGGGGATGCGCTGTATATAAAGAACTTGAACAGAAAACATTTCGGGCACTTAGTCAAAAACAGACAAATAGAAGACAATCGTTCTGTTTTCAGCTAGATATCACACATGCACAGATGGCTGGCGGTAAAGCTCATCAAGCTCAAGTTGTAAACAACAGTTTCCAACAACAAACGACATGCACAAATTAAAACAGGTGATAAAAAACCTCATGGAGCAAATGTTAACCATGTTAAACCTCTTAACATCCCTTGTCTCAAAAATGTCGTAATAGCTCAATTTTTGAAACTCGTCGAATGGAACGCCAATGGCCTGCAACAGCACTCACTTATAATCTCTACTTTTATATAGCAAAATCTCATAGATGTTATGTTAATTTCAGAAGTTCGTTTTACTGATAGAAATTACTTTAAGAATCCGAATAATTCCGTGTATGTAACCCAAAAGCACATGCTGCCACTGTAAACTACTAGAGCTCCAACTGACAAATTAAACTTTAACCGAGCAACAGCTGAGCTCAAACTATTCCTCTGACAACTAAAAATCAATCACTACAGCAGTATCTGGAAAAGTTGTCATACACTGATGCATCTGACTATACCTTATGGAAGCAACCAGAAAACTGAAAAGGCCTACACAACACATACCACCTCTTCGCACAGAAGTTGGAACCTGGGACAGAAACAATTCTGAAAAAGTACTAGCATTTTCTAATCATTTTAAACAGGTATTTGAGCCCTATTCTACTGAAACTACCCCCTAGAAAGAAAGAAAAAACCACCAGTTGCTAACTGTACCTTTTAAAATGAGCTTACCAACCAAATCCTTCAAAACTAAAGAAGTAAGTGCTGCAATCATAAGTTTAAAAGGCAAAAAATTACTTGGTTACGACCTCATCACAAGCAAAGTATTCAAGGAGTTACCCGAAATAGGCAAGAAATTTCTGACAAAGCTATTTAACGCTATACTTAGACTAGAATACTTCTCCGAGCAATGGAAAGTGGCCTATATAATTCCAATCCTTAAACTTGGTAAACCACCTGAACAGGTAGCCTCTTACAGACCAATAAGCCTTCTCTCCTTTCTTTCCAAAGTTTTTAATAAGCTGCTACTATCAAGACTTAAACCGTTAATCGTGAATAACAACTTATTACTTTACTTACCAATATTTTGGCTTCTGTGAGCAGCGCTCCACGGTTAAGCAAGTGCACAGAATAGCTGATAAAATACAGAAAACATTAGAAAAACGTTAGATAGTGTTCTGCAGCGTTCTGGACATTAGCCAAACCTTTGACAAAGTCTGGTATAAAAGTCTATTATTTAAAATAAAAAGTGTATTATCAGCTGACCTCTACCAGGTAATCAAGTCATACCTTACTAACAGGATCTTTTCTGGTGAGAAAGCTCGGAGAGCCCACTACGTTATTTCTAATAAAATCTGGGTTTTCACATTTTTCATATTTACTGTACACAGCAAATGTACCCACAACAAGAACCACGACAATATATGCTGACCATACAGCCAGCTTATCGACCCACCTAAAACCCATAATAGCATCACAAAATCTACAAACCCACCTAAGGGCAGTACAAAACTGGTCCATAAAATGGCGTATTAAATCCAATGAAGATAAATCTAGCCATGTCACCTCTACGCTGAGAAGAGAAACCTGCCCTCCAGTAACTTTTAACGACCAGCAGATACCACAAAGTAATGTGTTAAATACTTAAATACCAGGAAACATCATGTTTGGACCAAAAGAAAGCAATTAGGCTTTAAATATCGACAAATGTACTAGTTATTTGGTAGGCAATCTCAACTTTTAATGGATAACAAGGTTCTTCTTTATAAAGCAATTTTGCGACCAATTTGGACATACGGTGTGCACCTATGGGGTTCAGCAGCCAACACCACTATTGACATAATCAGAAGATTCAAGCCTAAAGTGCTTCGTGAGAGGCCCCACGGTATGTACCCAATGAAGTCATTAGAAGAAACCTCGGAAAAAATTCAGTGAGTGAAGTTATTATAAAACAAAGTGTTTCCTATCGTGACAGACTCAGTGTACACTCGAACACTTTAGCTAGTGATTTAACAATTATTGATAACGGTGAAATTGGGAGACTCAAGAAATTCAAACTCTCGAACCTATAAACTAGATTCAATTAGTATCCATGTATAATGTAATGATTAGTTAGAGTTTAATGAAGAGCTTAGGCTAAGCGCTCTATCTTCAAAGCAAGTCTAACACAGGTTGATGTATAAAAAGCAATTACCATTGAGTAATTCCTTACGTGTCATTTTTATATATTCATAACGTTTACTGAATGTAATGGCAGATTGTAAATTCTTGGTCGAAAAAAAAGATATTGTCCATTTATTTTAGGCTCTTTTCTGAATTTAAATCAGGAACAGTCAAGTTTTATTTTTATTTGTATAAGCATAAATTTAAGAAAAAAGCACGAAAAATACCCAAAGTAGATTTTGTTCAAACTTACACATTATATAAATTGTGATGTACTGATTACGAAAATACTTTTTTTTTACTAAATATGCATAGTAAATATGTTTATTTTTGAAAAAAGTTATATTTCCTTAATTTACTAGCAGCAATAAAATAAAAATGTAAACAAAATCGACGTTGATATTGATGGCAATTCCCGTATAACTACATTTAAAATATTGTTAAAATTAAGAAGATAATCTGGAGTCTAATTTTATATGACAATCAATACAATATATACCGAGCATTTATGTACCAAACATATTACTATCGTCTATCGTTAATTATCAGTGAAACATGATAAATGTATCAAATAGCTAAAGGGTCACGGTACCGAACATGTATCAAATTTGAAAATAGAGGAATGGGTGTTCGCTCATAGTTATGTTAATGAATTCATTATACAGTTAAGGAACCAAGTTAAGGTAGCGATTATCGAAGAGATTGTAAATGCCAAGAATTATTCCACACTCATGTGTTAGCTACTGTTAAACGATTTTTACTTTCCTTATCCTATAATAAGGAACGGGGAGGGCTTAGCCGCTAGGAGGAAGCACGCAGGCGATAATGGGGAAGGCCGTTCGGCCGAGCTCGCACGGTTACCTTCAGTGACGTAGCAAAATTTTAAGTACGAGTCAATTATGGTCTTGTACTGTTTATTTTAATCAGCTTTCGAGTGTTGGACTCGCGTCTCGTCCTTTTTTAAATTAACAAATTTTTAGACGAGAGCAGCGCAGGGCCGAGACTATGGACTCGTGCCTCGTCCTTTTTTAAAATATCAAGTTCCGGGACGAAAGCAGCGCAGGGCCGAGACGATGGACCCGGTATAATATATAATAATAGGATAAGGAAAGTCGTGTGATGTTCACACCAGATTTTTTACGTTTATTTCCACTGTGGCTATAAAGGTGAAAAGATGGCGAATGCTGTAATGTCGACCGTAGATTTTGTAAGCTTTGATCTAAGTAACTGTAGAGGACAGGCCTACGACCATATCAGTAACATGTCTGAGTGTTACAAAGGTCTTCATGTTCGAATAAAAAAAGTAAATCTCCTAGCCACATACATACCTTGCACGAGCCACTCTTTACAACTAACTGGCGTTGCAGTTGGGGAGAGCAGCAAGTACTCTGCTGAATCTTGTTCTTTAGAACAACACATCAATAAATTTTTAGTTCTTTAACCAAAGGATAAGATATCTAACAATAATAATAATAATAGTAGCTCTAGAGGCCTAGTAGGCCCATGGCTTGTTCCAAAGTTTTTCTCCATTGGTTCCTATTTCTAGCTGTCTCTTCGCATTCTGTAATGTTCAAGCTGCGTAGGTTATCTTGCAATTATTTTTTCCATTGGCTTCGAGGTCTCCCCCTTCTTATTTTTCCTCCTATTTCAGTCCTGTATATTTTATTGTGCGTTCTTTGGTCACTCATTCTTATAACGTGGCTTAAACAGCTAAGCCTCTGTGTCTTCACTACAGCAACTATGTTTGGTTCCCCGTATAGTTCAATACACTTTTTACCATAAATTTTCCGTAGTATCTTTCTTTCCCACACTTTCAATATTAATTCGGCACTCATCTTTAATTTCCACACCTCACATCCATAAGTTACAGTTGGTCGTACAATTGTTTTATAAACTCTTATTTTTGTTGATCGCGAAAACACTTTACTTGCCAAGATGTTTTTTAATGTTGCTGCGCTGCAATTCTTGCTTTGATTTCTGCTCTGTTTTCTGGTTCCCTGGTTATGAACGTACCTAGATATGTAAACGATTCCACCTGTTCAAAGTTGTACTGCCTAGCATCATCTACTATAATTAACAGACTTTAATTATGTTGGTAAGGTCTCTGGTTCTATGTCATATACTTTGTTTTTGTTTCGTTAATTTCTAACCCTATGTTACGTGCATTTAACACTAATCTTTCTTTGATCTTGTTATAATGGTTAAATCATCGGCAAATGCCAGACATTGATGACGTCGCTGATAAATTGTTCCCTCTTTATTTAATTTTGCTTTGCGTATTGTGTATTCAAGTGCGATATTGAACAAGATATCTGCTAGCCGGTCGCCTTGTCTCAGCCCTTTTTTGACCTTAAACGATCTTGTCAGTGATCCATTTACTCTGGCCTTCTTTTCTGTTGTTCTTAGCATCATTGCTATTAGATTAACTAATTTCTCCGGTAATCTAAAATGTCGAAGTGCAGCAAACAGCAAGTTTCTTTGTATGCTATCATATGCTTGTTTAAAGTCTTCGAAAGAGAGTTTAAATTTAGTTTAAATTCATATCCTGTGGCCTATATTTTCCGTAGCGTAAATATGTGGTCTGTTACTGCTCTATCTTTACGAAAGCCACTCTGGTATTCGCCTGTGATGTTTTCTATATAAATTTTCAACCTATTTTTGAGATACGTAGCAAATATTTTGTACATGACATTTAATAATGCGATTCCTCGGTAATTTGCACATATACTTTTATCGCCTTTTTTGTGAATGGGGCATATAATTGCTAAAGTCCATGATTCGGGCATCTTCTCCGTTTTCCATATTTCAGTGATCATCTTGTATATTTCATTGTGTAGCTGATCTCTTCCATATTTTACTGCTTCTGCTTATAGGCCATCAGGGCCTGCGCTTCTGTTGTTGTTTAGCGTATGTATTTCTCGTAAATCCGATGCCTCTTCGATTTTTGAGGCTTTTTTGCTATCTGTGGAGTTTCGACAATTATAGGAACTTCTTGCTTATTCAGTAGGTCCTCGAAGTATTCAGCCCATCTTTCATTTACTTCCTATTGTGTACCTAGCAGTCTTCCATTCTTATCTTTGTGAAATATTGTGTTTATCTAATATCCTTGTTTGACTTTTTTTCTTCCTTGGTAGAAGTTTTTAAACAGGGACATTCACTTGGCCTTCATAGACCTCAGAAAAGCGTACGACTCGGTTCCCAGAAAAAAACTGTTGGAAGCGATGAGTAATATAGGGATCAACAAAAGTCTAATCAGGGCAATACAGCAACTTTATGGAAACAACCAAGTGGCAGTGAAAGTGGGGCAGACGATCAGTAATTACTTTAAGACAACAAAAGGGCTCCTACAAGGATGCTGCACATCTCAAACCCTATTCAAGATATTCTTAGAAGATACCTTAAAGAATTGGAAAAGAAATGTGAGGAATGGGGATACCAGTGCGCAATGAACATCTTTATACACTAAGCTACGCAGATGACCAAGTGGTAATAGCCCAAGATGAAGAGGACCTGAGTTATATGCTACGAAAACTAAAGACGAGTACACTAAGGCCGGTATGGAAGTAAACTTCGACAAGACAGAATATTTAGCGATTACAGAAGAAGAGGTAAAAACTTAGAAATAGACGACAATGTAGAAATAAGAGGAAAGATAAGTTCAAATACCTCGGCTTTACTATATCAAAATACAGAAGAAGAAATAAAGAACAGGTTAGGACAAACTAGAATAAGTATCAGACAACTACATCCCATTCTATGGAACACACATTACAAAAATACAAAACACAGAATATATAACACAATTATCAGAAGTATTATGACATATGGGGCAGAAAACTGGATAAGTAATAAGAAAAATAGAGGAAAAATAAAGTCACAGAAATGGAATTTTGGAGAAGGTGCTGCCAGGTGACACGACTGGACAGAATTAGAAATACAGAAATAGAGGAGAATGAATGTGAAAACGACACACTGACTTACATCGAGGAAAAGAAATTAATATGGTACGGCCATGTTAGAAGGACGGACAATAACCGATGGATAAAGAAAATAACAGAATGGAGTCCTCCAGGAAAACGAAAGAGAGGAAGACCCCGAAGATCTTTCAGAGATGAGGTGGACGAAGCCATGGAAAGAAGAGGGCTAGTAGACAGAGATTGGGAAGACAAGAAGGAGTGGAAGAAACGGTTGAGTGAAGGAAGACAGCGTCAGCTGTGAAGATCCTTTTGTATATTGTATATATATAGAAGTTTCTAATTTATCTCCTGTTGTATTTTTCTTCTATTTTTCCAGAAATTGTATGTTATGTTTACGTTTCTTCTCTCTACATAATCTCTCGAACTCCCTTCTTTTATCAATATATTTTCTTATGATATTCTCCGTACTATGCATCAACATTTTTTTCCTTACCGCCTCTATATCTTTAACTGCTTGTTCACATTCTGAATCAAAACACTGTTTTTTTCGTTTGTTTATCGCTTTTCTGTACATTTACCAGCTTTTTTATGCATTTCTATATCTTCGTACTACTTTCTACGTTTTGTTGGTCCATTCTTCTTTCTAATTCTTCTGTTATTCTTTTTGTGTAACGCTCTTGGACTATTTCGTTGTGTAGGTATAGTCTTTTGTATGTGGTTCTTAGTTTTCTTATCTCACGCTTATTAATCGGAATTATTTGTTTTATTTTTGCTCCTACCATGAAATGATCCAAATTAGCATCAGCTCCTCTGTAGGATCTTACATATGTAATGGCTTTTTCATTTTTTTGTTTTTTTTATTTGTGGTTCTACCATCTGGACTTCTCCCCTTATGTATATTTTTATGTTGAAAAGCGGTGCTCATTATTTCCATGTTATTTTCCATGGCAAAGTCAATTAATAGTCTACCGTTTTCATTTGGTTCTCTATGTAAACTATATTTCCCATTTGTTGGGTGATATATCGTCTCTTGTCCTAATTTAGCATTACAATCTCCCATTATTATTTTTAGATCATATTTTGGTATTTTGTCATACTCTCGATCCATGCTATTATAATATTTTTCTTTGACTGTTATTTCTTTCTCCTCACTTGGCATATGTACATTTAGAATACTTATTTTCTGATATTTGCCTCTTAATCTTAACCAACACATTCAATCTGACACTGGGGTAAAGCTTATTACTGCTGACCTTAGCCTTTCACATATTATAAATCCGGTGCTGAGTCTTCTATTGTGACTACTGCGTTTGAAAAATGTGTACCATTGTATGTCTATTATTTCATTGTCATTATGCTTCGTTTCCTGTGATTCTAATATATCGATTTTGTAATTTTCCATTATGTTAATGAGTTGTTTTATTATTCTCTCTTCGTAAATCCCTCTGACATTCCATGTTGCAATAAATATTTTGGTAGTTCTTTGTGCATATCCTTTTCCTCGCCAAGTTCGTTTCTTTTTATTCCATCCCCTCTAGTTAGTAATAATTTTTTGTTAGGGATCTAGTGGTTTTCATTGCTGGTTCTCCCACTTCCACTAGGTTTCCATTTTTAGGTGGGGAACGTTCGCTTATTGTTCTTCTTTTTTTAGGCCCCATTTTTGTTGATTGAGGCGTATTTCCTTGGTCGTCTTCGTGGTACTTGTTCAATTGGCTTATTGTGTAGTTGTCTCCATTTACAATCAATTTATTATATTTTATATATTCTCTATTGCCATCTGCCCTGGCTTTCTTCATATATTTGACTAGCTCCTTTCTCCCCTCTTGTACTTTCCTTGTAAAGTTTTCTGTGATGGATTTTTTGTTCCAAGAATTCATTTTTCTTAATATTGGTCTTACTTTGTTTTTCTGGTCTCCTGTTCTTTTAATTTCCTTTATTTCCATTTTCATATTAATTTGTACATCCACGTTCTTCAACAATGCTCTTACTTTTTCTTTCAAGCTCAGTTCCATTTCCTTCTCATCCTCTTGTACACTATGTATTACCATTTTGTTATTTCTTGCTTCTTTTTCCACTATTTCTAATCTTGTTTCTAGCTCCAGCATATTTTCTTTGATTTTGGCATTTTTAATTTTTAGTGCTGCATTTTTCATTTTCAACATTTCCAGTTCTTTTTGATACGCATCCATTTTCCTCTTGTATGGATAGTCTGAGTTTGCTCATGATTCCTTCTAAAACTGAGTTTATTTTGAGGCTTATTTTCTTATTAATCCGTACACGTGTATTTTTAGCCGCTATTTATGCCCCAGTGTATAGTTAGCACTTTGTATTTAAATGTACTGTTTTATTTATTATCTGGCAACCTCGCCTTAGCTCCGCGCGCGTGGCCTTTAGCGTGCGTCGGCGACTCCGCTCTTACCACTCATCCGTATTATTAGGTTGTTATTCTTGCTGTTAAACTTAATTTCCAATTTGTATTTGTTATATACAAGACGTTTCAACTCAGATAGATATCTAACAATCTCACCTTAAAGAGGGCATATTATCTTTAAAAATTTTTCCAAGAGCTCGATGAAGTGGGCGTGCTAATTCCAGTCAACTACTATAGAAATTGTACCAGAAAATTCCTAATACTCTTGTACACATTACCCATAGTAATGTTCAAATTAAGCAAATATGATAATGAAAAACTTAATAGTCTTTAAATGACATAAACAGTATATTTCTTGAACAATGTTCTTGGAAAGTCTCGAAAAGTAAGTGAAAGGCTTTGAGGAAAAAGTACAGACACAAAAAAGTCATTATTTTATATAGTACTTTAGAAGCCTTTTAAAGTACTCTCCAAAATAAAGTTGAGTTTTTAATTGTAGAAAACAGGGTAATAATTGTGTGTAAAACTGACGTCGAAGGTCTACAAAGCAAAGAATACAAACCAGAAGAAGCCAAAAAATTATTTAGGCGATAACAAAACTGTAAGTTACGATTTTTCTATCGGGATGGAAACATATTATTCTGAAATTGATTCTCTAAAATTCAACTTAGTACGAAAAAACCCTCTGTACAAGAATACATAGGGATCTCTATAAGACATGACCCAAAAGGAAAATGACATAAACTACAGAGAGCAAATCGGCTACTTAAAAGGTGTGTTTCTAAATTAAATAAAATAAATTAATATAATTATTGACAAATAAAATTGAAATGGCAAACCAAAAACACAATTATAACCACAAAGACTCATAGCATTGTCAAAGTCGTAGGATCCAGAGCCTACTTTTTCCAATACTGCCAGTTTTATAAGATTTTTCAAGTGTTGCAGTTGCTAACTGCATTTGGTAACGACCCTTTCTAATTCTGAAAAAAGTGACAAATTTTTTGAGATCAAAGTTGACACAAGAAAAACGACGTGGCTTGCACTTTTCTTTATTGAAAGTAAATTTATACAGTCTTTCTTTTAATGATATAGTCCAGAGGTTTGCTAATTCTAAATTCACGAAGAAAAAAGTTTTTAAATTAAAATAAAGTTTTTTGATCAAATGGGCAAATATGTAAACATATAGAAGTATGTAACAAAGATTGAAATATAAAATAAATGTTTTGTCTGAACAATCAATTTCTTTGTAATTTTTTGATAAACATACAAACATTTGACAGAAGGTGCGTGAAAAGCTCTCAACCTAAAGGGTTAATCAAATATTAGAAACAGTTTAATTTTTTGAGGCTGATGCACTCTTTAATTTACCCTAAAATATTTTCCGCGTTACTAAATATGTGTTTGATGTTCTAAATGATTTTGGACCACATAATTAAAACTATTGAATTTTTAATTTTCGTCACAAAAGAAAATGATAAACTTTAGCTATCGATTAGTTAATGCAAATAACGTAATTGTCAGTTTTAAATAATTGTTTTTACAATATTGTAATGTACGCCTATAAAGACACAAATATTGTTCCAAATCTAATACCATATTAAGTTGGCCCACAGTACTATGTTGCCGTCTCATTAGTATCAGTTACAGAATAAATATATACTAATTCACTGAAATTAAACAGTGGATGTTAGCATCGTTTCAACAGTGGTAATAACGACGTAAAGCTAAGCGGTCTTGGGCATCTGCCGCAACATAAAATAAAAAGTATTTTGATCAACTTACTAGCGCATATTAACATATTGCCATAAGAAAAATATATCAACCACAGCGAGCAATAGAATTGTTATTAGAAGTGTTTTCTATCAAATGATGTGAAGCTCTTTATAAATGTTGTGGTTTTCATGAAAATAAAACACTACTTTTGAAGAGCTCCGTATAATACATTCAAAACAAATAAATAAATTTAATATACGTTTGGAAATGAACGATAAAGTTCTGCGAATAGGCAGCTTTAGCAGACAAAACATTTTTTGTGTACTGTAATTCCCAAGTTTATAGATTATAAATGAAATGAGTAGATAAAAATTCAAGCAAATAAATGAATAAAAACTAGAAATAATTGTAGGTATGTGTCAATCCCGATATAGTTTTAGGTTAAGTGAATTTAAAAAATACGATTTTTAATTAGTACTGAAATTACAAGCTGAAGAGAAATTTACGGAAATAAAAATATACTGTAATATACCGGTGCGGTAAGCTTCTTGATTATTTATCCGCTTTCGTAATTTTCCTCTAGATGCTTGCTGTAATTATTGGATCCTTGTGAGGCCATTTACAGTCAACGAAATTCAAAAAAGTAACAACTTTGAATACGACTAAATAAAGAGTGGGATTATTTTATTAATAAATGCATAATATTACAGAAAAACTACTTGTAAGCATATAGCGAATGTATATTATAATATGTATGTATAAACAATAGCTAAAATATAATTATTATTAAAGGACCAAGAAATGAATCGAGAATTTTAGGTTTCTACTTCTTGCTGAATTCCTCAGCAGGCAATACACTCGACCAGCAGCAGTTACACAACTGCTGAATAATGACAACTATTGATGTCTACCTATGTTATTATGGCTAAGATGAAAAAAAGTGATTTTTGATTTTGAAGCATTCTTTACCAGTTAAGAAATGTCGTTCACTTTTTGCGGCATTTATTATAATGTGTGGTTGTAGTATCACCCGCTAAGATCAGGCGCCCACAACAAAACTTCCATGATAGGGTGGTTAAGCAATTGTTAAATTGAAGCCAAATAACAAAATCCGTTCCTAAGCAGAGCATAAATTAAACACAAGCAGTTGGTGGAATTTGAAAAGTATGTTTTGAATGGTCGTGATATGACCGTAGAACTTTATTCTGATAAAAATGAAACATCTATAAGACATACATACACACATAAGCCTTTTTACAACATGGTTTAAGGCTTGTGGTTGGTCATTCTTCATTTAGTTACTGTTGCGATACCACTTTTAACCAGCCCTTTTTATCCTATGCTTTTTGTATTACTAAATTTCACTGTACAACTCTCTTTTGCAATACTTTTCTCACCCCTTCTATGTCTTTCTAGGTCTTCCGACTCTGTTCTTTCCCCCTGGTCTTATTATAAATGTTTGTTTTACTATTTTATAGTCATGAATTCTGCATACAAGTTACAACCATTCTAGTTGCTTTTCTTGTAACACTTCTTTTACTGCTTTTACTCCTGGCTGTTCTCTGTATCTTATGTTGCTAACGTAATATTGTCTAGTTGTTAGCTCAAAACCTCATTTCTACACTTATTAACTTGATTTGTTGTTTATTTATGATCGCTTACGATTCACTTCCGCAAGTTATCATCGAGTTTATAACTTCTCTCACAAACCTCATTTTTGTTTTTTTGGCATTTGCGCTTTTCATAAAAAGATGTTTTTTATAGTGATAAAATTTCTTCATATAACGCCCATACGCCCCATAATTTTGTTGTTTATGTTTCCATTGTTGCTCATATGTGTTCCTAAATATTTAAATTTGTTCACTTGCTCAATTTCTTTTCCTTCGATTGTGATGATGTGACTTATTTCATCTGCTTCTACAACCATCACATTTGTCTTCTTTATATTAATTTTTATGTTTACACGATGTCATTTGGAATTAATAATGCAGACACTTGAACTATTTTGTTCTTTCTTTTGCTTTCTTTCAGTATTTTTTCCATTACTAGCGTGAATAGTATTGGACTTAAGACACATTTTTGTCTGAAATCTCTCATTGTTTTGAAAACATCTGATTCCTCATTTGTTGTCTTTATTATATAATATTTTAACCATCTTTATTTATATATCATCTTGTGCGTGTAGTGGCACTATCACCCCGATCTGGCAATCTATTGGGTCGCTTTTAATTTTCATAATGTTCATTAATTTTAACATTTTTACCTTCTTATCCCTCCTTTGTTTTTGCCATTTCTGGTATTAGGTTCCTTATTTTTTGTATCACTTTCACTAATTCTATTTTTAATATCGGGTAAATGTTTGTATTTTGGTTCGTAGCTGTGATGTCAGGTGCTTTAGGCAAAGAACCATTCGGTTTGCTTTTTGTTCGGCACCAAAGCTGATGTAGAAATTCTTTGCTAGCGCACGAATGGTTACGCGACGTTCCTAATTGCCCTAATTGCATCACCAATCAGTATTGTCCATCACCTTATTCGGTATTGAAGTAAATAATTTTGAGTCCATCTATCCCTCAACCAATTGGATATAGTCTTTGAGGGTAACTTATGCCCCTTTTTCTCAGACAATAAAGAATAAAATTTATTGTTGATGAAGTTGCGGACACAGCAAATTTTTAATGTCAAAAGCTGTCTATGTTTATTTCTTTCGACTTTACCGACTCCCCAATGTCTCTACCTCCCACTCAGTTTGTGCTTTATAAAATTTCATTTACATACATATCTGTCGCAAATTGTTTAAGACTAGTCATATACAAATTTTACAACAAAAGTCCGTTAAACAATTAAATATACTAAGATGTCTTTCTAAACAAATATAAGGTGCATATACCGTTACCATTCTACGTATTTATAAAGCCTTGAGTACAGAGCAGAAGTAATTTTCTTTACTTGAATATGTCATCTTCGTAAATTTTTTACATATACAATCGCGTAATACCCACAGAAATCAGAAAAAGAACAGGACTAAAAGATGTGGCTGAAAGAGCAGCAAAATTAAAATGGACATGTGGTACGACAGGGAAGAAAAAAATGGTCCGGAAAACTACTCGACTGGCGACCAAGAATGCACAAGCGTAGTATCAGCCGACCACCTGCTAGGTGGAGCGACGACATAGCACAAGTGGCAGGAAAACTATGGAGACGTGCAGCAAGAGAAAGAGAACCATGAAAAATTAAAGGGGATGACTATATCCACAAGTGGATCTAAAAGTCTGAAGAAGAAGGAGAAGAATACCCACTTGGTACATATCAACGAGCCTAATTAACAGTTTATACAGCGTAGCTGAAAAACTACCGCCTACATAACGACGTGATGTATAACATTAAAATATAAAATCTGCTTTTAGCGAAATTCTTTCATCGTTTGTATGAACTATTAAAAACATATTACTCTTTTATAGCTGTTGCCGCTTCTACTCAACAGTTTATTACTGTCTTTCAACAACATATCTATGTATAACATATTACCCCCATATGCACTTTCTCGCAAGGATACTAGCTACTACAGTGTGTTTAGATCTAGTAAAGTACACAAAATTATCTACTTGTTCAAAATATAAATCAGAGTTCTAATGAGTTTTTACTGAAGTGGATTGTATGTATATTTATTATAGAACCCCTGTTATTCAACAGGTATAGGTTGTGCAACGCATTTCGAGAAAATTCCAGAATTATGGCGTTTGCCAAACTTATCAATTA
The DNA here is from genome assembly GCA_036346155.1 of Sinelater perroti. Classification (NCBI taxonomy): domain Eukaryota; kingdom Metazoa; phylum Arthropoda; class Insecta; order Coleoptera; family Elateridae; genus Sinelater; species Sinelater perroti. The sequence goes on from JARFIY010000096.1 coordinate 263,111, forward strand.
TTTATATAGCAATTCGTAAAGCCATTCCGGCACGTCTCTGATATCAAGGCAAAAGAAATATTATTTGTATGGACTTCAATCAATTTACATCTGATATAATTATTATATGCGTATTTGACAGTATATAACTATTACACAATAAAACCTAAAAGCTAACTATAGGGTACTCTATATTTAACCACCCAATGGACATGCTTGTGATTCGTTAGTAAGATCTTAGCTGTTCTTTAATTAAACCGATACGTACTAAATGACAGGAAAATACGACAATCTTTATATCGCAAATGACAGTACCACCAGCTCCCCTTAGACTAACGCCATCTAAAAATTTTGCTCGCAATAAGGAAGTCATGTTAAATCGACTCTGTATTGGTCACAAACAACTTACTCACAACCATCAGCTCTTAGGTAAACGTCCTTCTAAGGGTACTTTCTTCTTTAGTGTGCAAAAATTTTAATATTTTTCGCTCTGCTATGTGGCCATTAGATATTCGAAAGCTTTTGGCTTCAAAATCACTTGGTTTCATTTCAGATTCCTTACGGCAAGAACAATTACTGAACGAATTATAAAACAATGAATTAAACTAATAAAGTGATATATAAATCAATCTACTATCGGTTTGGTTTTCTGTCACATTGCCTACAATTTAGGTCTCTATTGTACATTATTTCGTTAAAGTGTTCTCTAAGAAAACAATGCTTTGTAATAATTTGTAACTGATTCTTGTTTGTACTGGGAGTTCTTCAGTTGGATTTATAAAATACTTATTTTATAAAAGCTTTACCATGTCTTTGTCCCAGTACATTTTCCCAGTATTTTTTATTTTATTTCGTAACCAATTCTCTCACCTGGTTTCGTAGTATACATTTAGGTACACTGCAGTATAACAAATACTTCCGCTTGAAAAACTGATGTGTATTTTCCTAATGAGTTTCTCGTTTCCCAATATATGTTTGTTCCAGACTTCGTCTTTGATCCGTTTGTATACCAGTTCATTTTTCTGAATCAGTTTTTGTTGCTTATTTCGTTTATTTAATATTAAATTCGAAATTTGTATTTAATGGGAATTTTAGCGTCATATGATCTGTTCACGTATCCAATATGCCTTCCCCATGTGTTCAAGTTTTAAATGTCCCACTTTCCTACAGGGTGCCTAGAAATTTGATCTCATTGGTTTGTGCGCCGCTATCTAAAGACCATTTGATCAATTCCGTTTAAAGTCTCGTGATTTATGCATCAATTGTTTACAAACACAATACAATTTCTATTTCTCGAACAAATTCCTTCGATAAACAAAAGATATTCGATCTCCGAAAGAGTGCAAATGATCAAATTGTGATACAAAATTGGAAAAGCTCCCAATTAAACCGTCTAATTGTTGAAACTTAAAAGTCAACACTTGATCAGGAGATAATAATAAGGCAAATAAAAAATAATTTGAAAATTTATAAAATCCATCAAATTTAGCATTTTTTAATTTTCAGTTAAATTAATCATTTTATTTTCAAAGAATGGCAGGCTGACTAAAAAATTATTGACAACTGGCAATGTTCTTGACGATGATCAAGGTAGAACTGGTCGCCTCCGTACAGTACGCACAAAAGAGGTTATAGAAAATGTTGACAAACATTTTATCAAAAACCCAAGTTTTCAGTTAGAAATGCATTGGAAGAGTTCTGTATCAGTAGATTATCACTCTATGTGATATTGCAAAAAGATTTAGAGATATTTTCCTACAAAATCCAAATCTATCAGCCATTGAGTGATAACGCCATCCAAGATCAATTCGAACTTTCCTTCACTCTCAGTCAAATGATAGAATCGAACGAAATCGATCACCGAAAGAAATAGTTTTCAAATGAGTGTCACTTCAAATTAGAAGGTTTAGTCAACACTCACAACTGCCGGATATTGGATACACAAAAATGGCATTGCTTGGCCACCCTAATCTGCTGATATAAATTTACCTGACTACACATTATCGGGTTTAACTAAAGATGTTATATACCATCTTTGTCGAGAAAATACGGAGAACTTCAAAGTACTTAAACGAATAATTTCAGAGATAATCATTTCGATTTCAGAAGAAAAAAGACAAAATTATAGACATTTGTCTGAAACTCCTAAAAAGTGTCATAAAAAGCAAAGGAATACATTTGAGAATACTATGATTTAGTTCATAGTTCAAATAAATAAATATATATATATATATATATATATATATATATATATATATATATATATATATATATATATATATATATATTTTTATTTCACATTAATCGCTATAAAGGTTTTTTTTGAATAAATATTTTTGTGTTGGGAACATCTTTTTTTACAAGTTTTTTTTTTAATTTGTGGTAGGGAAATAAAACGATGTATGCCACGGTATGCTCTGTCTTGTTTTAGTTGATAGGTGCGATGCACAACTTTTCCTTTATTTCTATATGTTTCTGGGGTAGTATAATTTATTTTTACAACACTGTTTACTAATGTTTTAGTAATGAAAGTTTCTTCTTCTGTTACTTGTGTTATGTTGTTAATTATTGCACTGTAGTCTATAACTTCATATATAAAAATTAGTGGAGGTTTCGGTTCTCTTTTTGTAGAATTTAGACTGTCAGACATATTGCAGTCATTTGCAGAAAGATTTTCAAACCTATTTGGTGTTTCAATTTGGGTATCATTTTTAATTTTGCTCCTTTTCTTTTGGTTACTATTTATCAGAAGTGTTTAGTTTTGTTTTATGTTTTATTATCGCACGGTGATGCATCTTCACAAGCTAAATTACCTTCTGTGGTTTTATACTTTATATTGACATTGTTATTGTTACTATTAGTATTTCTTGCACTAATCTAATGAGTTCTTCTTCCTTTTCTTTATCCTCCAATTAGCTGATTGGTTTGCACCCTTCCATTTAATGTTGTTGCGAGACATTCTTTTCATTTCTGCATAGCTTACAGCGTTGGTGTTAAAGATGGAAAATAATTAAGAATTGGTGTGAATGTAGGTTGTAATTTCATTTGTTGCTGGCTGACACCTATAGACATCGTTCGATTGGCTGCTGATTAGTTTGAATACATCATTGGCATTTTTGTATTTGCGAGCAATTATCCTGATACATTTGTTGACTGAATAAAAGGCTAATTATAGTAGCTATCACATTGTCCGAACCCATTTTTTGATTGTTAAATTGTAGGACACCAAAATCTTATATTTGTTTATACCCCAAACCCCATTAATTATCAATCACATACAGTACTATGAAACTTTTAATAAAACGCACTTGTAAATATTATGAAATATTTAAAAAATACACGCGAATTAATATTTAATTATTATCAGAACATGAACTTTAACTTAAGATCTTAACACTCGTGAACGTTATGAAGCAGCCCTTTATAATCTTTGTGTAATAACATACAGATGTAGAATTATATGTACGAGTCGAGGCCCAGTTGTATAGTTTTAATGTAAAGCGAGTTAAAAAGAATGTTATAAATATTTCTTTTTAAATACCCCTTGTATGCTATTTCGGTCGATTACAAATTTCTTGATTTTCAAATTAAAGATAAAGTTGGTTTTTACAAACTTTGTTCTAATTTATTGAATATAATCATAGTGTACCGGTTAAAACGTATGTTCGCGCCAATCTCCAATCACCTTTATTTTATTTTATATTTTTCTTATTAGATAATTTATTGCAAATTACAATCTACTCCGTCTACAGAGTAATAAGTAAATAATGTGACGGTGTTGCTAAATGTCATGAGTTGGGCTCCATCCACTGATGGGTCTCCAAAATTCACTCGACGAGATCTTCAAGCCACTGCCTTTTAAGTCTCCGATTTGCGGGTCGGAGGTTGTAGAGGTTGGCGATGAGTTAATTGGTGTAGTTCAATGTGCGGTCTCGGCTAATGCGAGTTGAAGTTTTGATGACATCTTCGATGAAAGGAATTCTGAGATCGTGGTGCGGAGTTTGGTTACTGATGTACCATTGGGCGTTTGCCAGAGTACGTATAGTCTTCGACTGAAAGCACTGTAGAATCTTGGTATTGGAGGGTTTGCTACATCCCCAGAGCTCGATACCGTAGGTCCATGCAGGCATTAAGATGGTTTTATACAGCAAAATTTTATTTTCGATGCTTAGTTGCGATTCACGCCCGATGGGTCAATATAAATTTTTTGTTTTCAAATTTAGTTGCTGCCGATTGGCTTTTATATGGGGTTTCTATGTCAGCTTTTGGTCAAGGTGGAGTCCTAGGTATTTAACCTCAGTTTTTGTGGGAATGGGGTAAATATAAATAGTAACTTGTGGACAGGTGGAGCGTTTTGTAGTGAATGTGATTTGGGTGGATTTTTCACTATTTACTTTGATTCTCCAGCGATCTAGCCAAGTTTATAGGAGGTTTAGGTGTAGTTGCAGCTTTTCGGATGCCCGGTTAGGATTAGTATCAGATGACAATATGGCAGTATCATCTGCAAAGGTGGCAATTAAGGTAGTGTCTGTAGTGGGAACATCTTCGGTATACAGGAGGTAAAAAAAAGGTCCAAGGACACTGCCTTATGGAACTCCAGAGTTAAGGGAGTGGTAGGATGATAGTGAGTTGTCAACTTGAACCTGAAAGTGTCGTTCATTTAACTAGGATTTTAAGAGAAGATAAATTTGATGAGGTATCTTTTTATTTTATATAGTAGTCCTGTGTGCCATACCTTGTCGAAAGCCTGCTGCACATCTAAAACACTGACGCACACATATTCTTCCTTCAGATTTTCTTTGATGTAGTTAACTATCCTATGGCATTGTTGAATGGTTGAATGCCCTCACGGAAGCCAAACTGATGGGACGGTATTAGTTCATCTGGTTGTGTTATTTCCTTGATTCTGTATAGCAGTAATCTTTCAAATAATTTTGATAATAGTGGCAACAGACTTATCGGCCGATATGAGGTGGTTTCATGTGGAGGTTTTCCAGATTTAGCAATCATGATTATTTTAGCGTATTTCCACTCAGTAGGGAAGTGAGAAATGGCAAGCATGCGATTAAAAATCGTTGTGATGAGTACTACTGATTTTTTCGAAGGTGTTTTAGTACTTCCCCTACTACAAAGTCGTAGCCCGGGGCGTTATACGAGCTGGTTAATTTAATTTCCCTATATACTTCTGCTGGTGAAAAGGGACTCACGGGTAGGGTTAATCGGCCAGACGCCCATAAATATTCTTCTATTTCTGCATCAAAGCTTTGGTCATTAGATGTCAGTGGTGTGAAGACTTGGGCAAGGTGTACTTCGAAGGTGTGTGCTATTTCTTCGTTTGATCTAGCCCAGCTATGGTCAGGTTTTCTTAGTGGTGGAACTAGAGTAGTAGGTCTCTTGAGTCTTTTTGTAGCTTTCCAGATAGAATAATCTACTGGAGATAGGCCAGAGATGTTATGCACGAATGTTGTATTTCTGTTTTCATGTAGAGCTTCGTGAAGACGGTGGGTTAAATTATTTAAGATGGTCTTGTCTTGAGGGTTTCTGGTCCTTAGCCATTTTCCACGAGCTCTGCGTTTTTCTATGACGAGCTGCCTGATATGTAGGGGTATGTTATATGTTACTGAATCGTTTTGTGTTCAGTCGGTGTAGCTTCCCAGGATGCCTTTTGGATTAGGTTTGTGAGGTAGTCCACGGTTTCATCAATTTCGTTTGGAGTATGCATTTTGTGGGCTAAGCTTTTATTACAGTTGATGTGGTGTTGGAATTGCTCCCAATCGGTCTTAGCTGTACAAAGTTTCGGTATTGGGATTTTATAAATAACATTTGTACTCAAACTAATTGTTATTGCACTGTGGTCTGAAAATAAATCAAAGTTGCTTTCAATTTTGCTGTACACATTAGGAATATCTGTGGTAACTGCGAAGTCAAGCAGGTCGGGAATTTTATTTAGATCTGACGGCCAGTAGGTCGGTTCGCCGGTAGATATATATTTCAGATTATGTAGCTGTATGGTTTTGAAGAGTGCTCGTCCTTTCGGTATAATCAACCTGGATCCCCAGGTAGTGTGTTTGGAAATCCAGTCACCTGCTACAAGGAAGCGGGGTCCTATTGGTAGTAGAAATTCTTGATATTCTTCAATTGAAATGGTGTGCCTAGGGGGACAGTAGATGGCTCCAACAATTAATGGCCATAATATAAATTTACTTTTAACAAAGCGCTTTGGATTTTGTTAGTTGTATAGGGTGGTAGCGGGTAGTGGTTTATTGCTGTTCTGATTACGATTGCTGAACCTGCGTGGGCAGTTCCGTCCGGGTGATTCCCGTAATATATAGATGGAATTTTATAACTGTATTTAGTGTACAATGGCTCTCCGCTATCAGCAGAACGTCGATGTTATTGATAATTAAAAATAGAGTGACTTCATGAATATGGTTTTTCAGCCCGTTTGAATTCCATTCCGCTATTCTTATCGAAGTAGCCATTATTGTGTTACTTTATTAATGACTGCGGAAAGCATAGATAAAATCATGCTGTTCTGATTTAATAATTGAGTGAACATATTTTTGAATTCGTTTAAGAAGGTGTTTAATTTATCGGCTATCTCGTCATTATTGCCAGTTTTTCTTGCAGCTACTTGTGAATAACTTTGGTATCTCTGAGAGGGATTTTGTAAGATTTGCTGGCTAGTTGGTAAACTTATTACTGGGTTTATTTTATTTGGTGTTCTTATAATGGGTTGCTTAGATGTGGTTCGAGTTTTTGAGTCTCTATAGACCATGCATCCTTTATAGTTGGCGGGATTATTGCCGCCGCACAAAGCACACGTAGCAGGACTATTCCTAGATTTGTTTGCAGGTTTTGCTATATGTTGTTGTCCACATTTTACGCAGTAGTAGGGCTTGCTGCAGTATGTCTTGGAGTGGCCATAGGCTTGACATCGTGTACATTGTACTATATTGTTTTTAATGCGCGGTGCTTCTACTCTTATTTTTGAATTTTGTAAAAACTCGACTTTGTAGATTTCTTTATTATTTGGTTTTGGTTCGAGGTCGATGAAAACATTGACAACAGTTGTTTAGTTACTCTATGCCTGATATTCATGATGTTCCGTACCGAGTGACCTAATTCTTGAAGCTCAATCTTTATGTCTTGGGTATTAATTGAATGATGAAGGTCTCATATGACCACCCAGTAGGGCGTTCTTCTTTGATTTGATAGGTGTGGTGGACTATGTTTTCTTCTTGTAAATGTGAGATTAGTTTTTTGTATGCGTCGACAGTATTGGTATTTATCTTAACTGTATTGTCTGATAACGCTTTAGAGTAGAATCTTTCTTCTTCAATGACTTTGTTTAGGTTATCAGTCATGGCTTTAAAGTCTGTAACACCGTAAATATATACTGGTGGGGTTATGGTTCGGTAGTTGAGATTTTGTTTGGGTTTTACTGTTATCATTTGGGTTGTTATTTTCTTCATGTTCATTGAATACTTGAAATCTGTTTGCCGTGTTTATTGTGGGGGCGTTTTCGACAGTTTGTGTTAGTCGCATTCGTTTTCTCTTCTTAGTAATAGTTTGCCATTTTTATTATTGTCCTCTTGGTTTGTTATCATTGTTTCATCATCGTCGGTGTCGCTATTGTGGCTAGTTTGTGAAGATTGTATGAATGGTGTTGCTGGATAAGTGCTGTTAAAGTTAGTTGTGTTAGGAAAAGGAGATTGGTTTTGGTATTGCTGGTAAAGTTGATGTGCTTGGTTTTGATACATTTGAAATGACTGATGATTTTAATGTGTTTGACTTAGCTGACCTGGATAGATTGATGGTGGTTGAAATTGACTTTGCATTGTGGACATCGGTTGTAATTTATTCCAGTTGTTTGTATAATTGTTAGATGGACCGGATATATTCCCGGCTGGAAACATTTCACTGCATGAATGTCTTTAACAAATAATCGATAATTTAAACGAATTTTTAAAAATTATTATAAAACTTATTAACACTATGCGTGAGCAGCTGTGATATCAGCCGTCTGCACTAGTCCGTAATCATCCCGGCCGACCCTCAGAGATAAGAGAACGGCGATCGACACGTCTTTATTCTAGAAAAGTCAACCGAGAACTCTCCACTTTTATTTGAATTTTAAATTGGGGCCTCTGTATACGCGCTTTAGTTTTGACTTTAAATAGCGGCGACCAATTTGCCCACTTGCGCGGTGCGCCGATATATAAAGCAGAGCGGCCTTCGGCCACAGCCTTGCTTTTTTGGCTCTTTCGCTCGCTTTGTTTTTTTTTGAATTTTTGTTGTGACGCTTTAGAAAACGTGCGATCGATTTTAAAATTTTGTCGTTTTAACTGAGTGTTTACCGACAAGTTTTGTTATGGCGGCAAGAGTTTTCACATCTCGGTGGCCGTTTGTCAAAGGCAATTTTATTCCGGGATAAGATATTTTGCCGATCAGATTTTCCTCTTTCCTCTTTTGTTGGCCGTTTGCATTTCGGGAGTTGAAATTTTGCTGACGGTAAGATTAGGTTCGGTTGCCTTGTATCTGACCCGACGAGAAACCAAGAAAAACCTAGTCGCAAACTCGAACACACCAGTTGGAAGACCCACACCAGGAAATGCACTTCCACCCACACCCTTTTTCCTCTTCCTTGTTTCCCCAGGTGTTCAGCACAGGGAGCCGATTTTTGCAGCAGAGATTCTAAAGGTGAGGCTTCCAGCTTTGGCTTTTTGATTTAAATTTCTTTGTCCAAAATTTGATGACGTTTAGGGTCAAATAAGATGTGAATTTTACACCAAATTGTACGGTGTTTAAAAGCCAGAAACCTAGTTTTTCTTCTGACAAAAGGTAGCATAAGATTTTTTGACCGGAACAGTATTTTAGATGAAGTTCGATGAGCATATACACTTGGTGGATATCAGCTGTTAAAGCCGTAATAAAAAACTTAAATGCTAATAGAATAACCGGAATGTCGTCCAGTAACTTAGGTCCCCTATACAACTTATTATTCAGAGAAAAATTATTAGTATTGTAGACATCGGTCTCAAAAACCACATGCAAGCGAATGATGGCAATGTCAGGTCTGATCACCGATAAATGAGAACGGTCATCTTCGATTTCTACTTTATAAGACACCTGTCCTTTATCTTTCTAATCTTTCTTAGAGGCCATATAATTCTTTCAAGCTTGTCATTTAAGAACAAACAATTTTTTATACACATAAAATAAGCCCCCTAAAAGCAGAAGATGGCAGTATTATTAAGTAGTAACCTTTCCAGTTTCTTTTGATGTGGTGTTAATGACCGATAAGGTTTTACTTTTAAATAACTATGAGAACATATTCGCTCTTAATAAGAAATCGACAGTATCAAATTCTTCTAATTTTGTGTGGGCGAGAGGAGGGGCTTTAAGTGATTCTAAATCCACTTAATCATATTACGTCTCTATAACTGTAAAACCCTTTTTTATTTATTTCTTAAAAATGAGTATTTTTTCAGAAAAATGCAAAAATATAGGTCTTTTATTTTTTAAAAACATACCTTATACAGAATTTGTATTTTTTTTGTCGAATGGTTTTGCTGTAACCATTGACAAAACGACTAGACCTATTCGCAAATTTATTTCACCTACAGATATATTGCCACTAAAAAAATTTAATTTGTTGATGACCGAACATGACTTGGTTTGCAGACATTTTTGACAGAAAATTTTGACATTAATATTTACATGACTATTGAAAGTGGGATTAGAATAATGCCAAACTGTGTGGTAACTTTTTTACAAATTGAACAGGTAATTTTTTAATTTTTGATTTACAGAAACTAGGTTTATGTTGTTGGAAAAACAGATAGTGCATAAATGTTTTCTTTGTCCAATTCGTACTGTTTTTGAGGAATAAAATAATTAAAACGAAGAGTAACAGACGTAATGTTATTCCTTCCAACATATCGTACAAAATAACATCTATTCTCCGTTTTCGATCAGGATAATAATATATGAGGTCTTATTTTTGTTAAAAAATGTATTAGATTTATATACATTTCTGAAACTTTGTATATCTACTCAAACTCCTCACTTACTCACTTATAAATGAACTTTACATACCGAAATTATAAGAGTTTACTGTTTCTGAAAAAGTTGCCTAAAAATACGTCAAAGTGGGTTTTAACTGCTTCCGTAGATAAAGTCACTTTTTGCAGAAATTTGTCTATATCGCTTGTAGACTCACCTGCTAGGTTTTGAGTTTAATTATTTTGCTAAGATAAAAAATACCATTTATCTTGAAACTTATCTATCAGAGTTTTCAAGTTAAATGTTAATTTTCTTCTAAAGGTTGAAACCAAAAATTAAAACGAGGACCTTTACCTGACAACTTTTCGAGAAAATATTGAGAAATTTTTTTGGCTTATTTAATGATTTATTTCTATCTGTAATTTTAAATGCCTGGGATGATACTGTCCACTTACGTTTAACCCCAGATTGATTAGATAAATCTAATTTTGGCAGCTTTACCGAGGATTCTAATTTTATTTGAAGAGAGTATAGCAAAGTGATCTTTAAAGGCTTTGGATTTTCGTAACTTCTACATTTCTTGTAAGATTAAGATCAAATTTGAAACATATATTCATCAGGCAGTTTAAAAGACACCGAATAATGAAATAAAATAAATGAATAAATTCTGGTTGGATTTATGTAAAAATGGAGTAGACCTACTTTTTAATGGCATTGTCACATAAGATTTCTCAAGAAAATTAATTAAAAGACCTTCTTTGGTGTTTTCCAGATAATAAAATTTATTTTATTTATTTGTGCCGATTGCTTTTACTTTAGTCTGCTGATTTAATTTTACTTTTAGTATTTAGTGTGTAATATTGTGTTTAAATCTAATCCACTGTGATAATTTATACTTTGAAATTAGTTAAAGTAAAAGATTCTGGTTGGCATTGAACAAATGCGCTACCCATTTTGTAAACATTTTTTGGACTTAATTTATTATGTAAAATATAAACTACTCATTCATAAATAAGTTTGTTGATTTTACGCATTTTTATAGTGATTTGTCAAAACTTGTTATAGACTTCAATCTACAATTCCTAGTGTGGTTGCGGTTTTTAGAAGTTTTGAATGTAGCTCGTAATTTATGCTCATAGGATCACATTTAAATACCCAACGATAGAAAATAATAGAATCTATTGCATTTAACTTTGATTAGAGCTTTTTTTTCTAAATAAATCAATTTAATACCCAGTCAGGTTTCTCCTTTATATATAAATGAAAACACACATAGTCGTTTGATTCAAGTACTTATCAAATTTAACTATTTGGCGAATTTATTTAGTAACGATAGTCAATTCATATAAAAGCTGCCAAGAACATAAAAATATTTGTAGAAAAGTGACGCTCTTGTGGTGGTCACAAAAAAGCTTTTCATCTACCCTTGTACTTAATATTATTTATCTTTGCACTAAAAATACTGTTTTCGTATAATTGTTGTTTAAATACACATATCTTTACCGAACTACACACAAAACTATATATAGAAATTGCCATTCCAAACAACTCATTTTAAATTTTTGATCAGAATCAATATTACATTTGTTGTACTAAAGCTTTTCACCAATTTGTCATTAACATGTAGTCTATTTGATTTGCTTCATTTGTTCACGTTCTTAGATATATTCTCTTATGTTGAAATTTTGTAATATTCATTGTCATTTGCATTTCTTCAGCGAATTGAGCTAAGCGCACTCCATTATTATTATTTCATCATATATTGTAAACTTGCCTGTAACATTTTGATTTTTAATTTCTTTACTTATTTGCCCATTTAAATAGCCTAGAATCATTATCATGTCATATTTCGCTATTTGTTCTGATGCTTTCTATAATGTTAAGGCTCTAATGCCCCGCGTGGGAGCACAGTTCTCGAAGTGAAAGATTAAGGCTCTTATATGTTGGCTCTGTCTGCCCAGCCGTCGCACACCATCTCTGATGCGGGGCAATGTGGCAAGCACCGCGCCTTAGAAGACCGCCACTATTACCTATTGTTTGGGTAAACGCATTTATGGGCTTAAAGCCTAATACGCAGTTTACAATTTTGTTAGTAACGCTAAAGACAGTCTCCTTTTCGCCTTGTCGATCTGGGTTACTATTATACAATAGTGTGTAGCTTTCTTTATCTATACGCTCTACTCCTCTCCAACGTATTTTCTGTAGTGTCATTATTTTTATTTCTTACAATTTATTATTATTATTTTTTTTTGTTGAGTTACTGATTTATTCCACTTTATTCGTTTTAATAATGTTTGGACTTTTCAGGTTCCAATTACTGATATAGTGTTCTTCTTTATTTTATGTTTCTTTTGTTTTAGCATATATGTATTTGTTGCTTGTTTGTTTTTCTCTTTTGAAACCTTTGTTGAAGTATTTTCAACAATCTTGTTGTTACATAGCAGAAACGCTACTCCTGCATCCAACTCCTTGCAAAGATTTGTTTCTATGGTAGTTATTTTATCTCTAATTTTGTTCCTTATTAAGCTGGTAAGTATGAAATTATGTGTTTCGTATAGGGAAAACCATAATTATAATTGTATGTTTTTTAAAGTTTATTAATAACATTTTGATCTCATTATTTGTGTATTTAAGGTATATTTATTTTCTGTATAAATTCTAGTATTTGTACTAGCAATTGTATAGCTTTAACTCTGGATTTAAATGTCATCTACTTATTATCTTTATATCAGCATTTTTTTATTGTTACCCATTTGACAACCAAAGTTCGGAGAAAATTGAGTTGTCAAAGGTTGATATAGAACCTTATTATTTTGATGATTAAGGTTTGTTTTTGGTGTTTTTACTTAGTATTCTCATAAATACTGTTACAAAATAAAACCTACCCTTGTTTTACACAGAATTCAGATATCTATAACGTTGTGTTTTTTGTCAAATTTAATTATTTACCAATAGAGTGGGGTAACAAAGAAAAACGTATTGCTGTACTAGTATTACATAAGTGTGGAACTGAAAAACGTGTAACCTTTAAGACCCTGTATTCTTTTAGCATTAAAGTATGTTTGTGTATGGGACTATACAATTGTTTAACAAGACTGGAGGTGCAGATTACGTTCCAAAATTTGGAAGACTACATTCAGTTTTACAAGTAGGAGTTGATGTGGTCATAGAAGAAGCATACAGATTTTAAAAAGGGGAAATAATGAGGACATTAGTAAAATTGGAAAATTACGATTAGAAATTTGAGATACTGAAGAAGAAAAGTAGATTGGGGCGTTAAGAAATATATATAGACTGCGATATGACATAAGAGGAACAAAAAGTGTAAACGGCTATCAGAAAAGTGGCAAGGGAGGAAAAGAACAGAGATAAAAAGACAAAATTAGGATGCAGGAAAATTGAAATAGATAGGATCAACTACGAATTGATTGATGAAGAGGGAGGAAGTCTAAAAGAAATCCAAAACCCTGGATTAAAAAACTAAATAAAATATTAAAGGACGGAATAGCGGTAACAAAGATAAGCGTGAAAAAAGATATGAGATTAGAAAAAACAAAGACTATACAAAAAAGAAGCAGAAAGAAAATAACATAGTAATAGAAACCTGGAACGTGGGGGCAGCTAACAGTGAGGGAGCTTTAAAACAATTAATAAGGGAGATAGAGAAATACAACATAGATATAATAGGTATACAGGAAACAAATATAAAAGGAACTCAAACAATGGAAACAAAATTCCGGAAAAAAGAAAACGGACTAGGAACTGGATTTATAATAGAAATCTCATTAAAGAAATCACTGATGCAAACAAAAGGAATAACCAATAGGTTAAGTTATATAAGAATAAGAGGAGAATACAGAAAAATAAGTATAGTAAATTGCCATGCACCAACAAACGAAGCCGAAGAGGAAATAAAACAAAATTATTATGAGGAGTTAAAATTGTTATACGATACCATCCCAAATTTCCATGTAGAAATAGTATTCGGTGACTTTAATGCCAAAAGGAACTGGAATACAAAAAAATTATAGGTATAAATAGCAAACATGATGCAAGCAATAATAATAGAAAAACTAATTGATTTTGCAATGTCCAACTAATTAGTAATAATATCAACTTTTGAAATGCGTAAAGATATTTATAAAGGAACATGAAATAGTCCAAATGGAAAAATAACAAACCAAATAGACAATATCTTGGTTGAGAAAAAACACAAATCGCTAATGAACAACGCAAGGTCGTACCGAGGAGCAGATGCTGATAGTGACCATTATATGGTACGAGCAGTATTAAAGCAGCAAATACCTAGAATACAAGAAAAATATAAAAGACAAGAGCAGAAACTAAAAGTAGAGGAACTAGTAAAAGAATAAGTACGGACAATATATATAAGAGAAATAGCAAAGGACTTAATAGACAAAACAACAAACATAAAAAAGGAATGGAACACAATAGAAAAAATTGTAAAACAAAATGCAAATAAGTACCTGAAAAAATGCAAAGATAAAAATGACAAGAAGTGGTTGGACAATGAGTGTAGAAGAGTTGTTGAAGAGAGGTGCGAAGCAAAACTAAAATGTTTAAAAGCAAATTCAGAGCAAAACAGCATAGTCTACAGAGAAGCAAGAAGGAAAACTAAAAGTATACTTAGAAAGCGTAATAGACGAAGTAGGAGAAAGTTATAAAAACCATAACATACGAATGTTCTATAAGAAAACTGCTCAAATGGGGAAAAGCTATCAGCCACTGCTTGTGGAAAATAAAAAAGGTGAGTTACTAGGACCAAAAACAGACATACTAAAAAGATGGGCCGAACATTATAAGAAACTATTGATACAGGAAGATAAACATGGACAACAACTTTTAAATGAGAAGCAAAAAGAACTTGAACTCCCAAAGCTAGAAGAGCTAAAGAAAATTATAAAAAATCTAAAGAATGGCAAGAGACCTGGAAGTGATGAAAACCCTGGAAAGCTACTAAAATATGGAGGAAAAGAACTGGCAGAAAGAATGCATAAATTAATAGAAAATTTGGGAAAATGCAAAATACCAAAAGAATAGAAGAAAAATGTGTACCAATATATAACAAAAGAAACAAATCAGTGTAAAAACTATAGACCCATTTCCTTACTGAGTGTAGCATATAAAATTAAAGCGAAATTAATTCAAAAGAGACTTAAAGAATTTGTAAAAGGTAAAGTAGCTGAATATCAGTGCGGTTTTAGGAGAAATAGATCCACAATAGACTTAATCCACTCATTAAGAAGAAACAGAAAAAAAGAAGACCCAACTCTATGTAATTTTTATAGATCTACAACAGGCCTATGACAGATTACGAAGAACGACAGTAACCAACGCACTAAACATACTAGAATGTCCCCAAAAGCTAACAAACTTAATAAAAATGACACTACAGGAAACATTTACTCAAGTTAAATTTAACGGAAGACTATCAGAAGAATTGTCTAACAAACATAGTAGTAAAATAACCCAATTTCTACAACCCTCTTTAATCTAGTACTAGAAACTGATAAGAAAATGTCAGTTTAAAAGATCGGGAACAATATTCAAAAATTCACACCGATGTCAATGGCATTTGCAGATGATTTGGCAATCCTAGCGAGAACGCGGAAAAACTAAAAGACTGTATAAAAGAATTCATAATAGAGGTAAAGAAAGTGGGAGCAAAGCTAAATACTAAAAAAACAATGTTTACGGTAATGGAAACAGGAAAGCTACAGCAACAGAGGAACGTAGATAGAGTGGTGGGAGAAGACAAATATAGTTTTAAAAGTATAAAAACATTTGTTTACCTTGAACTAGAAATGGACATCAGAGAAGAAATTGAAAGGTTGCTACTTGGAACAAAAAGAGCAGGTTCTTTGATGAAGGTTTTGAGAGCAAACGAATTACCATATGCCCCACGGATTCGACTCTACCAAACAATAATCAGACCAGTGCCACTATACGCAAGTGAAACATGAGTTTTGAGGGTAGTAGATATAAGGAAAATTAAAATTTGATAAAGGAGAATATTTAGCACGCATAACAGAAGAGAGAGTACCAAAAACAGTCAGTGTCGAGAAAATTCATGAAAGCACAAGAAGAGGAAAACTAAGGAAAACCTGGATAAAGTGCGTCGAAGAAGATCTGCTAGAACTGAAAATACCTGATTGGGAAGCACATGCCACAGACAGAAACAAATGGAAAAAAGTAATAAAAAAAGCCATGGGTCTTAAAGGCGGTTAAGGCGCGGACGGTTTCATTCTCGGAGCTCTCTGATGCCTAACGGATGGCCTATTCAGTCACTGAAAATAATTGAGTACCTACGCTCGAGCAAGGGGTAACAATAGCGATCGTCTAAGGCGCGGTGCTTGCCATATCGCCCCGAATCAGCGATCGAGCGCGACGACTGGGAAGTATAGTCGGACGTATGAGAGCCTTAATTTCTCAGTTTGTAGGCCATGTTTTTACACGGGGTGTTACACTTACCATTACCAAGTAGAAGAGAAAAAAGGAAAAATCTGTTTTACTGAGTACGTGCATGATGGGCACAGAAAAAATTGTTAACTGATAAAAAAAAAGTTACAGTAGAAGAGTGTTTCCGCAAACCAAATGACAGGGTATACGGAAGGTCATTCAAAAAATCACCGCAGCTAGTTCCAAGAGTTCAGAGAGGCGATCATATAGTATTTGTAATGGTTTGATAAGAAATATATATATAAATGAGTTGCCATGTGTTTGGACTACCTGCAAGTTCCACTGATGCAGACGAACTACAACAAAAGGTAGGACACTAAGGAAAACTGTAAAAGAAATAAATTGTAATTATCATTCACCAAGTAAGCCTATGTGCTGGTCATCGGACTAACAAAACACCAGATCTATTTGATTTTTCATTTCGAAAAATGTTTCACCTAACTTTATTGATGTTGAAGAAAATCTTGATTTAAACTCTAATCACTTAGCTGTCATATTGACTCTGAGCAAAACAATCATTAAAAAAGCAGCCCGACCTACTTTCGTCAATAAAACTACTGACTGGCAAAATTTTCGGATTGAACTTTACAATGACATCAACCTGAATACACAACTAAGAATAACTGAAAATCTTGAAATAAAAGCTGAAAACTTTATCAAGATTGTTCATAAATTTGCATATAACAATATCAAATAAATTACTTATCTAATCAAAGGTGTTAATTATTCTACCGAATTAAGAGAACTGCCCAAAGAAAAAGAAAAGCAGGAAGAAGATGGCAACAGGACCGAGACATAAAAACAAAGAAGAGAAATACAAAAGCTGAAACAAAATTATATTAATTCCTATTTGCAAAACCTCACAGCTGTTGCAAAAACCAACTGTTCCTTATGGAAAGCTACGAGAACTATTAGAAAACCCATTACCACTATTTCTCACATCAGAAATGGTAGAGAAAACATGTTTTCAAAACATTTAACAGACACCTTCACTCCTAACCAGACACAAGAAGAAAATAATTTACCAATAACAGGAAACATCACTTCCGTTACTACAAAAAAAAATAGCTGCGGAAATAACCTCAATCCTAAAAAAGCTCCAGGTTTTGATTTACTTACTAGCAAAATTCTAAAACAGTTGCCTAGAAAAGATATTGTAATGGTTACATACCTTTTCAACGCAGCTTACAAACGGTTGCAGAAGTCGTCAGGCTACAGAGCCTAGGCAAACCGTCAACTAATATTAAGTTCTATCGCCTTATATTTCTTATCAATTATATCAAAATTATTTGAAAAACTATTACTGAAGAGATTAAAACCATTGATTGAAATTAACAAACTAATCCCAGATTATTAATTTGGCTTCAGACAACAACACTCAACAATTGATCAAGTACATCGTATAATAGATAGAATTGAACGCGTGCTCGAAGAAAAATCTGTTCTGCGGTATGCCTATACGTAGCTCAAGCCTTTGATAAGACCTGGCATAAAGAGCTAATATACAAATTGAATAAAATACTTTCGAAGCAATACGCAGCAATTCTAACATCCTACATGTCAGATAAATCATTTAGATTAAAACAGAAAGACGGATACTCCGATCTAAAAGAATTAAAAGTTGGCGTGCTCTAAGGTAGCGTACTTGGTTCCCTTTTACAGTTAATTAAGTAAGATCGTGTTCGGGTTAATGTGGAGAAAAAATTATTTAAAAACTTTTTTAAATACATAAATATGTTGTATTCCATCAGAACAAAGATGCTATTGTATATAATGTGTCCAATCACCACCGGAGTTGATAATTTCTTGACATTTTCTAGGCATGCTTTTGACCAAATTGAAGGCGCATTCAACCGATAAGGACCTCCAAATGTGACGAATTTTTCGTGTTAACTGCTTCAAAGTCAACACTTTTCCTCCATGAAAAGCTTGCTGCTCTGTTTGGAATTGTTGACCTCCTGCAGGGTTCAGTCCTCGTTTTTCTTAAAGAACCAACGTTCGGCAGTCGATAACAAATATTTCTTATAAATCTCGAGCATTTTTGGAGGGTTTAGATTGTACGTAAACAGACACACCATTCCGAAACCCAGTTTTGAAAAACAGCCCCAAAGATGCACTTTTACTGAGTGTTTAGCAGTACGTTGTACCAACCTGTTAGTTAAAGTTGACCAGGTTGGTGGGATGATAAGATATCCCACAACAGAAGCTTCGTCCGTAAAAATTACATTGCTCTAATCTCGGTCGATATTGTCCTTTCCCCAAGCGAATCACTTCGTCACATGATTTTTACCCAAGAAAGATTTCTTCATTGAACTACGGCATTTGATGTTATGCGCACGAAGATATATCTACACCTTTGTTTCAAATTTGCTGCTCTTGGCGCAATATTAATCCCGATTTCTGCGAATCTGTTTTTTGACTTTAGAAGATACTTTGCATATCGAGTCACATTCCGGCAAGTCATCAACAGTTTTTGCCTTCTTATATCGCTGCACCCACTTGTAGACGAATGTTTTCAACTTGTTCATTTACTGAGCAGCCGTTCCATGAGACGCATACACAGCACTCATGATGTTTTACGCGTTTCTCTAACAAGAATTTAGTGCTAACTAAATTTTTTGAGACAAACTATCGAGGACAAAGGTTCCTTCTATCGACTTTTATCAGTAGCTAATTGTGTCGAACACGCTCTTACTTAACTGACTGTATAATTACTCTATACTAGTGACCTATCAGTATAGGAATAAATAACAGTAGTAACATTCGCAGATGATATTGAACTTATAGCAGTGAATAATAGTCAAGAGAACTCTACTACGAGGAGCAAGCAACTTAGTTGTGAATTAGACCAGAAGATTGAAGATTAAACCAAACGAACATAAATCAATCCATATTAATTTCACCAAAAAGAAGCTAGCAGAACCATTACCTTTAAACATTAATCTTTTGCACCTTGCCATATGAAGTAAATGTAAAGTATTTTGGTATGACTCTTGATGCTAAGCTAAGATGGAAAGTACATGTAAAGAAGAAAAGAGCTGAATTTGATCTGAAATATGAACAACACTGCTAGCTTCTTGGCAGAAACTCCATGCTGTCAACGCATAATAAAATTCTAATCTACAACCGAATTTTAAAACCGGTATGGCTTTACGGCATCTAATTATAGAGATGCACCCGTTGTAGTAACATTGAGATAATTAAAAATTTTTAATATAATGTTTTGCGCAACATAATGAATGCCACCTGCCATATGAGCAGCGCAGATAACCATCTAGATGTGGCTATTCTTACTGTTTGGTGCTCATCTCTAAACCCCCCTTGTCCCGATTCCCATCTTTACCTGTAACCTTGATTGTACACTAACCCACCCTAGCCACAACTAAACGGGATTTTTACCGCCGCCCGACATTCCTATTTGAACCCCCGTGAGCGACAGAGCCACCAGCTGAAGCCGACCCAGGTGCTATATAGCGCTTTGCTTGCGCGCTTGCCTTTTGTACGTTCCGCCCCGTCTGTCGTGCCCCAGTACATCTGGCCAAGGAAAACCCACCCCCGGGTTGAAGCCGCCAACGAAGAGCATGCCGACATCCGCCGTCCAGGCTACCAGAAACCATTACTTGCGTCTGGAGAGTGCACGACTAACCTGCGGCTCACCATATTTGAAGTTATTTAATTATATTTGTTTTTTGTTTCTTCTCAATTTCTTTGTTTTGCTTAATTGTTACTTTGTTATTAATTTCGTTTTGTCCAATATATATATAGTTTACGCAGCTCTGTTTTGCTCATTGAGTTGGTGTTAACTGTGCTTAATTATCAAACACTTACTGTTAAAGAAAAAAAAAGATTTACTGAAAAGCATGAAGCCAGGCCATACCTTCATGTTAATGTAGAAGCTTTATAGCTTTTATATATATATATATATATATATATATATATATATATATATATTATATATGTTGCCGTTTGATTTTTATAGAGGTTATGTATTATTATTCTATTTTCTTACTTAAATTTTTGTCTGTATAATTTTAATTCATAAGTGCTTGTTAGTCCACTAATTCTTATTGCCTTTAATACTTTAATTTTCTACTATCATTATTGTCTAAGCTTAGATAACATATCTAAAGATCCATATTTTTTTTTATTATGTAATTATTTAGCAATCAGAACAAGGTTACATTCTATAAGCTAATAGGTTAACAATCATTATAGATACTAACGATAAGAATACATGATGAGGCTTGCATCCTACGATACAACCTACTTAATTACAGTTTTGTACTTCGAGAGTATTAGAGACTAATAGATATTAGGAATACACTACACACACACACACGAGTTTGTTGGCCATACCACGACACTCACACTAGGTTTATTGGCCATAGTTTCTTTAGTCTTTGGTTGACCCTGGGTTCCAGCATCTGCTCCAGTAAGGGGTTTGAGTGAGTTTCTAGGGTTGCATGGTACTTGATAGCTCACTCCTGGATTACTTCCTGGACCGTTGGGAGATGTAAGTCCATATGCAGCGTGTTGTTGGATACATACCACGGCGCATTTGTAATCTGACTTAATATTTTTGATTGAGTACGTTGAATTAATGCGATGTTTGATTTGGATGCACAGCCCAATAACTCTACTCCATATATCCAGATTGGTTTTATAACAGTCTTATAGATTAGGGTTTTGTTTGCAAGCGATAATTTTGAATGTCTTCCAATTAGCCAGTTGAGTTCCTTTACTTTTAGATCTATTTGTTTTTTTCTTCTTGAGGTGTTCCTTCCAATTTAGCTTATGATCTAGGTGTAAGCCTAGATATTTTCCGTTTCCAGTTGTGGTATTTGTGCATTATTTATTACGACTGGTGGGCATATCTGTTTTTTGAGCGTCAATGTTGTGTGTACCGACTTGTTTTCGTTAACTTTGATTTTCCATCTGTGTAACCATTGTTGAAGGAGTACTAAGTGGTTTTGTAGGTTGGCCGATGCAGTTGCAGGATTTTCATGTCTGGACAGTATAGCAGTGTCGTCTGCGAGGCTGATAGGTCGATAGAATGTAACGTCGGTTGGTTCTTTTCCGGGTTTTCCGACCATTATGATTTGTGCAGCCTTAAAGCATTTTGGCCAATATTGCATTGTAAATATAAGTTAAGAGCACTAGGCCCCTTTTTTGGGAGTTCACGCAGCATTTTGGCAGTTATCAGATCAGTTCCTGGGGTCTTCTTGAGTTTTAGCAGATTTATTTCAGATTTTATTTCGTTTGGGGTAAAGGGTTTAATTTCATGACGTATGTCAGGAGGGATGGAAAGACTTCGCTCTACTTCTTGGTCTGGTGCGCTATCAAGTGGTTGAAAGACTGAGGATAGATGTTCAGCGAAGAGTCTGACTTTGTCTCTATCGCTTTTTGCCCAAGGTTCGGTGTTGCTTTTTCTAATTGGTGGTATTTTGAATTTTGGTTTCCTAGCTTGTTTGATGGGTTTCAAATAGAATCATCAGTTCGATTTAATTGAGATACATAGAGCTCAAATTTCTCATTTCTGATTTCTTTGAGTTTTGTTTTAATTTATTGGTCATATGGTTGTAGGCGTTTTGGCAGCAGATGTATGATTTCGTTGCCAGTTAGCTCTAGTACGACGTTTTCTGCGACCATTCGTTTAATTTCCAGTGGTATGTCAATGTTTAGTTACTTTTGTGAAATGGTTGGTGTAGCTTGTTGCGCAGCTTGCTGGAGTTTTGTTATGAGTTCTTCAGTAGCTGTTTCAATTTCTTCGCATTCCTTGAGTCAAATGTTTAATTTTATGGTTTCGCTTAGAATATTACGATATGTAGCCCAGTCCGTTCTAGAGTTGTGTAATCTGGTTGTGAGCTTCTTGTTTACTATAGATGCCCCAATTGTTAGTATGATAGGAGAATGATCGGAAGTCATAACTGGGTATTACAGTAGTATATGCCTGATTGATTCCATTTACGACGAAGAAGTCTAGTAGGTCTGGTAACTTGTTTGCGTCGGTGGGCCAATAGGTTGGTGTTCCTGTTGATATAAATGAGTATTTTTTGTCCTCCATTGACTTAAGGAGTTCTCTACCTTTCGTTGTTGTTAGGCGTGAGCCCCATCTAGTATGTTTACTGTTGTAGTCTTAGTGTTAGAAAGAATTTGTCAAAATCTGCTTTTTTGATATTATGTCGGAGTGGGCAATAAACTGCAGCAAGTGTCAATTCATATGGCAATGTTTGTACATTGATTGTGGTGGCTTGGATAAAGTCTTCCTGATATTTTATTTCTTCATGGTGTTGAATTGTTTGCTTGACAAGAATGGCTGTACCTCCATGGGCAGTGCCGTCTGGGTGATTGGTATGATAGAGTTCATAATGAGGTATTTTGAAGTAAGTCTGTTGTGTGAAGTGTGTTTCACTTATTAGCAGTACATCTATGTGGTTATGCAATAAGAACAATTTTATTTCTTCTTTATGTTGCGTTAGGTCATTAGCGTTCCACAGGGCTACTCTGAGAAACTTACCCATAATTATGCTAGTTTATTTATTAGCGTGTTAAGCATGTTTAGAATCATGCTATTTTGTTGAATGAGTTGATTAAACATGGCTTTGAATTCAGTTAAAAACTGAGGGAGCGCGTTGTTTAACATTTGTGTTGACTCATTGTAATTGTTTAGGGGGTTGGAGTTGTTGGTTACTGCATTAGCGTAAGATTTATGATGCTGACTAAGATTCAGTGACTCTGTTTGCACTGCGGTGTTTGCATTATTGGTTTGTGGATTGGGGATAACATTTATTTTTGATAGTTGTGGTGCGAAGGTTCTAGTCTTGCTTTGTGGATTATTTCTACGAATTAGTTGTTGATAATGATCACAACCTTTATAGTTGGCTGGGTGGTCTCGCCCGCATAATGCGCAGCTAGCTGGGGTGTCTTTGCTTTTTTTGAAGTTGATTGTATTATGTGCTCCACCACATTTCACGTATACGAAGGGCCTGTTGCAATACTTGGTGTGGCCATAGAGTTGGCACCTCGTACACTGTACAATATGATTTTTGTCTTTATTCGGAGGTTCTATTATTACTACGCTATTTTGTATTCTTTCAATTTTATATACATCTTTGTTATTGTCTGCTGGCTCTATGTCAATGAAGAACATGTTTAAGGGTTCTTTGGTTATTCTATGCTTCGCATTTATAATATTTCTAACTTTATGTCCTTTATTTTCTAATTCTTCTGAAATGTCATTTGTGTTCATTGAGTGATGAATGTGTTTGATAACAATTCGGTATGCTCGTTCCGTCTTTAATTGATATGTGTGGTGTATTATGTTTTGTTCCTTGAAGTATTTTGTTAATTTTCTGTATCCATCAACTGTATTACAGTTAATTTTAATTGTATTATTGGCTAAGCTCTTTGTACTATATTGTTCATCTTCTAAATGATCGCGTATTTGGGTGAGCATGTTTGGAAAATTTACTACTCCGTACACAAAAATCGGAGGAGGTTTGGGTATTTTGGCTGATTCTGTAGTGATGCTGTTGGTAGTGTTGCTTTGTGGAGTGTCATCTATTGTATTTGTTAATACGCTATACTTGTTGGAGGTTTGTGTAACAATTTCGTCACCATTTTGTTGTGCGTTCGTCCTTATTTTTCTGCGTTTCATAGCCTTAACAGTTTGCCAAGAGTTTTCTTTCGATGTTGTAGGGGTTTCCATTTCATCGTCGCTAGTTGAAAACATTCTAACAAGTTGTTGGGGATTATTAGTTGGATAGGCTCCTTGAGGCTGGTAAATGATTAATTGTTCTTGATTTGGAGGGGCCCTGATGATAATTGAAGTGTTTGTGTGTTGTATGGTGCAGGAGTTTGACTGTTTATGAAACTTTGAGTTTGATACGTATTTGGAATTTGTAACTTTTGGGCACTTAATTGAGGTTGACACTGTATATTTGGTGAATATGGTTGGTTATATATGTAATTAAAGCCAGGTCCATTGCCTGTTGGAAGCATTTTGGTAATTTAAAAAGAAAGATTACCTAGCTCGATGTTTACTTTCACTCGTAGGTTTTTAAAAGTGAAACAGTTGTTTATCACTTGAGTTAAACCTTGAAATTAAATTAATAGATATATAAATTTGCCTGACCTTAAGCAAGGCTACTGCTGCGGCTCCGCCGTTGTGATAACTCAGGTATAGCTTGGCACGCACGTTCGGTCTGCTTGAAGGCACTAGCAAGAATCAAAGATCCATATGACAACATAAAAGAAGCGACTAAAGATTAATGACGCCTGTAAAACATGCTATGATAATATTAACGTTCTGATATTTTATTTTGTAATAAATGACGACTAAGCAATTACGTTAAAATATAAAATTCAATTTCACGTTCGAAATGAAAAATAAAGAATTTTACTTTTAGAATCTGACTCGTGGTTAAATTAACTCAAAATGCTTGTAGTGGTTTGCGAGTTGTAAATTTAATATACTCTTAACAAAATAGCATACTTTTTCCATTCCAGGAAAAGGTTCTAGATTACGCCATATTTGGGTTTTGTTCATATAATTGGAATTAACCAGAAGAAATTTGACATAGTACGCTATCATTTATTCGGAATTACGACTCATGCTGGTTAAAATATAAAAGAAATTATTAAAAATAGCGATTTACATTAAAATTTATTTATATTGAATTTATTTTTAATTATATATATAAAAAAAATTATGAGTGCTGCTGCTGCTGCTGTCACACAGGTCAAAGGTCAAATCGTTCGTGCCTTTCCGTGCCGACCCGAGCGCCACCCGAAGGACAAATTTCGGTCCGGCGGCAGGCGTGAACGAGGTAATATATTTCCGGAACCGCAAGCGATGGAAAATTTTCGTTTGAGAGCGGGTAATAAAGCACTTATATATAAAAAAAATTATGAGTGCTGTCACACAAGTCAAAGGTCAAAGGTCAACTCTAACTGGGTATACGTAAATGCGTTGTCATGGCAACGGCGTACGTCAATTATGTCAAACAGAGCTTTTTAATCGTGTTTTTATTTATTTTTAAAAACTACTATGCGAAGGGGCTCAAGCATGTCGGAGTTGGACAAGCTCTCCGGGGGGCCGCTGTCAGACCTCGTTGGTATAAAAGTTATTTGCTATTTACCAGCTAACATTTAAAAAACTTAGAATTAAGATTCTTTGTGGCTACCACTTGGTCGGGCGTATTCGTTTACATGATCTTCCACTTTTTTTGGAAATTCACGGAATCTGAAAGCAGTATGGACGCAGCATCATCATTTATGGCACTATTTGTGTTCGGTTCCTTCAGCAGAACCGGCAACATACAGTCGAATATTGCGCTTAACGAACATTCTGGGTCCCATTTAGATGAGAATAAGTTTAAACAAACGTAACCTGACTCATCACAGATGTTTGGGTGAAAAATAGGATTCATGAAGTGGATTATGGGGGGTACACATGGGTCTCCTGAACGCAAATACACCTGCACGTTCCACTCGCCGTTTTTATAGAATGTATTTTCATGTCCCTTAAATTTGACGTAAACAACGTTGACCTTTTCTTGCGTTACTTCATATCCGTTCCTAATGAGCTCCTCTATGTCCTGCTGAATACGTCTCATCCCTTGTGCTGTTGTGAATTCTGAGTGGGGGTGCTCAAAGCCATTCTAGATCTGTAAATGTATTAATAAAATTTATTCCAAGAATAAAATACAAAAATTAAAAAAATACTTTACATAGTTTATTTCTAAACTAAATAACCGCCATTACAATAAAAACCTATTCTTAAAACCAATTGTACCAATTACATGACACTGCGATGAAAATTTTATTTTGACATCTAACGCGAGAGAAGAATTTGTTTTAAACAACGTAACACAATAATTCTTTGTAAATTACTACATTATGTTTATTTGATTAATTAATAAATACTTAATAAAAAAAAACTTTTGATTTTTTGAGATTGCAAAGCGTTCCTTTACAGCCAAATAAGTTTTAATATAAACGTTTGTTGACTAACAAAGAAACGAATTATTATAAAATATGACGCATTGCAAACATAATTTTAAAGAAACCTACATGCAAAAACTTTAAATTTGGTAAAACATTTTTTTTATACCTTACGTCATCTATCGGTTACTAATCAGGACCTAAAACAAAGTTTTTGGATTTTCTATTTCAAATACAATGTTGATTGACACACTTTAGTTTTACACATTAACCAAGATTTTCTAAAATATAGTAAACAATATAGAACAGCATATAAATATTAATTTTCAGATTAAAAAAAACACTTAAATGTATGGTTAAACTTATTTACCGAACGCGAATAGTCACGATTAGAAATTTATCACAAACAATTAAACAAAATTGTTAAAGAACCTCGAATATATACCAATATTTATTTAATGAGTAATGGGAATGGTAAAATCCAAATTAAAATTAAAAACAAAGATAAAAAGTGATAACAATCAAACAAAAGAAATGCAAATAAACTAAAAGCATTGGCCTGATACAGTGATACCAAGGCGAGCTAAAAACAAATTTCATTTTTATAAAATTGTTAGATATAAATGATTATTAATAATAAGTTTAAAATACAAATTAATATTTAGAAAAATTCTTCTATTTTCAAATAATATTTTTATATTCAAATTTAGAAATAATTACAATAAACAGTAAGCTTTAATATTTATAAACTTGAAAGTCCATTAAACAGTTTGCATTACCTATTAAATTTAACAAACTTAATTTAAAATTTAATAGATAATAACAAGTATGTTTTAAGGGAAAAAATCGATCATAAAGGAGGAAAGTAGGAAACCTAAGGGTGCGGTTTGTAGTTCGGAATATTTGATATTTTGTTTCGGTAATACAGTTGTGCGTAAGACTTTGACTGTATTTTGGAATAATTTAGTAATAGGTAATTCTATCTGAGATATGATATGCTAGTTAGAGGTAATATATACAATTGAGTATAGTGATCAATTGTACAATTAGGTCGAAACTTCTGACCACCTTTTTTGAACTCCTCGTTAAAAAGTAGAATAGGAATGTCTCATAAACCCGACCCATTGAAACACCCCTAAGGGGGGTTTTCCCGCTTTTTTTATTTTAAAGTGACATATCTCATGAACGATAATATATAGAGTGCTGAGACCTTCATAGTTGATTGGTTGGTCTAAGTTTGAGTTTCCAAGGTGTTTATGAGTTTCAACATTTGTATATATTACCGTTTCGCCCCCTGATCTTGTTGGGAACATGATTATGAGTAACATCAAAGTTGAAACCTTTTTCAAGAATTTGGATAGTCGGTTTACTTAACGGCTAGTCGACGAGATGTACACAGTGATGTTGAGAGATAACGGATAGATCGTCGATGAAGTTCAGAAAAGTTTCAAAACTTCTTATTTTTGAATTTTGATTTTCTCTACAAATTTGTTCAATGATTTATCGCATATTATTCTAGTAAAGCAATCTCAAATAATTGAATGTATGTGACATACTGTTTAGAGTTTGTTTTTTCACGGTTAATTTGACTTAAGTGGATAGAGCGCCGAAGCCGAGATAATTCTGCTTTTTTAAAAATACGGGAAATAAGAAAAGATTTTAGTCGCAAACCTATGCTGATAACTTTATGTCTATAAAGGATTTTCTCTCCGTAGAGTCGTAAAAAATATTCGGAAATGTTTCCGCGGTCAACGATAAATGAACAATTAGGTTCACTAACAGAATATGCTAATATACCAAACAAACAAAATATAGGAACGGTTTTCACAGCTAACAATAAAATAGCTTACTTCGTACGCTCAGATAAGTACCGTTACCTCCCATAAATTCCAAAGAGTCTTCAAAATACTTTGAAATGACTGTGACAGAACCTACATACATGTTAAACGAACAACCACATATCAAACTCCATGTATAAACACTTTCGTACAGCCGTACGAAAATTCGATATTTCTTCTATTTTGGTTAAACATAACAAAGAAACGGGACATATAATAAATTTATATAATTCCAAAGTACTCGCCCCTCATCTTATTAGTAGAGTTACTAGTGAGGCTAATGAAATAGGAAAATACCCTCAATGTTTCTCTACTCTGGACGATGGTCAGTGTTTACTTGTTATTTGGAAACCGTTAGTTACCGCACATCATCACTTATGTAGCACATTTCAACAAACAAACTTTTTCAGCCCATCATATTTTCCGCAAATGTATGTTCCTATCAAACTTTCACTTCTGATTCAATAAATAGCGAAGTAGAGCACACAAAAAGTCAGTCTCTTTCTTTTATGACTAGTGGTTCTCCTTGTCGAGTAGGTAGATTGAAACTTTGAGTAAAGAAACTAACTTCAATTCTCTGAAAGTGGTATCAAAGTGTATGCAAAAACGTCGATAATTTTACAAAAATCACCCCAATCAATGGCTACCATTTACGCTATTAATTCAAGCGTTGCACATATATAACGGGCAAATTGCAATAATGTTATGACATAATAAAAGATGTCGAAATGTTATTGACTTTTCAAAATAAATGTATCAGGTTTTATTACAGTATTTGTGACTAAAGTTTATTTAACAACACTATTACCGATAGAAAATAAGTTATAAAAATTGCAAATATACAATGGTCAACATAAAATTTCACAATTGATTGGAAACATATAAAAATATGAGATTCCAAAAAATAGTGAACATTTATTAATTACCGGAAATATTAATTCATTATTCTAACAGTTAGTAATGCAAAATGCAAATTCAATGCAATAGATGTCGATTCTTGTAGCAGAGAAAGAAACACAAGAATCTATATAAATAACTAATTAGGAGAAAACATTTGTAATAATACATTTAAAACAGTTTTACAAAACGAATTTTCGGTAGAAATAATGTTACACCATATATGGTCTTACAAATAGGACTTTGATTTACATGAGGATTCAATGAAAACATATAAAAAAACAATTTCTGTGATCTATTAGAGATGAGTTTATCTATCAATTATCTAAAGTTAGAAGAACGACAGAATATACTTTTTATGTGCTTATTTTCATTTGTTTTCAACTGACAAAAAAAAACTACCGATATGCTAATTATACCTATTGTGTAGATGGTATAACAAATATTTCTCACCTATTGTTTTTATTTGCAGACATTTTTTTTCATTAGTTACAATGCTGAGGTTCCGGGCGGCAATTGGGTTGTGTCTGTGGCATCGGCATACGCTAAGTGTTGGTTCTTGCGATCCGGCGGTGGCCCGACCAGTGTTCGCAGAACGCTCTGCAATCGTTCTTCAGTCGGTGATGCCGCTGCCGGTTTTACGGGGGATGGAGATTGACCGAACAGCTCCTTCAGGAGCCGTGCTTGGCATCCCTCAGCGGGCCTCTTCTGTGGTACTGGTGGCAGCGAGAACAGCGGTTCTGGTATCGGCGTTCTTCGGCGTTAGGCTCGCCACTGGTTCCAATAGTACCTTTTCGGGGTGTCCATCCGACGATGTTGGTGCTGGTCCTCATGGGGGCCATAGGCTACGGTCACGTAGTTGTAGGAGGTAGCTCACGATTCGGCAAGATCCTATGCCTAGCAGCAAGCACTGTTTGATAAGGGCCAAGTCTTTTAAACAGCGGCAAGGCCAGTTCGAAGACTTTCGAGTAACGGCAACGAACTGAACAGCCAGTTCTTGGAGTCGTCGGAATGGGGCGGACTCGAATTGTTGTCCTTCATCTGTCGTGTCGTATATTGGGGTTCCGAATCGGCAAATCCACTGGTTGAAGAATTCCTTTGCTATGATTTCGGTTTCTATATTTTTTAAGGGATATTCTTCCGGCCAACGCGTAAATCTGTCCACATACGTTAGGATGTATCTGTAACCTTCCGATAGTGGTAGTGAATGTGGTTGAATCTCTCGTACGTTTTTTCGAGTCGTCCTGGTGGCGGCGTCTTGTGTCGCGTGAGTTTCGTTTTTTGGCAGTTTGTGCATTGCTCTTGCACTTCTTTTTTATGTTCGGCCAAATTTATTTCTCAGAGACCAGTTTCGTGTTTGCCCTGATTCTCGGGTGTGATAATTTGTGTAAACTATTGAAAGCTTGCTTTCGAAATCTGCTGGTCAGAAATGGTCTCGCCGTGTTTGTGTATACGTTGTACCACACGTTGTTTCCGTCTGGTGTTCGTAACTTACTCAGCTGCAAGCCTGTGGCTTTCTCATGTAGGTACCATTCTATTTCTTGGTCGGACTGTTGGTATGTCTTAAGAGCTTAGAAATCTATCCTTTTTGTTACTTAGTTGACCCTGGAGAGTGTGTCGGCTATGATGTTTTCTCTTCCTGCAATATGCTGTATGTCTGTCAAGTGTTGTCCTATAAAATCGAGGTATCGGAATTTTCGTGGCTTGCATTTGTTTGATTTTTGTTGGAACGCCAATGTCAACGGCCTGTGATCGGTGCATATCTTGAATTGTCTACATTCTAGCATGCGTTTGAATTGTTTTATGAGGAGGTAGATTGCCAGTAGCTCTATGTCGTACGTTGCATATTTCTGTTCTGTTAGGGTTAGTTTCTTCGAGCAAACTTAGGATATTATAATACGCACATAGTTTAACCCATTTCTGCAGAGAAACTGGATTGAGACAAAAGGTACACTTTTTGATATTTTTTATGCCTTGCCGACTAATATAAAAGATCATGTATCAGAATTATGATAACGCTTTAAAATAATGAGACGTTACAGAAGGTTCGAGAACGGTTCTGTGGTGCTGAAAGTGCAAATTAGGTGCGTATTTAAATAGCCTCATCGGAAAAATAAAGAGACGTATAAGCCCAAGAAAAAGGAAGACAGCTAATATTTCCGATTTGGCCCCAGAGACGAAGTACAGCAAAAACTGATCTTCTTTGCTGTATGTTATTTTACCAATGGAACTGAAGCATACAAGATACCAAATCAAGAATCTTTTGCAGTATACTGCTACTATCGACCAAAACTGAGAGAACAAAGTTGCCTTTACACGTATTTTAATTTTAACTTTTAATATTGACTGTAATGTTAAATGCAAAATTGAAATCATTTTATCATATACAATTTTTAATCAAATCATATCTAAACGAAAAGTATTATCAGGTCAGGTATTTATTTATGGTGCTTTAGTCCATTTTCTAATTTATGATTTTTGTATTTCTTCAATCTTTAATTAACTCTGTTATTTGTTCTGTAATCCAAGGTTTTCATATTTCACTCTCTTGTTTGGTGTCACTTCTTCTGCAGATGAGATTAAATTAATTTAATGTTATCTCTCGACTGACCTATATTGCTTATTACACTAACTTTTTTAATATTTTTCTGTCTCATCTATTCATATCTTCTCTCTGTAACATTCTCATTTACAAAATATGTTGTTTCTCTCTTTTAGTTATATAAAGCTTTAGATAAAACGTCAGTAAAATAA
Organism: Sinelater perroti; assembly: GCA_036346155.1. Taxonomy (NCBI): domain Eukaryota; kingdom Metazoa; phylum Arthropoda; class Insecta; order Coleoptera; family Elateridae; genus Sinelater; species Sinelater perroti. Next base: position 295,012 of record JARFIY010000096.1, read on the forward strand.
AGTCGGCTCAGAACGCCGCCTTGGAGTGTCCATAATTAATTAGATAGTAATTTGATAAGCTGATCCTCATTTTAACTTAGAATATCTACTTAGGGGCAAGATTTTAACACTAGATGCAGCTGGCTTAGGAAACTTAATTTAAGTTTGTGCAACAAGCCCGAATACTTGTTTATTGTTCAAAAATACAACTGCACGCACGTTTTTTTAGAACCCTTGCATGGTTTTAAAAAGAATTTTTTTAGCTCTGTTGTATAGTCTAGTGGTGTCCCTCAAACCCAAACTGGTAGAGTGGGATTATTTGATCAAAGCCTCTTATTTTTTTTAATTGTTTTATATCGTGTTTTTTATAGATTGTGGGTATTAGGGATACGAGATTTATTTGTAGGCTAATTAGAAGATTCTCTAGGTTTAGCAATTACAGTTATTAGAGCTTACTTTCATTGCACTGAAAAATAGCAGAACTTCAGTATATACAAATGAGAGCGAATAGAATTATATATTTTTTGTAAATTTTACATTAACTCTGTTACTATCAAGTCATATGCAAGTGCTTTATGAGTGTTGGATCAATTTATTGTTGAACTATAACTGGCGAGAAAGTTTTTATATAAAAAATTTTGAACAACTCAAATTTTAATTTGTTGCTCCTCTTATTTAAATATCCAAGTATTCCACATTTTTTCGATCTTGTAATTCAAAAATCATAATATTCATAACAGCTTTGGTTGAATTTTTATTGCTTTTCAAAAAATTTCTTTTTAACAGAATGGCCGACTAAACTGGTTTCATTGTAGTTGCAAATAGCCCTCTGCTCAGCGTTTTTTAGATAAATTGTTAATAAATATTATTTTTTGCGATTTTCATTAATCAGATACAATTTCACAATGCACCATTTAAGTTATAGGAAATATTGTTGTACCAAGTTTCGATTTAATTGGTGCACTGCATGAACATAACGAACCAAAAAGGCGCGGAGCCTATGTAAATGTGCCAAAACTTTATAAAAGCAATAATAAAAGTTCAATAATTATCATGATTTGTGTAACATAAAGCAAACGCCAAGTGTTTCTCTCATCAGTAAATTAACGTATAGGTTTGAAGAAACCGGTTCAATTATGGATAAACCTAACTCGGACAACCAAGGTCATCAAGAACTGACGAAAAGGTAGAGAGCATACGACAGTCCACTCACGAGACTCCTGGGCTATCTGTTCGTAAATGGGCAAGTGTTTTGAACGTGCCTAAATTTCTTCCCAGCAGCATGAGAAATTACCACCAGTAATTGCTCATTTGCAGTCACATAGCGATGATGCGGAGTACTTTTAAGAGATCCGATTCAATCAAAAATGATGTGACCTCTAATTATACCTTGTTCCTTGCAAAGTCCTTCCATGAAAATTTGGAAGCTCGGATGAGATGCCTCATACGATCGAGAAATTAATGATGCCAACCTTCCACCGATTTATTAGTGGGAGGAAGTCTATTGTTGATCGCTGAATATTGATTTAAAACATCAATTGGAAACATAGCTCTTTTGCGTCTTCCAAGCCAAGTCCGTTCAAAATAGTGTAAAAATTCCTCCAAAGCTTGGGAAACTTCCTCATCTTCTTTCAAAACTTTACCTACTGGAAGAAAAGCAATAGCTCCAAGAAATTTAAGCTCACGAGAAAATCTAGGATTTGCCGTGTCACTGTAGAGTTTCTTGAAAATCGGAATCTGCTGAATTTGACAGAAAAAAGCTTGACCCATGTGGAAATAACATCTTCTAATCGTGATAAAAGAAAAACCGACTTGAATTCCTTGTGCTCGGCTTGTTCAAAATCCACACATACGCTTGAAGGGGCTGCCGTCGGAATCATTTTCTTCACTTGTTCCAACATATAAGTTCCTTCCGATTTGTTACAAAGGAAAGCATAAAAAGAGGAATACACCTGAAAATACAATTTTTGTTAGATATTTAGTTGGCGAGTAAAAGGGTGTCTGGGGGCAAAGCTCGCCGCAAAGAAAGTTTGGGGAGTAAACACTCGCGCGCGGGGATTTTACAAGGGGCCTTGAGTTTTGAGGTGTAAGTTGAGAAGATGGATAGAGGAACGTTCTTGCTTTCCTTGGCTTTCATCTTAATTTTGGCCATTGTATTTTGACAAGCGGACTTTTCGGGATCATATGTGTTTATCTGAAAATATGGAAAAATTATTGTAGCATTTTGCATTCGTATTAAATAAATTATTACTTACTTTTAGTACGAAAAATAAGAAATTCTTTGTCAGATCCACTATCTGTAGTTAAACGGTGACAACGGTGCGTAGTGTTGTAGTCTGCACATCTCCAGTAGCGGACAGATGTTCCTTACACCCAGATACAAGACCCTGTGAAATCAACAAATTGTAGCAATTATATTTAATAGAAATAAATTTGGTTACCATTTTTCTCATGGGTGTATCCTTTGTGGACCTGGTGAGTCTGTCCCTTGGAACTCTTGGAAGTCTGAAAATAGATTTCAGAAGTGGCGATTGTAAAAGTTGAAATAAAATTTGTGAAAATAGCAAAAACAAAAGTAAACGAATGCTCAATTAGTGAAGGGAACTTAAGTAGTTCCAAGAATTTTCTTTCACATTTCTATATTAGGTTAAAATATACTGAAATGTAAAAAATTTGAATCATCTACAGTCAAATTACAGAATGTTTGACTATTAGTGGAAGAGGTTTTAGTAGAAATGGAATTTTAGTGAAAATTGCCTTTTAGTGGAAGTAGTTTTAGTGGAAATAGTTGTTAATGGAAATGGTTTCAGTGGAACTGATTTTAGTGGTAGTGTTTTAGTGGAAGTGGTATAACATGGAATTACGGAATTTGATATCATGTGCACGGATATGGGTTCGGATAGCTACGTACTATATATCTACACTTTTCCATTCAATTGTGTTTTTCTTGGGCACAATGTTAACCCAGGTTTCCAAAAAACAAGTTTACGATCTGTTTTTCGACTTTAGGGGACACTTTTTGATTATCGCGCCACGTTTTGACAAGTCATCGACCATTTTTGTTTCCTTATATCGCTACGTCCACTTGACGAATATTTTTGCCTTGTTTATGTACTCATCAGCCGTTGTATGAGATATTTTCGGACCTTTCGGGTGGGTATAGATGAACACACTCCCGTATCGCGACGCTTACTCGGCACTTATGATGCTTTACGCGTTTCTCTAGCAAGAATTCAATGCCAATTAAATCTTTTGTGACAAAGCATCGAGGACAAATGTTCCCTCTATCGACTCACAAAAGAATTAGGGCAATACCTTTTACCTACTGCTAGTTATGCTAAACGCGCTCTTATTTAACTGACTGCAAACCTTCAATGCATAATCAATCATGTCATGAACTACGATTAGGAAAAATTGCCAAACAGTACTGAAAAATTAACATATAAATTAAACTAAATGTTTACCTAATTAGATATTACGATCAGTATGTAAAGTTAGTAAAATAGCCCTAAAAATGGATTATTTATTTTAGGAGTATAAATAAGTATTTAGCGATCACGAATACTGCCTTAAATTAACTCAGCAGTATTTTTCTATAATACAGTGTAGCATCTGTGCATTTTAAAAATTAACATTAGCTAAACAATTACAAACACTAACTCACTTCAAGAAAGTATGCGCATCGTTAAAGAATTTTATTTTTATGAAACAGCGGTATAAAAAGTTTTCAAAATGTAAGCCATCATAAATAAGATATGTATTCTTTAGTTGCCAAATATGGTCTACTAGGAATATCTATTTATACATTTGAAAATAAAGTAAACAAATAAATGTGTCGTAGTCTCGGCTCTTGATTTAGACGAAAAAATCCGTGCGTTCGTGGACGTGCGTCGGGACCAGTTTCGCTCATTGCCGAACGCAAGAAGCGTATCTGCCACGGCTATTTGATTTGCTTCCACCGGGCGGAGCTTCGATTGCGGTTAAATTATTCTACGTTTCCTATTCAGAAAAAGAAGTTAGTCCAGGGAAAAAGCCGATCCAGATAAAAATGTATACGTTCCCACCTTACACAAATTTGAAGATAAACGGATGAAAATTTCTAAGTCTAAGACGCCAAAATTACTTTTTCGCGGGCAACCTTTAGTATAATAACATATGGAAAAAAGGTAGATACCAAAGAATCGACAACATTAGTAATCCCCATACACAAGGCAGGGTGTAACAAAAATTGCAACAACTTGTAGATATTTTAAGTATTACTTGAATAAGGAGACGTAGAAAACACATTTGGTCGGTTGCACCCGCCAGCTTCTCGTTCGGGCAACAGAACTAACCAGAGTGGTTTGACTAAACAATGCGGGTTGTTGGTTCCGCGTAAGCTAGAGGATTTGGTGGCTTTCCGAGATATAGAGGTAGCATTGTTGAGAACAAAGGGCAATCTTAGCCTTAGCGTAACCGTGTGTACCTCGACTGCTCGTAAATAAAGTATTATAAGCCGCTTAAAACTTTTCCTTTATTTCAACACCATCGTTACCAATTCAAAAGTTGGATAAAAATTTGGACAATGAATCTTATGCGGCGTGTATTTTGATTGCGTTTTTGATATTTTTTAATCGGTGTTGCGTGGCTTAACTTAGCCTTAATTTAGACTGATAACCATGGGATGTTTTGCAACTTAACTATTTGGAACAGCTGCGGAAAGGACATTTTTGTTTTGATTGGCAAATTTTGTTTTGTTTTAATATTTTTGAAAATGTCACAGAAATATGGCACTATTGTATGGCTGAAAAAATTTTAAAGCAACAAAATTTGTCCTCTACAGGTAACAAGTCAGAATTGATTTTATTATTGTCAAGTTTAGGCGAGAAGATTTGGGAAGAAGTGTCGAACAAAGATTACGATAAAGATGTCGATAACCAGCAGGAGAATAATGTTTAAGCAGAAGCTAATCAAGAACAACTCTCAAACAGCGAGTACTATTTAAGAGAGATTGAGGCCAGTTAGCGTGACGAGCGTCACATCTACTTTGGTATTCGATATGTGAGTGAGTTATTGAGCGACTTTGACGGCACCGATAACTTCAACAAGTGGAAACCCTACATTCAAATTATACAAACGACTTTTCATTTAAGGTTAAAATCTAAGAGGACGAACTTAGTTATGGCTTTATTCGAAATCAGATTATTTAATTTTAAATATCAGTGACTTACCACAAGAAATTTAGTACATGTTTTCTCATCGTTCCATCAAAGTAGTTTTCAAAAACGAATGTGGAAAACAAACGAACGCTTTATGAATTATTTTTACGATAAAATTGTTTTGGAAAACCGTTTGCCGATTGGCCTTGAACGAATTGTCGATTATATCATTGACGGAATTACGGATCGAGACTCGCAAAACCAAGCTCGCATTCAGCGGTTTGCAACTACAAACGTTCGAAAAGGTACCTCTAATCAGAAAATTGAAAAGACAGCAGATTAATCGGCAGAACCGATAAGCCAAACTGTTTTAATGATTTTTAACTTGAATATATATCAGTGCAGTGTTTGAAACCAAAAAGTGCTTACGGTTCATGTATTGAGTGCGGGTCAACATCGCATAAACGAAACGATTGTCCTGAACGGGTAGCAGAGCGGAAATGAGAAAGCGCAAAGTGGTATTTATCAAGGACGACGGCAGCGACGGCCATCTACGGGGCGACAAATAGTCCAATCAATAGGTAACGGCCCAATGTATAATTTCCCAAAAATCTTAACAGAAAACAAAAAATATGGTTGTATAGAATAAAAATTCTAAGAAAGATAGCGTTTTTTCCAGTGGATCTCTAATGTCCGTCATAACCTAAACAATTCGTAAAATTGAAAAAAAGTTTTTCGGAAATAAAAAAAAATTAAAGCTTGTACAAACATATGTTAAATTAGAAAGTTGTAGGTATTAAAAAGATCTATCGATTCAGTTTTTTTCTTATATCGAACGGTGTATTACTTTTTGAGATATATCGAAAAAAAACATCGAAAATCGACTATTTTTCTTTTTGTCGTATTTCTTGCAAATTAACGGTTTGTAACTTGCTACTTGCTGTAAATGTAGCAAACAAAAAACCAAAAAAGTAGGTTTTTTCGAAATGAAAAAATATTAAAAATTTTTCGAAATATATCCATCTTTCGAAAAAAAGACGTTCTCGAAAATCGGTTATAACATCTCGACAAATAGTCCTAGAGAAACGAATTTGAGCTCATTGTTTTCCTAAAGAGTTGTACTATCACGATAAAAAAGCATGGTAACGATGTTATTAATTTTAAGTGTCCGAAAATAACTTTGAAAAAATGAAATTTTGTTCGGTCACGTTTTTCTGAAATATTTTTTCAATTTTCATTTCTCGATAATGACTGTTACGGAAATCGATTGTTGCAATTTTTACATGAATTTAAAAAAATATTTTTTACGACCTTCTGGAGCCGAGATACTTTTTTTTTTTCAAAAAATTCCAGAGGATGCTATTTACGCACTATTTAATTATCTGCTATTTTTCGGTACTTTAACATTTGTAAACTCATTATTTACAATGTTACTGCATATTCATTTGTTAGGTTGACACTTCTTATTATTTTATTTGTTTGTAACAGAAAATTGAAGATCTAGACGAAATGTTTTGGGAACTTTTGAATGATTTTAGAAAGTTTTGTAACCCAACATAATCCAAAGCAGGTATAAGCCTTCAAAGGGCCTCTTGTTAGGAGCAGCTGCATGGCTCTTCTCAGAGTGGGGGATAGATGGGTCTGAAAGATGACTAATACCTACTGCGTAGTTTCTGCTGAGCTCATGTACAGTATAGTTCGTCGAGTTGAAAGAAAGCAGCGTGTCTTGTATTTCGAACGCCTCGTAGATATTCTAACCTTACCTAATTTTGCTCTGACAAAAGTGTTTTTGAGTAAAATTGTTATTTGATTTGTTTGACACGTAATTTTGTAATAATTAACTGCGTAGTGAGTATCTACGTTAATCACAGCATTTGTCCACTTTTTTGTCAAGGCTTCCTTATATAGTTATAGCGTAAGTATAGTACGCAGCATTTTCACTAGATAGATCAAATGTTGATTAATTTTCCAGCTACTTTTATTGACTGTACATAAGGAACTGACAGATTTATTTTGCTTATAACAAAAAGTCAACTTGAATTTACAAGGTAAATTTTATTTATTGGCATAAGTATGAAAATTTAAATAGCAGCATTGATCATGAGTAGCATTGTTAATATATAAAAACACAAGGGTGATTTGTAAATTAAATATAGAATTTTGTTTTGTCAACAGATATACAATTTACAATGGCAGATACTAATCGTGAAATCTGTGTTGTTTGTGAAGAAGAACTCGGGGGCAATAAGATTCGCATTGGTGATCGTGCTATAAATAAGCTTATAGAAGTAAGTAAAAAATTAAATAATAAAAAATACAAGAAATTAGAAGGTTTAGTGTACCTAAATATTCACAAGAACTGTCAAACAATGTACACTTCAGAAAATTACTATAAAAAACAAAAGAAAGAAAAATCTGATCTATTAAAAAGAACGAAAAGAGAAAACAAAGAAGCACGTCAATTCGACTTTGCTACATTGTGTTTGTTCTGTGCTTCTGATGCAGCGAAAAATACTTTTAGACATCCGATTAGAAAAGTTACAAGTGATGACGTGAAAAAAAAACATTTTAGAACATTTAAAATCTGAACCAGATACCGAATTTAATAGAGATTTAAAACTACGATTACAATTTGTAGAAAACCTGCAAGAAAGATGTTTTCGTTACCATGCAAAATGCATGCACAATTTTTATGCGTCACGACCGACGACAACAAAGCGTGGACGTCCAATGGATGAGAATATGTCTACAGTAGTGGATCATATTATTAATCACGTAATAGACAATGCTGACGATTCGCAATTTTCCCTTAAAGAAATGTTAGAAGATTTCCGTGACAACTTGGCGCGAATCGACCATATAAAAGAACATCTTATGAATTATTTCGCTAATGATATCATTATGCATGCACCGCATAATGATACAATAATATGTTTCGTGGATAGAAAAGGAAAAGAACTTGATAACAAATGGTACAAAAAAAGCCCATACGAAGGAAGAAGAGCGTTTTAAAGTAGTAGAAATGGCTGCTAATATAATTTTACAAGATATAAGAGTAAAACCGTACAATACAAAAATTTATAACGCTCCTAGCAACTTCTTAGACGATGTTCACAAAGATGTTCCGAAAAGCTTACAAGTTTTTTTTAGATACTTTAATAAAAAGCAACAAACGGTCAGAACAAGCCCTGGAAAACAAATGGTCAAAACGAATTTCAACAATGGCACACATTGTTATATCCAGTGTTCGACCTCGAACATTTTTATCTTCAATTTTATTAGGTTTATCATCGTTTATACATAAAAATACGCTGCTAAAGGCCTTGTAGATAGTCTATCTTATTTAGGACTATGTGCATCCTACCATGAAACACGGCTATTCGAATCATCTATAGTTAATGATCCAGAGCAATTTAAATTTTCCGACGATGCCTTTATTCAGTTTTCATTCGACAACACAGACCACAATACTAATACAATAGATGGATTAAACACTTTTCATGCCATGAGTGGCATAATGTGCGTCACTCCTTCGTCTTCAGTTACGTCAGAAATGTCTATAACAAGATTAAGTACGATGCCAAGATCTATAGAAATAGGCAAATTTGGATTTCTTCCTCTTCAATTATTTTATAGAGGCACAGCAACTGGATTGAATGATACAATATTACAGAATTTTGATAACATAAATGATGATTTCAATATTTCTACTGCGGATTTTGTTTGGTTGTATCAAAAAACAGCACAACCACTTGACACACAAGGATGGAGTGGTTTTCAAGAAGAGTGCCATAAAAATAGTGATTTTAAGTCATCAAAAATAATTCCAATCCCATTCGTGAATAATCCTCCGAGTGACTACAATACAATATTTACAGTTCTCGCCGAAGCAGCGCAGAAATGTAAAGCGAAGGGCCAGGGGCGCTGTATCGTTACATTTGACCAACCCCTCTATTTAAAGGCTCGTGAAATAATTTCTTATGCAAATCCCGAAAATGATCCTCATAATTTACTTTCTATAACAGTGCGGCTCGGAGGTTTTCACATGCTTATGAGTTTCTTAGGATCTGTGGGATTTATCATGAAGGGGTCTGGACTCAAAGAAGCATTTTGTGCTTTGTATGCTGAAAAGTCTGCTGAAAAAGCACTTGAAGGTCATGCTTATTCACGAGCCATAAGAGGTCACCTATTAATACAAGCAGCTCTCGCCGCAATAATTTTTGAAGAAATTCGCTTAAGTGAAGAGGAAATTTCTTGTTTATCAAAATATACAGAAGTAATTAATGAATCTGATGAAGAAGCAAAGGTTTACGACGATCAAGTTAAGGGCATAAAAAAGATATTTATTGAACATTTGAATAAAATTGCTGAAAAAGGACCAACATGTAAATTGTGGATACAGTATTATATAATGATAAATATTATAAAGCGCTTTATTGAAGCTGAACGACTTGGAAATTGGGAGTCGCATTTGCAATGTGTAAAAAACATGTTGCCATTCTTTCACTCCAATGGACACCATCCATATGCTGAAAGCACTCACATTTATCTTCAAGATATGATAGCATTAGAATCAACAATGGATATTTTTGAATACGATAAATTTGCAAAATACGGTTTTTTTACTATAAAGAGATAAAAAGCACCGGTGGATTGACTCATGGGCGTGGAATTACGGACAGTGTTGTTGCAAAATGGATCGTATCTACCACAGCATTGACTGAAATATGTAACGAAATAGAGAAATTTTGCAACGTTTCCTTCGACACGTCGGAGAAATATGTGGACACTCGTATTTCGCGAGTAAAAAGAGATGCGGCTGATTTGCAAAAAGTACGTGAATTTTTTGATAAATATAATCCATTTCCCGAGTCAGACTTTTTAATATCAATTTATTCAGGAATTGTGGGTAATCAAAACAAATTGTCATAATGCACGTGAAGAGGGAGTGAAAGTCTTACAACATTATATTGGAAAACCATTCGGTAGTATGAAGGCGTGCATAAAAAATAAAGTTCGCTCTCTGGGTTCGGTGACATCAAGCGTAAAGGTTCAAGACAATGTTGTCACAATTAATCCACTGTTAATTTTTCAACGAATCTCATTGAATTTGAAAAATCGAGAAGATATGAAGCATTATTTTTTCCACTTTCCCTTTTTGGTGAAAATGTAATGCGCAAGATGCAAAAATCGAGTTTCTATGATAACTTTGCTTGTTTACCTCAAAATCCACAGATATCTGCAAATTTCATGTATGTTTTAGACGGTGGAAGTCTATTACATCGTGTTGTTTGGCAACTCAATGTACTCATGAAGGAAATAATCGATAAATATGTACAGTACGTACGTCAATATAAAAAAGCTGTCATAGTATTCGATGGATATCCGGAGGACACGAGCGGTAGTTTGAAAATATGGGAGAGATTAAGGAGGCAACGGAAAACTGTTTGTCGAGAATTTCATTTTGATGAAAATACAAAAATAAATGAAAAACAGGCAACTCTTTTATCGAACGATAGTAATAAGAGAAGGCTTATTAGCATGCTTTCAGAAAAATTACAAACTGCTGGATTTCAAACAGTAGTGGCACAAGAAGACGCAGATTTACTTATTGTTCAAACTGCAATGAATTTGGCTTCAGTAGTTAGTACAGTAATAATAATTGGAGAAGACATTGATTTATTAGTGCTTTTAACGCAATCGGCCTCTGCTACAAAAAAGATTTTATTTTTAAAGAAAGGAAAAGGACGAGACGTAGATCGATGGTATAGCAATGATAGCTTGAAATACCCATAGTTTAAAAAATATATTGCATTTTTCCATGCCGCATCGGGTTGCGATACAGTATCTTCATTTTATGAACAAGGAAAAAATAAATTAATTAAAATATTTCATTCAAATAATGATAAAATTAGTTGACGTTTTTTATCATAAAAGTGCTTCTCAAGAAGAAATTGCTAAGAATATGTGCGAAATAATATCTTTGCTGTATTGCAATAAAATAGAAGGCACCCTTAATGAACACCGTTTTGAATATTTCAAACTCCTCATTTCGTAAATAGCATTTCATGAAACGGCATGTATAGTCTACCAAAAAGCGAAGCAAGTTTTGGCTATGCCTTAGTGAACTGACCTGAGCTGGGTTAAAAGCAAACAGTTAAATTCAAGGCCTGAGAATATTGTTGTAGGCCACCCACGCCCATGCATCAAACAAGTTGATTGGAATGCGTCGTCTTTGTTTTTTGAACATTCACAAAACAAAACAACTAGGGAATTTTAGTCGGAATACCACTTTACCTATAAATTAATTAATTACGACAGAACACAAGGAGAATTAAATTTAAAATCGAATTAAATTTAGAAGTAGTTCTACCATAAATATGCTAGATCAAATTTTATGAAAGCCTTAAAAATAAATAACAATAAATATTTAAAATTAAATTCTCAAAGATTGTACATTTACTTAATACGCTAGAAATTTACAAATTTTATCTTTTACGAACAGTTTATTACAAGATAATCCATAATTGAAGCATTTAAAAAGTTGGTAAAATTATATACTGGCTTATAAAGCGTATTATTACAAATTACACTTAATAAAATAATAACGAAGTTGCGACTGGGTCAGCGTACGGCGACGGTTGTGGGCTTAAAGTGAGCGTCGCGGCGAGTGCGGAACAGAGCCGCCGCGCTTTCGGGGGGCGAGTAGTAGAAGTGCAAAAAAAATGCGACAAAACATGCGAAAAAACACGTTTTGCCTGCTGGCGCCCGCGGCTTGCGGCGGATCGCCAAGAAAAAACTCAGCTATATGCACGGCAGCAGGGGCTATCGAACGGTGTGCCGCATACCTGGGTGCGGCTCGCTGTTTCCGGAAAACAACCTTTTGAACGATTTCCGCATTCAGCCACCTCGGCCTTTGTTTGCCGTCCTCATTCCTCACTGCCGGCGTGTATGGCTCTGGCGAGGGTCTCCTTCTGCAGCTTCGATAAGGGCATCGACGGTTTCGCGGTAACTCATGTTCGACAACAGTCCGAGAACAACAACGATCAGGAAGACGACCAGAAAGAAGAAGGTGCGAATGCCCGCAATGAAGAAGACGAACGCCTACGAGGCATGAGCGAAGTATTGGGCGAAGACTTCTTCAACTCGCTCACTCCAAATGGGATGCCGCCTCACAAGCTCATTTTGAAGGTCGGCACTGTCTGTATCATCTGCCGAAATCTCAATTCTGCTATCGGCCTGAACAACGGAACTCGAGTTGTTATTCGACAAATGCACACCGACTTCGTTATGGTCCAAGTTCTGGCAGGACCGCGGGCGAATAGCAATCAACTCGTAGCCATCCCTCGCATCGACATGTCCACCAACGAAGAGGACTGCTGCGTTCCTTTTGTGAGAAGGCAACTTCCGCTCATCCCTGCGTTTGCGATGACCATCAATAAAGCGCAGGGACAGACTCTTGATCGTGCCGGTATATTTCTGCCAAGTCCTGTGTTCAGCCATGAGCAGCTCTACACAGCTCTGTCGAGAGCATCGGATCCGGACCATTAGGTTGTTCAGATTGACCCCCATCGGATGACTGGCGAGCACTACGTTGTTCCTGCGGACAAAGCGATTGAAACCGTAAACGAGGTGTACCGCGGACTTCTCATCAACCCAAACGAGCCTCTCCGTCCCGCCGCTAACCCTGCGATTCAGCAATCCGTTCCCGAGGATCCGGCAGCGCTGGATAATTCTGATATCGATACCGACCTGGATGATTCAACGGATGATGATTGAAACTGCTCTATCGAACCATATGCGACCCGACAACAGCAAATCGTGGCGAAGAAAATGTTCATTATCTTGTATATTTGTAAATATAACCATCTCATCAGCGCTATAATAAATGTTTGATATTTATTAGTTAAAGCCGTTGTTTTTAAGGGAAGTCAATGGTGAGGCTATGGGGAGTCGATGGAAAAGCAATGGGATTCAATGGGGAGGAGTCAGGAGTCGATGGAAGAGGCTATGGAAGTTAATGGAGAGTTATGAGACCAGAGTTCTGGGTTCCATTCCCGGTGCAGACTTAGGTGTAATGTAATACAATGCGTCAAAAAATATGGGTCCAACACTACTGCAATGGGTCAAACACTAACTGTAGTGGGCTAATTGCCCCTCCGGCAGGAGCTAGCGTCGGCGGAGTGCAGCGGAGCCGACACTAGTTTACTAATAAACTAGAAAATTATTTAATAAGAATAAATTTTTGAAAATATGCTGCAATGGAAAATTAATATGTTTTAATGTTACAAAAAAAGTGATTATTAAAGATTGTGAGATCGTTTAATGATTAACAGAATCAATATTTTTGTTTCTATTTCAGAAAAACTAAGTTTTGTAATTTTGAAAAACTTAAAACCCTTACTAAAGTTAGCTGCACCTAGCTTTTAAGAGGTTATTTGTAATACAGAGTGTACCACCATATTTTCTGAATAACAACATTGAAAATTAAATTCATACATCATGAAGATAAACCTTCAGAGTTACTACGGAAAATGTCTTATCATAGAGTAGAGTTATGTAAAATATTTCTTGTTGTATTAAAAAAGTTAAAAGTCCTACTAATGCGTGGTCAAGATAAAATAAAAGTTTGGTCATTAATATAAAACTTTTTGGTAAAGAGATTAACAAAATTTAGTCAATGAATAACACATTTGATTTTGTTTCACTTATACGTTTTACTTGTACGTCCTACTTTTATATCATCCTAACACTGTCTTTTTTATTTTTATGTTTCTCAGATTGCAATCAAACCAGCTATGTGTTCCGTTACATCAAAATAACAAAATCAATCAAACAAATATTCGTAGTACTGTAAACAAGTAAACACTGATTTTGCCTTTTGCCTTTTTTTATATCTCCAATTTTCTACCACTTTGATATTAAACTCGATCCCGTCTCAAAATGTTACGCCCTGAAACCATTGCTTTGTCACGGATGGGTTAGATCAGAGTTTGAAAATAGATGGTTACATTTAATATTTCTAGCTTTCTCTCTTAAGGTTTCTCGGGATGATTTTGATATTAGCAAACATAAAAGGTTTCTACTGGTGATATAAGAATTGCTATACGTATCGTTGCACTTAATGCCAAGGTATAACATCTTATATTTTTCCAATGCATATAAAGTTGAAGAAACGGGTGGCACCTTTATCAAATTTCCTCCGAAACAGATAAGGACGGACCCATGTATTTCCTTCAGTAAGTAGTAAAGAACCATTCTCAGTAGTTTCCATAGTGTTAATGCTAGCACCCTTAACGCACTTCGAGAACGCTGACATTGTTCGAACGTCTTTTTTTGTATAATAGTTGCATGCTGATAAAGATAAACACGAATGTTATTCCACACGTTTTATCCACGGAAATTACTGATATTTCCAGGTTAAAAAATTTGACTGATAAAACTATCATTGAAAATCTTATATAATCATTTGAACTGAATGTATTAAAAAACATTGGTTAGTACTATCACATGACGTACCAAAAATCAGTAATTGTATAGCTGTAAATACTTGATAAAATACTTGCATGCCTCTCTTGTATTATACTTTGTGCAGCTTAAGGTAAGAATAGAATTACATCACCTTCTAAATGTTAGCTTTTATTATATGAGATGAAGTTTAGTAAGGGCGAAAGTAAATTAAAGTGCGAGCGATAAATTATCCGAATGAGGACTTTATCACAAATAATTGAATTTCATCATTTTTAAGTTTCAATTTAAATATAGAAGTAAAAAAAAGCAAGAACTAACAATGAACAGAAATTCAGTTAATGAAAATAAAAGTGATAGCGGGTATCCGAGATCAAGTAGCAATCAATAACTCAGATAATCGAAAGAAGTAAAAGAGACAGAGGATTAAGGAACAGTAAAAAGGTAACTATAAAAAAAGCAGAAAATTAATTAAAACACCGATTAACTAAGTAAAAACGATAGCAAATAAAGGTGAAATGAGAAATTTAAAGATAATAAAGCATATAATGAAAAAGGCGATAAAAAATAAAATTATGACATAAAAGTGACATAAAGGAAGAAATAAAAACCAGAACAAATAGTGGAACAGCAAGAAATAGCAGTAGAATCGAAAAATTTGAAGACAAACTCAAAATGACAAAAAAATAAGAATTGTAATATAGTAGTTAAAGGTGTACAATATCACGAACAAAATGAAGAACAAGAGGCAATTCAATTTCTGAAGGATAAACTGAACGAAGAAGTAGGAATAAATAGTGATCACACGTAAAATAAGACCAGGATATCGATAAATATAGTAGAAATGAAAAATTGCATAATAAATAAATACGTAATGAGTAATAAAAAAATTAAGAAGAAAAAATATTTATATTGAAAATGATGACTTGGAAAGAAAGGAATATACAGATGCAAGTTAAACAATCACAAAAAGTAAAAGAAGTAAAAGAAAGCGAAAGTGGTACATGCAAAGATTACAATCGGAGGAGAAGACCGCTTCTGGTGTGAAGACGAAAAAGGAGTAATGAAACAAACAAAGAACATCAATAAAAATGCAAATAAATAAAAAACAAAACACAAAAAATTTGAACGATGACCATGGAAAAAGCGACAAACGAAAAAAGTAACAAGAAAGATAAAGAAAAAGGCAAAAACACAAACAAGCGATAAACAAATAAAAAATGTACCAAAAATGGATACATGCAACATCACGAGCTTATAAGGAAAAGAAACAGAAGTAGTAGAAGAGATGAAAAAGTAGCAGATAGAATGATAAGCTATAACGGAAACGAAAAATATAGGACAAAGAATAACGAAAATAACAAAAGAAGCTGGTTGCTCTGGTCAGGATATTGAACAAACAGGAAAAAGAAAAGGGGTATGTCTGATAAAACCTGACAAATAAATAGTATAGTAAAAGAAAAACTTGCATCTCCAAGGTTGTTAACAGTAGTAATAAAATTAAAGGCAGTGGTGTGGATAATAATGATGGCATATAGTCCAAACAAAAACGCAGTAAAGGAACAGAAAGATACATTTTAGGATAATCAAATATAATTTTAATGGAAAACCTAAATGGAAAGGTAGGAAAAGGTAATAAATGAACAATGGGATATTTATAAACTCCGAGAATTAACAAAGAACAACAAGAGAAACAAAATAATAGTGTTATGTGTAAAAATGATTTATTAACACCCACCAGAAGTGGGTAACATAAAATAGATTATAATTAATAGTTTGAAAATATCTAAAGAAGAAAGTAATAAGAAAAAATACAAGTTACAGAATGAAAGGGAGACGTAAAATAAAAATACTAGAAACGAATACAAATTAAATTATGTATTTAAATCTGCAGAAAGTCGTGCCCCGATCAGGACTAAAGCCGTTAATGTTTATAAATAAGAGGTATAAAAGTTCTCCCACGAAACCTACAGAAGGTGCATGTACTGGAGATTGATAATTGAAATATGTTTTAGGAATGAGGGAGTTTTGTCCCGTCCTATATAAGCAGTTGATTCCGCAAAAATAAAGCATGAAATAAAATAACTAAATTGATTGTCTTGCAACTTTGAATAGTTAAATATATTTTAGTACGTAGAATTAAAAAAAAACATTAGATTTAAATTTGAATTGAAATATCTGTATCTGTATATGATTCTATAATTTCTTTCCGATAAGTGCTACACCCGTTGCATTTGCAGCATGTCCAAGGGATAGTAAACCCCAGAAAATATGTTAATTAAAATAATAAGAATGAGATGTGAAATCGCTGTAAGCCAATGAAATTCGAATAATTTGAATAGTACAGCCACCTTCAAAATCGTGCACGTTATTTCCGTGGTGTTTTGGTTATTGTTGAGGATAGTGTTTTTTTTTCTACTTTTGCGCTATATTGAGTATTAGTTTCTCACTTGTAAGCGTTTTCCACAGTTTAAATACCAATCCTGGAATAATTTTATGAAAGGAATTTGTGATGTTTTTAAATTTATCGGCAAATGCTTTTGATCTTGATTCTACTACACAAACTGACAAAGCTACCATACACGCCCATTCAAAGCTGCAAGACGCTTGGTCGCACTGTACATTGGTACTGGGCAGATAACGCACGCGTTCCACTTGAATCAGCAGCATTCAACAAGGTCCAGTATTCACAAACCGGTTGTGTCGTACACTTACCGTGGCGGTAGTGCACGCGGGCCAGTTGGATGGGCCATTAGATTGTATGCCTTTGTCAAAAAGTAAGTTTATTTGCTTTCCCTATTTATTCAGTTATATGAATTATGATTATTTATAATGAGGATTTTCATTACATTTCCATTTACCTGAATCAGTAATCCTGGTATGCTATTATATAATGTACTTATTAGGATAAGGAGTATTTTGTTGTCGGCAAAACATTTCCTGTTGAGTTTGTCTAGCCTCACTATGTCCACATGGGTTAAACAAAATTTAAAACAGCATACGCTAGGCATTTGGTTATTATTTAAATAAACGTTTTTCGTTTTACTGCACCGGGCACAATAATTGCGCTAGAGTTATTTTACTTAATTTGTGCCTACGTTATATTGTAGCAAAGCGACGCCAGGTACAATGCCCATTAGACAGCTTCTTTCATTTATAGTACTATAAAACAAAAAAGTTAGTTTAAAAATGCCCCACTATAGCTGGTTAAATAAAAAAATTAATAAAAATATCCCTTCGATAGCCTGATTTTTTTTAGGTATAATGCACTTTTTGTTACACTAAAAATGTCTTTAAAGTAATTATGAATGTAATTTTATTGAAACCATTCGTCGCGAATTGATTATTTGATTATTGTTTTTGTATTTCTAATGTAAGGTGCAGTGGGGTAAATCCGTACACGGGGCAAATCCGCACTAGGCCCTTATTTATTCGAATATACGTTGCATTGTACCAACTGTAAGGTAGAAATCTTTCTTTGGTTAGTATTCAATGATCAACATAAGTGGCCGCCATGTATTCTGTGATTCCCCCGTTTAACTTGTTCGAGAAAGTTCAGGTGCAGAGCAAAGATCGAGTTAAGCATTATAAAACGATAATTTAAGCAACAGTTTACAAATCTATGTGTTTATTTTCGATCGGCACAAAGTATAGTAAGGTAAGGGCTGTTGAGCTCTTGTCTGAACGATTTGGTTATTTTATTATATATTTTCGAAAAGTACTCGATGAGCTGGATACAATGATACCATTTTTATTTTGGGCAGACAATAAATAAAAAAAGATTTAAATAATTTTTTTTTGAATTTCGCGCCATTATTTCGTGCCGTCACCAAGGCAACCGTTTAAAATTTGAATTTATTCAGATGTAGCGTCTATTTCACATGGCCCCTACGGTGAGTGCCCTCTTTTCTCGTCGGCAAACATTTCATTGGTTCAGTATTTTTTTAAATATATTATTTTTAATTCCGGAATTCATATTTTGCCACAGGTTATCAGTATTTGGTATTGGGCCAGAAAATTTCGTTTGCTTAGCTATTTCCTTGTTGCTGTGAAAGTATGTTATTTTAAGACAATAACTCGAGATTGCAGTGATAGCATTTCAAAATGGTAGAGATACAGAAGAAATATTTTATAAGTAACATTTAAGACGAACTGCAGCCAAATAAAACATTTTATTGGATGCCTGATTTTTTATTTCAAAAATTTCCTAAAGAATTACATTTTTAGGCAAACAAATTACATTTTTCGCATCAAATCTAGCTTAACTTAACCTAAATTGCTGATCGTTTAGCCAGTTAAACTGTTACCCGGAGAACACCGCGCGGAGGCGATCAGCATCACTCTCCCCTCCCTTCAGTAAATCTTCATTAGAGAGGAGCCCTGAAAAGGGCTGTTTGAGTAGGGACACATCTAAGTACGATGGTCACCATACTCGGTGTGGACCGCCTCCAACAAGTATTCAAACTTGTCGATGTTGTTCTTCGCGCAGTACCGGCGCCACAGGTACTCGCTGAGGTGGTCGGCGAAGGTTTCATCATTGTAGCGTGGGCGGCTCCTAAAGAAATCCTTCGCAGGACGCCAGGATGCCTCGAAGCGCTGCTTATGCGTACCATCGAGCGCTGAAATAAAATAATTAGAAACTTTTTAATGTCTACCGTTTTGACTTACCAACAAAGCGATGCATGGGGTCACTGTGGTTGACTACGTGGTATATCCATGCTCGTGGAGGCTCATGTAGCCCTGCCAACTATCGGTATGGATGATGCTTCCACGCGCCACGTGTTTTAAAATTGCCGGGATGAGTGTTTCAGCATCCCGGCGCTCTACAACCACCATGCGGACATCCTCGCTCCCAGGGATGATGCGACCACGCTCGTACTTTCGGTGGCCAAAGACGGATTCGTCGATCTGGACGACGACGCCTGGGCCACCAATCTGGTCTTCCCACTGATTGCAATATCGATACCTAAAACATGAATTAGAATATGCTGCTGAATGTTTACAACCAAACATACCAGTGAGTCAGCGTATGCTGCCTAAATGAGGTCGGACGAACGTTGGGATGGGCCACATCCCATGCCTCACGCCGAGTAACGTCATACTGCCAGTCTTCCGAAAAGCCGTACACAATAAATGCGACTTGATCGGGGGGCAACTTGACGTCCTCGAACCACGTACCAGCAGTCGCGGCCCACTGGAAGGTGCGACCCCTCTCCTTCCGGCATCGATTGCACCGGAAACGGTCAAAGGTGTCCTGCTGGTAAAAAGTGCATGGACCGTGGTTTTTGCGTTGACATATTCGTTGAGCCGGGACCAGTCGTTCATCATAGGCCCACTGACGCCCTTCAAGGGGGTTCCTCGGCAGCCGCCTCACATTCCATACGGGCCTTGTAGCCATTATCTACTTAAACAATATCAATAAATAAAATAAACATAATTAAATAAATTAGTACTTACCACAAAACCCCAAAGAATAACCGTGAAATAAAAGAAACGTCGAAAACGAAAGCCGAAACGAAACGAAAACTGTAGAGGTGATGTGAAAGAATGGCGTTACTTCCGAATAAATTCAAATTTTAACGGTAACTTTGGCGACGATGAGAAACAATGGCGCCACATGCTGATAAAGTCAAAATTTTTAACGGTTGCCTTGGTGACGACGTGAAATAAAGGCGCGAAATTAAAAAAAAACAATTATTTATAACTTTTTTATTTATTGTTTTCCCAAATTAAAAATTGTATCGTTGTTTCCAGTTCATCGATTACTTTTCGAAAATATATAATAAAAGAACCAAATCGTAGCACAGAGAGGGACCCATTTACCGAAACACCGTACTTTCACGTGAAAATGAAAAACGTCTTTCCGATGGACTGTTAACCTTGGAAAAATATGGATTTGGATTGTCAAGAAAAGAAATGTTGTTGCTTGTTGGACATTTTGTCAAAAAAAAGTAACTTGAAAATTCCCTTTAAAGATGGAGTACCCGGAGAAGACTGGTTTTTAGAATTTAAAAAAAGGAACAACTTATCCTTAAAGAAGGCGCAGGGTGTTGAAATTGCTCGGAGGGGAGGTTGTAATCCATTCACAATTCAAAATTATTTTACTCTACTTGAATAAACTATTAAAGAGCTTAATTTGGAAAATAGACCTTCAAGAATATGGAACTTAGATGACACAAGTTTCTGCAGATATCCATCCAAAACTAAAATAGTCGGTGCGAAAAATAAGCCGCGCACTAGAACAATTAGTGCCCCTGGAAAACACAACATTACTGTTTTATTAGCAGCATCTGCTACGGGGAAAAAGTGCCGCCGCCCATAATTTTTAAAGGAAAGAATATTTGGGACCAATGGTATGCACCAGAGAACACAAAACGGATGGATGGAAACAACCGTCTTTGAAAATTATTTTGCAAAAAATTTTTTGCCGTCAATTAGTCCAGATCTGTTTTACTGATGTATGATGGTCACTCAACCCATATGAGGATCAGATCAATAGAGCAAGCAATGCAATCGCAAGTTACCATTCTAAAATTACCTCCACATACAACTCACATCTTACAACCACTAGATATCAGCGTTTTTAAATCTTTAAAATCGATCTGGGCTGGTGTTCTGGCAATGAAAGCATTTAGGGGAGAGATTGGCCAAAAAGTTCTTCGCACAAATGACTGATGAAATTTGGTGGGATTTGAACACTGATATTATTGTCAATGGTTTTCGAAAAGCTGGAATTCACCCATTTTCTATGGAGGTGGTGCCCGATTCAGTTTTTGATGTTGCTTCTCTAAAACAATGGCAAGAAGCAAAACAAACCAAGGCGAATCAAATGTATGAACAAATCATTGAAAAGCTGTTTCACAGCCTCTTATAATTATTAAGTTATCTCCTGTTGAAGACCCGTTTATAATTGCTGAAGAAAATTCTATTATATTGCCAGGAACATCTGCTGACGTACAATCACCACCACAATCTTCAACAAGCTCTGTCCAGTTAGTAGAGAATTGCAATCTAAGTTTTGAAAATCTCCTGCTTGAAACTATAACATCAAATTTCACGGAAATTGTTAAAAAGAAGAAAAGAGTTGCAAAAGGCGCGGAAGTTATAACTTCAGAAGAAATGAAGTTACGATTGTTCCTTGCCAAAAACATCAAGGAAAAAACTCCTAATTCTTCTTCTAAAAAAGATGATAATTTATGTAGCATTTGTACATGCGATTTTCGCTGTTACACTAACAAAAAAGCGTGGATCCAGTGCATTAATTGCATGAACTGGGTTAGTGGAAACTGCAACAAAGGTTCGAAAAAAAAACAATATGAATGTGAGAGATGTCTTGACGATGATTGAATAAAAATTTGAATTTTTATTTTTATGTTGTTGTATTGCTAATAATAATTCCGCTTTTGCCCCATAACATAAGGAAATAAAGCATGCGCTAAATGAAAACACTAAGATTATTAGGTTTTAGTGAAATATATAGAAAATACATCAGTTAAAGTAAACTTTACAATTTCTGGGTTGGTTTTACCCCACTCCACCGTATATATAATAATAATAAGAGATCAAAGGTTTAAATTCCAATAATATAATCTGCATAAAGTAAACATATGCGGGTAGATTTATTAGGTAAATTTTGCAGAAAAAGATAATATACCCCCAGGGGCATCGAGTACCAATGGCCATCCTGGGAAAAGATGTTTACCGAGTTCCCAAAATAAAATAACTCTGGTTACTTAAATTTTATTAAAATAAGAATAAATAAAAAATAACAACTAAAACATAAATTTGAAATAAAAGTACCTGTAATAATAAAATCCTAACACTGTTATTTACAGGTTAAAGTGAATTTTTTTGTGAGTAAATATTTGCTTTTTCATAATAAATTGGTAACCCCCTTGCAATACAAATAATTGTATTTTATAATAAGATTTTTCTGGTTTTTGTACTAAGGAAATTTGGATTATGTTATCAAAATGCAGCTGTTTAGCTAGTTTACCCAAACTATTGGGACGATACTGGCACATATTAGATATTAACACATTTTTAACTCTTGCCAATACACAAAGTGAATTTTGAGATTGAACCACGGTTACTAATATTGTACAAACCTTCTGTAAATGTTCGAAATCTCTGTTTAATTTTATTTAATAATCTATGAGTGACATTTTATTTTTACTGAAGATAGCAACGTGTGTGGCTTTCAAATAGATTAGTTCATCGATAATTTTATTAAAAGTATCGTAGATATATTTGACATCTTGTCTTAATTTCTCAACATCACTTGTTAAACAGTGGGAATCCAAATGACCTATAAATTTCGTTTACAACTTGATAACTATAATACAAACGAATAAAACACATTTACACGAGTTAAGTGTACTTTCATAGTAATTCATGATCAACTCTCGTAGACATTTCCATCTGCAAATATTTTCGAAATTTATGTCTTTTAATAAGTTCAATTTGGCAATTTCCAGTGGCAAGTTTACATTCATCTCGGTCTAGTTTTCTTCGATATTTTTAAATTCAAAATTAAGTTTTTGATATTAGTTTGTTTAATATCAATTGCTGCATTTATTTCTTACAATTTTTTTTCTGCAATTGATTGACGCCAATATTTTAAACCATAGGGAAAAAAACAAACCCTCAAAATAGTTTAAACAAATTGGAATAATTAATTCATCTGTAGTTTCTGCAATTAAATTTAAAAAGATTTTTTTTAGTTACTGTTTTTAATCTATTTACCTTATTTGTAATCAGCTTTATGGCGTTTGTTTTCGCTCGTAAACACGCATTCAAAAAAGTATGTATTTTTCTTAAAATTTCCCATCTTTAAGAACTTGAATTACAACTAATGTTTAATTCTCAAACGGTTCAAAAAAACAATTCTTTCTGCTTCCGCAGCGTGTAAGCAACGAAAGTTAAGCGAATGACAAGCCCAAGAAAAATTATCGATCTTTTCTTCAAAGTGACATTTTGAGCATTTTTATAAAGTCCCTTCATATTCGTTGTTATACCCTTGGTCACGGCTATCGGCGATTTAAATATTATATTGCTCAAGGACTTTTGGAGAGGCAGGCGTGTAAATAGCCGCTCTCGTGGTGCGGTGTGGGATACGTAGTACGGCCCGTATTGGAACGTCAACCGATAAGGCCCAAATCGTCCCTTAAACGGCCGACGCGAAAGCGGATGGGGGCGGCTACCGATATCAACCAACGAGTATTGCCAAATCGCCCACCTGAATCGGCTTCGGCTTCGTCGGCGATGGTTCCACGGTGTCCACCTTGCTGCGCTGTCTTCTTGTATGTTGCGGGGTATTAAAAACACACGACCGAATTGGCCGCGCTGCGGATCTCGTATGTATACGGGTTGAAAAGACACGATCGAACTGGCCGCGCTGCGGAGTGCTTATTTGCGGGGTGTTAAGACACGACCGAATTGGCCGCGCTTCGGATTGCTTATATCACCGGGCTTCGCGCCTGGCTTGGCGGTAGGTCTTTTGCGGGAAATTTTCATTCGACAGCACCTTTCATATCAAAAGGTGCCGCCGACGGCGTATGCAGACTTGTCGGCTGAGCAAAAGCCCATATGCCGTTTTGTGTGCGATGGCAAAACGTAGCAGCAGATATCAAAGGCCCGCATGCCGCCGCGATATAAAGCGGTTCAAGGGCGAACAGGCCGCCACACCAACTTTTAAAATTAAGTTGACAATGCCTTGAAAGCGTTTTTTAGTTGCATTTGACAAATTTGAATAGTCACTCTTTAATTTCATATTTTCCAGCATTATTCACTTGCAAATAACGTAATAATTAATTTACTACTATTGGGTAATCCGCTGCCATTTACTCTTGACAAGGAAATTGTTACAAATAATCTACATTTTGATAGCTATTATTAGGATTTTAAATAATGTAGACTTTACTTCTCTTAACAAACATTTGGTAATAATTTATTGTAAGTACTTGTTCGGAACTTCTGATGTAAAGCATTGTATAACTGTCTCTTTTTGATGTATAAGTACCTATAGACAGGTTTACAACCCCTAAATTTCCAATATTGTTTACATCGCACCTTATAAATCTTATCATTATGGAAATAATAGTACATAAGGAATATAAAAAAACTACAAATCTTGTTGACCACTTAAAATTTTTGTCTTTGCTTAAGCAATGCAAACTATTAACCGATAATAATTACTTCAGATACATTACAAAAATACAAGCCGAATTTCAGATTAGTCTTAAAAGTTTTTGGTCTTACATAAATGAAAAAGACGACGATTTATTTGCTTCTTCCCTCTATTACAAAAGTAAGGCTAGTAATAATGCTCTGACTATTGAAACCTTTTTTGTCGACCTATTTTGATCCGTTTACACAAAATGAAATGTTACTGAGTTTCCTTATATCAAATATAATAATACGACGCGCTTAAATAAAATTTCTATTTGTAAAAGTAAAATTTCGAAATCACAACAATGAAAATCAAATAAAATCAAAGCCTTCATGACATACCTGTTATATTTCTTAATAAATATAAGCTTATACTCCTAAAATCACCTCTTCAATTGCTTAATTCTTCATTTAATTCAGGAACTTGGAAATCTAGTTTTTTAATATCCATTTACAAAAAAGGAGATATAAATGACGTAGAAAATTATCGCTCTACCACAAAAATATCAGTGGTTCCAAAATTATTTGAAAACATTTTGCTCCACTATATCACCAATTTTTAAAAGTATATTTAATTATGACCAATGTCGTTCTATAAAAAAAAAATCAACTGTAGCCTATTTAATAACTTTTCAATATGATCTTTGATAATGAAAATAAAGTGGATGTTATTTATAGGTATTTTAGTAAAACTTTAGTTAAGGTAAACCTTGTTTAGAAATTAAAACTAATTGGTGTAAGTGGCATGTTAATAATTTATTAGGTCATTGTACCTGTAACTTAATGAAACTACAGAGCAAATAATTCTATTCTTTAAATACAATATATTAAACTGTAATTTAACCAGTGCAAAATGCATTCGGAATCTTGGAATAACTTTTGATTTGAAACTTACCTTTAAAGGGCATGTAAATTTTGTTGTTAACAGATGTTCAATACTTTTAGGGGTTTTATGAATTTTAAAGTATTAATTGGTTAAGAACTCCTGTTGTTCACTTATAAGGTCTATTCTTGAATTTAAATCTTCAGTATGTTTTCTTCAACATAATGTGTCACTAAAGAACAAAATAAAATGCTATGATTTTTAGCATATAAAATGGTTCTTGGAGAACTATGCTAAACTTATTTTTATGTTATTTGTTAACACTTTAAAACGTAGAAGAAATATCAATGACGTGCTCTTGCTATGTAAACTGTTACATAATATATTATCAAGTTCTATTCTCTTAAGTAAAATTTCCTTCAATTATCAGAAAAAAGAATCAGACATTTGTTCTATATGCCTTTTTATAAATGTAATAATTATTAATATGCGTCAATTGAACGTGCAACTCGAACTATCAATAAGTCTTGATATAGATTTATTTCGTTTTTTTAAACGTAAGCTAAATCAATTATTGTTAAATACAATCCGTAATGCTATTGTTTACTAATATTACGGAAACTAGCCTATGGTCGTTAATAAAACTTATTATTATAATATTTGGCTTTTCTTCTTTTTTCTAGAATTGTTTATGTTGCATCATCTGGACAGCATTGTATAAACTCATTTTGTTTATAGTTGATAATTGATGTACCTTTAATAAGCTACGTGGTAGTTTCTAGAATTCACAAGAAGTTTTTGTTTCTAGAATCCCATAATAAATATTAGTCCGGGCGAATTAGATCTAAAACATGCTCGAATCTGAAATCCTATTAAACGTTACGGTTTTTTGCTTAAAAATAAGTAAAAAATTCATAAATTATAACCCTTGAGTCTTTACACATTTGAAGGTACGGAACATGGTTTTTATTGTAAAATAGAAAACGAAACGCCATTTATTAAATACGTTGAATCAGTGGCCAATTAATGTATTTAACGCCCTATACTGATACCCGCATTTGTTTAGACAAAAACATTTATTTGATTTTTTCAATTTTTGTTATATACACCAATGAGGAAAAATAAAAACAAATTTCCCTTTCACCTAAAACTTATGTTTTAGAACATTTCTTTTGTTCGTTTTAGAACAAACGTCTACACTATCACCAAAATAAAGCATTTATAGAAACTCACTTTCAATAAACTCGCAATAAAAGTGTATGGTCCGTTGTTTTTTCTTCTTTTAACTTTGATCTCATAAATGTTTCGCTCTCTTAAGAGCTGAAAAAAATTTGCTAGTGCATTTAGTAACTTCCATACATAAAAAAATTCTTAGAACGATGGCAGTCTTGAGAAAAATAAACACTAAGTCCTATGAGTTCATTCATGCTAGGAGTCCCTGTTGTTTTGTGTTTTTGGTTTGGTATTCTTATATTCTTTATTATTTAGGGAACTTTTTATCTAAATAAGAATCATACGTTTCCAATGGTTGATTTTCTTCTTTGTCATGTTTTTTTTTTATCTTCAAAGAATCAATTGCAGCATAATATATTCACGAAATACTGTCGTTCAGAAAACCGTAAATTTCATCTTTATTTTCACCAAAGCAACTTTTGGCTTTCTCTTTCTTATAAAGTCTGTTTTGCAAAAGTCAGATCCAAACATCAATTTTGCTTTGTTTTCTAGCCTTGAAAATTCATCTTTGTTTCGAAATGTGCCTATAAAAGCCTTTAAAGTAGTATAGTAGAAACTTTCCACTTCTCGAGACTCTATAAGAGCACAGTTCCCGAAACATACCATTAATGCCATTTCAAGACTCTTAAATTTTTTCAATTTCAGATTTGCTTCATACTGTGCATTCTTAGTCTGATCACTGTCGTGAGTAATGTGCGTCAGAACATCAAAAACTTTTTGGTATGATTTGTACAATGCTTGGGTTAACTCGCATCAGTACAGGCACCCCATTAGATTATTGACAAAGTTTTTAAAAACAAGGAGCTCTTTTTAAAGTGAATCTGTGGTATGCCTCATCTTTTGGTCGAAGAACTAAAAAGGTTATAGATTTGTTGTTCTAAAGAAAAAGATTCAACGTAGTATTTTGTGTTCTCCACAGGTTTACGCAGGAACTCTATGTAGCCAGATAGTTTATTTCTTTTTTGTTCTAATCTGATCATCTTTGTAACACTCAGGGTCGGTTGCATAAAGACTAGTTACCAATGAATAGTAGTTAAACCGTGTCTAAGCAGAAGTTGCACTAGTATGCAACACGCGGAATCAGATCTGTTTGAATCTCGGATTATAACTGTTTAACTATTGTTTAAATCCGCTTTAAAGTTTGCTATAGCATCATAACCTATAAAACTGTGCAAAATATGAATATATTCATTAACTGACTTCTGTAATATGAATTAGTTTGATTTGAAAAACAATTTATTTTTTAATAGTTTATAATAATTTATCTGTCATAATTTTTAAATATGAATATAGTTAAAAAATTTAAGATATATTAAAATGATAATTCAGTATTTTTCTAAAAAAAAATTGTATTGCATATTTTTACTTAAAGTAATTTCTTTGTTAACTATATTTTAAATTTAATTGAAACACACTACAATAATATTTATTATCATAATTATTTTTTCGGTAAATTACAAATCACTAATTAATTGCATAATTTTATTTCTTGACAAATGAGCTTAGATATTTAAATCAATTTTTTACCACGTCTCTTATTTATGAGATTAATGAAGCAACACAATAAAATAATATATAAATTTAGGAAATATATTCTTTACCTAGAAATTTTTGCGATACTTATTGTAGTTCAATTGACCATGCTCTGATTTTGGTTTATGCAACGCCTATAGCGCTGAACCGTAGTGAACTTCAACTTAATAGTTAAATCACGTTTAGCGGAACCACAGGCTAACTTTCTTTTATGCAACCGACTTTCCTCTGCAGTTATTTACATTCTAAACCTAAAAAGGTAATGGCCAAAATCAACATTTGTCATTCGCCATTTCTTCAGCTTCTTAGCCATAGTTAAGAATAAACGTCAAATATAGTTCAACAGTAATTGGCACAAAAGATAATAAATAGCGTACCACAAAAGCTAGTTTGTCTGTGTGCGAGACATCTGGCTTTGCGTTTACAATTATGGAATAACGCTTGGCATTTGCAATCTCTTGGGAAATATATTTTTAGGTTTACAGAGCTAAGAAAGTTACCATTTTTGTTGCCGCCATAAATTGTCAGTCCACGGAAAGCTAAATACTCCACAACTTCAACAACTCTTAAGAGAACATTTTGCTGGAAAAACCTTATTCCTTCTACTGTTCTGCTATTTTACAAATCTCAGACACCCTGTGCATTTAGTTTGAGCAAACGTATCCGTGCAACTTGTTTGTTGAGGCTGGCTGTAACTGCAACTGTGGCTTGCCAAATTAAGAGAGGCGTACGTTCGGCATGATTGCTGTGCGACGTCGAGACCCGGAGGCCGAGAAGGACGGCGAAGCGTCGCCAGTCCGTTTGGACTCCACAGTTCGACTGTGTTGAAAGGAACCGTGATGGGTCGCCAAGTATAACAATGCAATTTGCAACAGTTTTGTATATCAAGGTTTGGACCCGTGCAAAGACCCTGTCGGCGGAGCTTAAACTTCGATTCTATTGAACCAAGGCGCACACCGTAACTCCGGGCAATGAGCGTACGGGCCAATTAGCCAAAAAAACAACGGCAGGACAAAGGAATCGTAAAGAACCGATTACGAGCTAAGATGAGAACAAGATGGGAGCAGAGATGGCAAGCAACGGTGTCTAGACGACATACGCGGATATTCATCCTCACGGTCGGTACGACGAATCAGGCTGCGGAGTGCTTTGAGCGACAAACCATGCAGTGTATCATTGCACATGGAAACTTCTAGTGCTACCTCGTAAAAATTCGGAAGCTGATGGAGGATTAAAACAGATGCGCATGTTCAGCAAAAGTGTTACATTAGAATCGTATTCACACAATCGTGTGAAATATGAGACTATTTAGAGCATATACACGACCCTTATGTAAATACGATAACAAATTATTTTGTGTAGTTCGTTCGTTCGTGCCTTTTTTAAATAGGTTAGTTTTTAAAAAAATAATTATAATTGCCCTTATTAGGTAAATATATACATATATAATACAAAAAAATATATTTTTTTCTAGTATTACATTCTTAAAACCTATTTATTATTTTTTGTTCCTACACAGTTAATGTTTATTGTGTAAAAATTTAGAAACAGCCCTTTATTTTCAATGGAAATGTTAAATTATAATATATGTTATTGTATTTACAGTTTCTGCTTAAGTCTGAGTATATTAAGTTTTATAGGTATTCTATTTGAAATAAAAAATATTGTGTTACTTTAAATAAGTCTCATAATATCAAAGTATAGTTCGTTATTTCTAATATTCATGTGCTAAAACCATAAGCTTTATCTGTCGAATTAACAAAGCTAGAGACCGTTGCACACTCTTATTGATATCCGCATATCAGGTCTTACATTCCTTTCAGACTTCTCAAATTACAGTAATCTTGATATTTGAATTTATCAATTCTTTTACCTTTTATTTGTGTAGGATTTTTTCGATGTACTGTGTAATGCTAATTGCATTTATGGCTATTTCGATTTTGTATCACTTAGTACCGTGGCAATAATTTGTTAATCTTTGAGTATTATACCTTTCTTTGTTGTTCCCCATTCCACCTTCTTAGAATATTTATTTTCTGTTTAGTACATATCTCAGTCACTCCTATTTTTGTTATTTTTGCATGTTTCTTTGTATCTCCTGTTTTTGTAATTATATTTTATTATTTATTTATTTTTAATCTATCCCATACCAGCCAGTGATCCTTCGTAATACTTTTTTTTTTGTATTATTAATACGAGATCGTCGAGGCATATCACAAAAGTAAATAAACAATGAAAATAATATTAAAGTACAAAAAAATTAAATTTATTTGTTTTGATATTGATAGCCAGCCTCCATTAGCGGTGTCGACCTTCTCGAGTCGGGTTCTAAACCTAAACCTGTTGCAGGCCAACACAACATCCTCCTTGTCTATACGTGTCATTATTTTCATTTCAGACGGCTTTAAGGTGTTCTTGGTGTTATGATGTCTTTCATTGATCTTCGAATCGACCATGTCCCATAGTAGTTAGCGGGATTGCTGTTGGGAGCCTAGTGGTAATACCAATTGTTGTATAACCATGTCTAGGTCTTCTTTGTGTTGTGGGCTAGAGCGGAGTATTCCCGTTCAGCGAACACCTCCTCTATACAAAGTTTGATAACTGTCTCCAGTATGTTTATATAGCTGTTAGCGGTCATCTTCAAGCCTTTCTCAAGAAAGCGGGGCAACGTGACATTCGTTTCGTTGCTCACATGCCGCAACACCATCGCAGAGACAGACGTATGCCTGGCGGTAGGCACTTCAAAGGCATCTTAACAGATTAATTTGTCATTTTGGCGATTTACCTTTCTCTCTTGGATAAAGTCTTTTTCGCCCAAAAAGAATCTCAGGAAGCCAGCGCTGTCTTGTATGATATCGTTCAAGAGTGCTTGGGCCTTCAACTTTCTGCGCAGCTTGTTTTTCTCGGTCAACGGTTGGCTGTTCCTTAAAACAAAAAACTTGTAGTGCAGGTCCCGATGCACTACTAAACTGACTGTTGATCTCGCCACGTATTTTTGATTTTTTGTAACCAAACCGGGCAATAATTTCTATCGGCGACTTTGCGCTGCGAAGGAATTCGAGTATAGCATTTTGTCGGCTATCTTAGATTATTAATTATGTGAGGTTAACTTGTGTTACCTAACAGGGGATTGGGCATGCGCTTAACATGACCGTTCGGCTTTCATGCAATAAAGTAAAAAAAAAAAAACGGGATTCACCTCCACGATCCTGTATACGAAATATTACTTTATCTATCATTATTAAATGTTTTTATTGATCAAATGTTTTACACATGCTATTGTAAGTTTCTTTTCCACATATTTATATTTATCGACAAATTTTTCAATTTTTTACTTTTTGTTTTACTTATGTTTATATAACCCCTATTTTTATTTTTATTTGCTAGTTTTACTTTATTATCTTCTTTTTCCTTAATAACTCTTATTCATTTTTGGCCGTTTAATGTGTCCACTTTACTTTATTCGTTTTATTCTTATCCAAAGACACCTGCGTTCGAATTTGTTGGTTCGGTCTATCTTAGTGAGTAATTGCGTGTTCAATCCCCTTTTATAAACGTTCTGTACCTTACTAACTTCATGTCCGTCCGTCTGTCCGTCTGTCCGTCTGTCCGTCTGTCCGTCGGTCCGTCGGTCCGTCGGTCCATCGGTCCGTCCGTTCGTCCGTCCGTTCGTCCGTCCGTTCGTCCGTCCGTCCGTCCGTCCGTCCGAGCAATAACTCGAGAACGGCTGCGAATTTCCAAATTCTGTTTTCACCAATCGACAGGTGACCAAAAAGGTTTGTTTGCTAGTGATTTTGAAACTGATTGGTCAAAGGTCAGCGTGGTCAGACTGCTTCGCCACTTCGCTGTGCGTTGCAAGCTTTGCAGGTTTATTTATAATATAAATGGTGTTATTTTTTAGGTTTCGCTATTCCTTATCTACATTTTATATTTTAGTTGCTGCTTTTGATCTTTTCATAAATCTGGAAGTATTTATTTCACCATTCTTGCTATTTCTAAATAAGCTTAGTCGGGTATTGTAACAGTACTATTCTTCTTAGAGAAAATACTTTATCTATAACGAGGTCTGGCAGCGGCCCCCCGGAGAGCTTGTCCAACTCCGACATGCTCGAGCCCCTTCGCATAGTAGTTTTTAAAAATAATAAAAACACGATTAAAAAGCTCTGTTTGACATAATTGACGTACGCCGTTGCCATGACAACGCATTTACGTATACCCAGTTAGAGTTGACCTTTGACCTTTGACCTTTGACTTGTGTGACAGCACTCATAATTTTTTTTATATATAAGTGCTTTATTACCCGCTCTCAAACGAAAATTTTCCATCGCTTGCGGTTCCGGAAATATATTACCTCGTTCACGCCTGCCGCCGGACCGAAATTTGTCGTTCGGAGGCGCTCGGGTCGGCACGGAAAGCCACGAACGATTTGACCTTTGACCTGTGTGACAGCAGCAACAGCACTCATAATTTTTTTTATATATATAATTTAAACCGCAAGGCTAATTTTGATATTACATTGCAGTGTCTTACATTCTGTTGATACTTTTATACACATGTTACTAGTGACTGATATTTTGATAAATATAAATATGAATTGTGACTAAAATATTAGGGTATGCGAAATCTTTTGTTTAAAATCTTATTAATTAAAATGTTTTTAAATGTTAACTTTATCGTTGTACTTAAAAAAATACGATAAACAAACGTTTAGTGAACGGGTGCTAAATTATTATTATAAATAATAAATATAAAAAAGCAAAGTATATTTATTCGCATCATCAGATTAGATAGATATTATATAAAGGAAATTTTTTTTGTTGCAGGTTTTCAATTATGTCTTCTAACATCCGCATAGTTAAAGAAGAAGTAGATGAGCTTATAAAAGATGGTTTTAACGTCACTTTGATTTATGATGGTGATAAAGATGATGAAACCACGGTGCAAGTAATATTTGACGGACCCGCAGGAACAGTCTACGAAGGCGGCCAATGGCCTGTTTATGCATTACTATCACTAGATTATCCGCTTCGGCCACCAAAAATATATTTTGTATATATATATATATATTGTATTATATATATCCTTTACGACCACAAGCCGTGTATTTTAAAACAAAAATATTTTATCAAAAAGTTGATGAAAAATTTACATATGAACGAGTTTATTAAGTGGGGAATGGAGTCTCCGTGGTATTTTCCGCTGCATTTTCAATTAAACAAAAATACAGATGTAGAGTTAATGCATCTGCCCAAAAAGGAGGATTTCAAGAACAAAAGTGAATGTGTTCACAGCCAAACGAGCAAAAACTTAAATTGCTTGATTAATATGCATTTATATGGTTTTGTTAAACTATGTATAACAATTTGAAAACGTCATTTCAAAATATTTACATGATTTTAAAAATTTAAAAATTAATATTCTATTTCATTTTACTGGTAACAAAATTGCATAATATTTGTTTTATGTATTTTTTCCTTTGTTTGTATAAAATTACTGCAGAATTATAAGTTATCTTCATTATAAACAATTAAAATAAAACGTTTTGCAACTAGCTTTTCTTTCGTTCATTTTTTCAATTGGTTAAGTATATACCTTCAGATGTCGTATATTTTCTAAGACATAGTAAGGATTTGTGCAACGATGAGTAAGTTTAATACATTTGAATTAACTACAGCAAAATGATTCACACAATCAGTTACCACAAGATATGCAAAGTGAAACATACGCGGTACCAAAATAATAAATTGAATAATATAATGTACCAGGCGACAAAAACATGGTCAATCTAACTCTTATTTTATAAGGTCATTTTTAATTATATAAAATGCGGAAGAAAACACAATTCAGTAACATAAATATAAATAAAATAAAACTATAGAAATATAATAATAGTTCCCCGTAATAGACCTTGAAGGCCCTTTGGGGTCGTAACAGGATAGGTCTGCTACAGTCTAGAAACATTATTATATTAAAAAAATGCTTTTTGTGGACTGGAGCATCTAGCAAGCTACAAGAATGCGTAGTTTATCAAGTCCTACTAAATGCAAAAATCCGAGAATATTCTTCAGAAATACAGAAATGTACCGCAATATCATTGTAATAGTCAACCAGTAAAACGAATTTAAAAAAATTATTAATAACAGATTGCAAAATGTATAAAATATGACATACACACGATGAATAACGGAAGCGACTACCAGCGCAAAATATCACAATTAGTTCTATTTCATCTACGACTCAACAATATATTCAAATGTGGTAACAAAATACTGCCATTTCAAGTTTATCAATAAGCCCTGTCTATAAACATTAACAATGACTAAATATATTAGGGACGCAACTTGAAAGGCAAATTGACTTGTTGGTTCTTGAACTTGAATTAGTAACATTGCTTAAATTTTTTGAAATTGACATCGTGCTTATATCACAAACCTAATCTATTGATATATAATTTATATATGTGTGTGTGCGTGCGTGTGTGTGCGCGCGCGCGCCTGTGTGTGTACTAATTCTCAACGGTCTTTAGATTACCGAAGTTAGAAACTGAAGAAATACAGGTTACTAACGTTGATGTAACTGCTACATATGTTCTTCTGCGGCATATAAAAATAAATAATATAAGGCATTCAAGACAATAAATTCAAGATCTTTCGTTCCAAGTAACTAAAAAGCGAAACATACACATTATAACTATGGAATTATAGCCACAAAAGAAGATGATTTGTTACGAGCCATGATTGTCAATACCTCATTTGAACTGGTTTTTTTGCCAAACCTCGCAAAAGGTTTTAGATTTTCGATTTAGGTTATGGTTGACCTGCTATATATCAAAACCTAAATTATCATGAATTAATTAGACACCTATCGGTGTTTTATGCACTACGTAAACAATTATTGCCGTTACCAGGCGCATGCGACACAACTTTGAGTTATGTGAAACCGAATGTAGCCGACTGAACCTCATCATGCTTAAATATGGCTGATAAAACGATTATTATGTCTAACGGTAAGGGTAAGTCTACTTGTTAACAAACTAATTTTTAGAAGATTTAAAATTCCATAACTTTAGAAATTTCCACAATTAATTTTATAATTGATAAAGTGTAACGTATCATCTGATTATTATCTCATTCCGAATTATTATAACTTAAGCGCCACAGTAATAAGTAAATCGAAAATTACGTACTAGCAAGTGTTTCCTTGTAAAGTGTTTTCCTTTGTAAAAAAATATTTACTGCACAGATTGACATCGGGTAAGGACCAACACATTCTTTTTTTTTCATTATCTACATTTAATATTTGCGTTATATGGTTGTACAAAGCGTGATTACCAAGATAAACGCGAATAACCGTGTTTTCAAATCTATTTTCTTATTATCCAAAAATACCCAACCAAAATCAATGGTTACCTTTTAGTTCATTCGAAAGTACCTATTTTTTTTCTTATTTATCATCAACAAAAACCTAATTCAACAATTTGATGAAACACCTACTTTTTCAAATAGGGCTCCTGGACTAATAAAGCTACTGGAAAAATTTGAAAAATACAGGTAAACATTAATACATCTTTGTATATATGTATATTATCCATTTAATATCAAAAACCGCTTAAGGTTTTAACGCACATTTTAATACCACTATTGGGAAAACTAATGTGTCTGCAAATTGTAAAATTAAATTCATAAAAGACGGGTTTCCGGTAGGTGGAATTTCAGTACCGTTGTCAGTTTTGAACGCATTTGTATACCGAACTAAATTAGCTGCTTTTCATTTCCTTAAGGTAAATTTTCAATAGTTATTTATAGGTTTATCTAACAAGCATTGTGTCAATGCTGATATGTCAAAATTAATTTGTGAAAATATCTATTCTGATATGACCAACGGTGAAATTATCTAAAGGAAGGTGTAATGATAGGCTTTCTAAGATTTTTATAGTTTCAGTTGAAATTTCCAAATTTGTTATAAATTTAGTGGTTTGCAGTCTCTGTAATTTAGATACATTTAGTTTAGATAAAGTTTTTCCATTTTAGGGCACCGCATCGACGATTCGCATGTAACTACATACTAATATTAATACAGTGGAGCGGAACCGTCACCTATAAATAACTTTAAGTCCATACATTTTACCCAATATAATCTTTATGTCATAAACACTTTTACATCCGAATTTTTTATATTTCATATAGAAACTAGCTTTTACCCGCAGCTTCGTTCGCGCGGAAAATCTGCCTAAGGAAATAACTAACGGCTAAATTTATTGATTTTTTCAGTTTATATTTAAATCCTTATATACTACATTAGAGTTTCTGTCTTCAGGTGCTAATACCAGGTTTCTAGCTAAGCTCACTCTCGAGCAAGCCACGTAAAACAGGACATGCAACAAGAAATCCCCTCTTAGATCAATTCCTGCTGTTTTCAGTAACTCACCGTGATATTTATTAATCGTCATTGCGAAACAGAACTAAAGGGGAAATTGCAATCTTTTAAACTCGAATGGGTACTCCGTTGTATCCGTTGTAAGTGGTATCCGCGGTATGTAAACCGATCCACCTCGAGCGCAGCCGGTAAATATTATGTGTACAAATAAGTTTCCGCCGTTTTTTTTATAAACAATTAAGAATTTATTGTAGAAAAAAGGTACAAATAATGTCCTTCAAAATATTGCCCATCGCTTTCTACTACTTTTGACCATCTTTCGGGCAGCAAGTGGATACCCCGTCTAAAAAATTGCTCGTCTTTTGAGGCGATCCACGAATCGACCCATTTCTTCAATTCCTCGTAAGAAGTGAAGTGCTGCTCAGCCAGACCATGAGTCATCGACCGGAATAGGTGGTAATCTGAAGGAGCAATGTCTGGTGAATACGGCGGGTGGGGTAGGACGTCCCAATTCAGTCCTTCCAACGTTTCCTTTACGATTTTTGCAACGTGTGGCTGAGCGTTGTCATGCTGAAAATGACTTTATCATGCCTTTTGGCATATTGTGGACGTTTAATCTTCAATGCTCGGCTCAATTGCATCAGTTGTTGTTGGTAACGTTCCCGGTGACGGTTTGATTAGGTTGGAGTAGTTCCTAATAGATTACTCCAAGCTGATCCCACCAAATGCACAGCATTAGCTTCTGCCATGAATGTTTTGCTTGGTCATCGAAGTAGAGGCATGCCCGGGATTACCCCATGACTTCCTACGCTTTGGGTTGTCGTAGTGGATCCATTTTCGTCTCCGTCACGATTCGATGCAGAAACTTTGCGATTTTGCCTTTTGAGCAATTTTCGCAAGCGAAT
Organism: Sinelater perroti; assembly: GCA_036346155.1. NCBI lineage: Eukaryota > Metazoa > Arthropoda > Insecta > Coleoptera > Elateridae > Sinelater > Sinelater perroti. Next base: position 332,637 of record JARFIY010000096.1, read on the forward strand.
AAGCGACGCTCGACATCTCTTGGCTTCAGTTTGTAAGGAACCCAATTTCCTTGCTTTTGAACCATACCTAGGGCCTTGAGACGTTGTGAAATAGCTTGCTGAGTCATTCCTAACTCTTGTGCAAGTTCTTCTTGCGTTTGGCACGGATCTTCCTCCAGTAAAGCTTCCAATTCTGTGTCATCATACACTTTGGGCCTTCCACTTTTAAATTTCTGGAACCACTCCCGACAACTTCTCTCACTCAAATTAACATTACCGTATGCTTCTACGAGTAACTTATGCGCCTCAGCTGCAGATTTCTTTAAATTAAAGAAGTAAATTAGCAATTCCCGCAAATGACGCTTATTTGGCTCAAAACTTGACATCTTAACACGATGAAAACTAAGTGATGCTAGCAAAAAGTCAGAGGTATTAAAAGGTTATACTGTTTCCAGATGTCAACATATACTATACGACTTTTTGCAGCTGACAATTTCGATGTTATCTTATCGGTGGCGCCATCTTTTGAAAACGGCGGAAACTTATTTGTATACCCATTATAATGGTCTCTACCAGGTTTTTATGTAAGGATTTCACGCGCAAAAGGGTTTTTTATATATCAAAATCTGCACAAAGTCGTGTCCCGATCAGGACTGAAGCCTTTAATGTATATCAAGAAGAAGCATAAAAATTCTCCCTCCAAACCTTCAGAAGGCGCATGTACTAGAGATTGATAAATGAAATTCTTTTAAAGTCATGGACCGCCGCGGTACAAACGGAAAATTCGTTGTTTAGTAATAAACACTTAAAATGGTAACAAGAAAACGGCAGGACCTATACAAACGGGTCTTTATATATCAAAATCTGCACAAAGTCATGGCCCGATCAGGACTGAAGCCATTAATGTGTATCAAGAAGAAGCATAAAAATTCTCCCTCCAAATCTGCAGAAGGCGCATGTAGTAAGGATTGATAATTGAAATTCGTTTAAAGCAGAGGCTCCCAAACTTTTTTTTCTCATAGACCACTTTGAAAGTTTTGCTAGTTTCGGTAGACCCCCTGCGGCTACATTTCTACCTTATTCCCAAAAGTCGAAAAAAATGTGAAGATTAGATCTAACTATGGAAATTTGCGTCGCGGCTGAGTTATTGGTTAATTAATTAATTAATTGATTGTGCTGTGAGTGGATGTCAAAAAAGTAAAGTTAGCCAATCAAAGAAGTGATTCCATCCAACTTTACTCCTTTGACATCTACCCACAACACAAGGAACCAATCAATTCTCACATATTTTATTTAGAAAACTCCCCATTGGAGTGGTAAAAATAAAAAGAAAAATAGTATATTTACTTGTGTTGTATTTATTCGAATATGTAATTATTACATTATTAATTATTATTGTTATCATATTACATTGTAATATGGTAACAGTCGTAATATAATTAAAATAAAATATTAATAACGTAACGTAACTTCTACAATGACAATCACAAAATAGTCATAATTTTAGTGGGAGGGATGTACTTGATGGATTGACAGCAAATTATCAATATTTGCCATCAGTTTTGTTAGGAATAACCGCAAATCTTCCCGTTCTGTGATATTTATCTGCTCCTTTTTTTTGTTAAAAGGTTTGTAACGACACTAAAACTTTTCTCGAAAAATATGACGAGGAAAGGCTATCAAAAGCTTTCTCGCAATTCCCCACAGTCCAGGATATTTTCGGGTA